>VXBQ01009062.1:67821-108669 GCA_013400175.1 Phainopepla nitens | reverse complement strand
TAGAAGTTACTGCTTTTAGTGATAATCACTGGTGTTAAGAAATCTCTCTGGGGCACCAAATTGTCTGTAATACCTGTAATATAAATTTTTTAACTGAAGTAAAATCAGAAATAAAAAACTTCAGGGAAAAATAATGGGGAAGTAATGATTCAAAATGGTAAAAGAAAAATCACTTGCCTTGTAATTCATCCTTATAAAAATTCAACCATAATACTCAGTTCCCATGAACCTGTGGGAATAAAAGAAATTAATTTTTCCTAAGATTTGTCTGGTTTATGTCTTTAAACTCTTCTCCTACCATCATGGTGTAGATGTCTCCTTTTTTTCTTAAAAAAAAGAAGCCTTCACCGGCTCTCTTGCAAGCCTCTGCCTGGATCTTTGTTTGAATAAACACACTCAGTGAAAAGTCCACTTGGATATTTACAGGCCTATTTGAATATCTGTCAGAAGAAGACAGTGATTTCAGTGTTAATGGATTCTTCAGAATGGATAGTATATTATCAACCAATCAGATCTTTTTGGTCTTTTTTTCATTCCTAGTTGAAGCAGATATTCTCCTGGTGTTTTGAGGCTTTACTGATGTTTTGAGGAATCAAATCTCCTAGTGGATGGATTGCATTTCCTGTATTAGAAGTATTTACGTACTTCTAGATCTGTTGTCTCCTCGCATCCCTGAGCAGTAAGGCTCATCTTGGGGGAGGCTGAACACTGAAGGAAATGGGGCAGAAGTGCTGGACTGCCCAGGAACAGAGTTCAGAGCCACCACCACCACCATATGCTCCGGTGGGTTTACACTGTGGCTGTTCTCCTGCATTAACAAGTGCTTTACTTGCTTAATTAACAGATGTCTTGACTTTTATGAAGCTTTCCTTAATTGTCCCAAAGATGCTTTTAGCTATTAGTTTTCCCCCTTGGATTTTGTTGCAGAGTCCAACTGACCTTCTCTGTGGCTATTCACTGCAGTCACGTCACTCCTCTCCTCTTGCATGACATATGAAGAGAAGCTAATTCAAAGCATCCATTGTTTATGGCTGGGTTTTTTAGTTCCTTTAGCTTCAGGGGTTTAAAGCTGGGGAACAGCTAATCAAAGGCTAGTGCAGAAAACTGATTTCAGCTGTCTCTTCATAGGTTTCACGTTTTTTTTTTTTTTCCCAGGCATCTTCCCCCCTCTCTAATGCAGTCCCCTTCCCTAGAAGAGAGAAGAAAGCAAAGGCAAGTTGAAAATTTCCAGAAAGGCATGCCTAGCTACAGGAAATTAAGGGCTGGTGGGCCATTTTTATGCCCTCCATCCCTTCACTTAAATACTCAGTCGTTGCTGATGGTTGCCTTGTGGACTAACGAACTTTTCTGCAATGTTAAACGTGTTTACTGCCTGCTTGTAACCTGGGGGGTACATACAGCACTTCAGAGAAAACAGCCCTCTTTATGGCCAGGGCTTAAACCAAAGTCAGCTACATTTCCCTCTCTTTGTCTTCTTAAAGGAGAGATCTGTTTCCTTCAACAATACTGTTTACAACTTCACCAGATGTAAACTGTCATATCCCATTTCCACTGAGACTCAGTGGTATCTATTCACTGGCTACAGAATTAAGAAAACAGAACTTAGTTCAGCCTTAATGCTTGCATACACATCATGCAAATTTCCTTCAAATGAACCAGGAAATTCTAAATATCATCTCATTGAAAAAAAAAATAAATAAAAAAATTGCTGTCTCCAAAGGTCAGTTTAGAAATGTTGTGACCTGTGATGTCCTTTAGTATTGGCTGCATTTCCCACAAACTATGTGAATTCTGAATGAGATGACTGTTCAGGCTGGAGTATTATTTTCAACACCAAGCAATGAGACAGTTACATCTTTTAAAGTGCCATAAACATAGCGAAATGAGTTTTCTAATCATAAGACTACCAATCCAAACAATCACAACTATGTGAAACTCTGCTGTGTATTTCAAGTAAATGTACTTTAAATGTGTTACTTGAATTGAGAGAACATTTCCTATATAATTCTGATTTGTATTTTTATTTATAGCCCGGTACATGTATTTTTTTTTTTCCCAGTGATTTCTGTGTTACCAGAAGAATTATTTCTATCTTACTGGAGAAATTACTTCAGATAAAACAGCCCCCAGTCCCTGGAAACTATATTATTTCATAACTACTTGGGAGCTCAAGAAATAAATCTTCATTGCTTTACACTCTGACAGACACCAGTGACCAGAATGATGAAAGGGAAAATTTAGGATCCTCAAATGGTAAAGAGGGAGAGGAACATTTTTCTGTTGTAAATCCTGTATTCCTTGTCTTAGGTGAATACGAAGCATTTCAAGTACAAGCATCAGAGTCTGATTCTTAAGGTCTCTTTTGGCATATTTCAGCTTTGTGACCAGATTAGCAGATCACCTGACAAAAAGGTGGACCTAAATTCCCTCTATACCTCACAGAAAGAGTAATCACATACATCTTTCAATTTATGCACATTTCACCCCAGTTCTTTCAGGAAATTATTTTAGAGCAGCAGTCTAGCAGAGGATGCTACCATTGCTTTTAAAGTGTTTGTGACAAATTATTAACCAACTTCCCCAGATTTATTAGAGATAGATTTTAGATTAAACTTGCTTTGCTGTTCTGTTATACACTAGATTTATATTTTAAGATTAGAGACTTGTCTGGAATATATTCTTTTTCATCTAAGTTGTTTTATGGGGTGCATTATTACAACAAGTCCAAGAAAGCGTTTTTGGAGTTTTTAGAGTGTTGTTGGATTTTCACAGGATCCTCATTTTGGTAGAACATGCAATAGTTTCTGCTGTTAAGCAAGCCTGGATCTTGAAAAATGGATTTGTAAAGCTAGGCCCCCACTGTATTTGATAATTAGCAAATTCACCTGTAACTGAGTTGTGGAGTTATCTGGAAGCTCTCTAGAGGGTGCTGCTAGACATTATGTTTTGAAATAATTTCCTGCAATTTTTTTTTCTATTAGTTGAAAGGATTTTTTTTCCATCATTCACCCCATAGGGAAGTAGTATTCTAGGAGAGTTTGGCTGGTTTTCCTTTCCTTGATTAGAGAATGTAATGTGGCTATCTGCAAGGGTGATCCAGAGGTGTACAGATATTTTATCTAACCATCTGACCTTAAAAATGCTTCAGAAATGTTGGGGAAAAGCTGCAGGCCAACTCTTTTTGTGGCCTTCATCCCATGAAACACCATGATTTGGATTGGAGCATCCCCTTGGCTCCCATTTCAGGGCTGGCTGGAAGCTGATGTCTTATGCTGAAGATCCTTAGGGACCTTCAAGCAAAAGTTAAAACACATCTGACCATGGTCTGGTACCCCTACAGCCTCACCATACCCAGGGAAAAACACATTTTTCATTTGCCAGGGCTGCTACTTTGTCTCCTTTGTCAACTTGCACTCAATTCGCTTTGACGTTTTATTATTCTCCTCTGCCAAATTGGCCTTATCCGTGCAAGAAACTCTGAAAAGAATCTGGGTCCTTTCTGAAGACTGTGCAATTCTTTGTTCATTAATATAAAGACGACTTTGGAATTAAGTAGAATCAGGAATCAGTCTCCATAGGGGTCTCTGGCGGATAGCTACATTCCTCTGGTTTCAACTGCACCTGCAAAATTTTCTTAATCTGATTTCAAAGTAGATTCTGTACCAAATTACTTACAAAAAGTTGTGTCGTTTCAGTAGAATATTACCTGTGTCTCAGATATGGAGAAGAAAAAAAGATGCTTACTTTCCCCAAGTTGGTGCTGTATGTACAAGCTGCTTTTGTAGAAGCCCTATTTAGTGACAGTTTTGCATGACAAAAAAATAGCTAGATTCCTATGACCTTATTTCAACTTACTTGTTCAGTAAAAGCAAATACCAGGACCATACTCAAAACGTCTAAACAATCCAACACAACCTTTCATGAAAGACACTTGTCATATCCATCGCTGTTTATAAAGAAGCACAAAAAATGGAGGACATGCTCGCTGGAGAATTTAGTTCCTCAAAGCCCTACTTTTTCTTTGTTTTATTCTTGGCATCTAAAGGAAATCTCCACTTACACTGAAAGCATATAATGCTTTAATCTACTCAAAGGTGTAAATTAAACAGAATTATTAAATTTACTTTGCTGATACTTAATTGCATATTTTCAATGAACCTACTGAAGCTGTGTTTTATTTTTACAGTAACTTAATAAGAAAAAGTAGGCATACTAAGTTTCAATTAGATTTGCCTAGAAGGGAACGCACAGAGGGAGAACAATAAGTATAGGAAATAATTGAATAAAAGATAATGGCAAATAATTTTGCTTGGTAATAAAAAGGCACAGAGACAAAATGGAATTTCCTGGTATCCCAAGGAAAACCTCAAACAAACCACAGCTAAGTGGATGAGAAGTTTGCTACTTTTCTATTTCAGCCTAGGCTGGGTTATCACACTGAATGGATTACAGAGGTTGTGTATTTGAGAGCTTGTGGTCAGTCCTCCGTGCTTTTCACTGAGAAGCCAGTGTTTAAGTAATAAAAATGCATTGAGAATGGCAGTAAAACAAGAAAAAGAAAAAAGCTTTAGGGAATTCCATAGCAGAAAACACTGTTTTCCTGAATTAATTACAATACCACGTGAAGTGCTGCATGAGAGCACAGAATTATGGGTTAAGGTTGTTCATTTAAAGAATAGGGTTTTGTCAGGGTAAAGTCTAATTAAGTGTGTGGAGATGAGAAGGAAGAGTCAATGTTTGCTTTCATTTGTTATCTTTTGATACCCCTGTCAGACAACTAAAGATCATAGGCAGTGCCCTAACAGCAAGTCATTTTGCTTCCCACACCATACTGGTATCGCTGCTGTAAGCTCTTTATTTTGTAGAGACAAATATCTTTGCTCGTGTAAAGACATTAGCAAGCTGCGAGAAATTCAGGCATCAGTGACAGCATAGCTCTGGGAAACGTTCACGAATTAACCAGCTGAGGGAGCACAAGGCATCGGTTTTTCAGTAACGCCACAATGCACTTTAGGGACTTCTAGAAGAAACAGTGTGGTAATTATTAAGTCTGCTCCACTTAACTTTCCAGTGAAACATCTGAGGGTCCTTCTCTCGTGGATTAGTTTGGGTAGGAAGCAATTTTTTGGAGGTGGTCAGAAGTGATTTTTAAAGGACATGGCTGATCTGCTCGTTTATTTAACATACTGGTCTAGAATATATATAAATATATTTAATTGAAACCAAGTAGACAGTGTGATTTTAAAAGCCTGAGGTGAAATCTTGGACCACCTGAAGCTAATGGCAAAGTATAATTTATGGGATTGGAGCCAAGTGTTGATCTTTGCTCTAAATAGAGTTGTATTAACATGCAAATGTACTAATAGTCATATCATACCAGGTCTACAGTCTGCTCAGCCCATGACACTGCCTGTGGCAGCCAAGCAATAACAGCACCTGCAAAAGCAGAACAAGCAATCTGGGGCCCAGAGAATTCTTGGGATATTTGGAGTATTTAATACAGGTTTGACAAAATAATCAGGTGACTAAGCAGACAGAAGAGAGTTGGTCTATCTTTCAGTGCACACTAGCCAAGCTTTGCTGTTCTGTAGGGCAGAAGCACAGCCAAGGTGTTGTCTTCAGCTCTAAACTGATGGGCATCCATGCAGGGATGTGCTGTGCTGCAGCTGAGGCAGTGTGAGGTTTCTCTGCAGAAAAGTCTTTTGAACTTGCTCTGCAGCCCATGATTATGCAGACAGGCAGTGCTGGGAGAGGAGAGGCAGCGAGAGTAACTGCTACCACATGTGAAACTCTGGTCCCAGGATATTGTTTTCATTACAGTTTTGTTCTCTGCGGCTACTCAGACTCTGAAGTGTCAGATTCCAGTTTGATTTCTTCATTAGGAAAGCCACTGCTTCAGTAGTAATGAACAACAGAAAGCACGAAAACACTCTGACAATGGTTGGTTTTGTTTAAAAATGTTAGCATGGGTTAGACAGTGTCTAACACTAATGGCTGGGACAGGTCCCTTTCATAATGCTTTGCATGTCTGGAAAATAACTCAGCCTGTTTTCACAGAAATTGGTTAATCCATACAGCATAGGTCAGAAAAGATGTATAAGCTAGTAATGCTGCTTCTTTTTGAAAAGCAGTCAAACAGACTCCGCTCTTGGTAAAGGACTCAGAGTATGCTGCCATTCTGATTACCTACCAATGTAACTCATACACACATTAGAGTAAAACTGGTCCCCTATTTCCTGAAACAGAAACCTGGTCTCATGTCCCTGCAAAGCATTGTCCACCTCCAGAACAAAATATGACACCTTCAGGTTTTTTGCTCATTGGAAATGTTACAGGTTACCTGGATTCTTATGTTATTGAACTTATGCCTTTCTTCAGATTTATGAGAGTAAATAAGCCCTAGGTCACTGGTTTTTTGTGCTTCAGGAAATTTCTTCTCTTCTTGCCTTGGGCAAAAGTGGAGTTATGGTAATGAAAATATGCACAAAGTAAAAAAATCGGGAAAATCTTTGTTCTAGAAGAAATGATAAGGAATGCTTTAAGGGTAGATTAAATCCATTTTATCTACTAAAACTTTATTCTACAGTCTCTGCTTATGAGAACTAAACTCCTTTTGATAAGAAAAATGTTTCTTCTGGCCTTGCATAATTAATCTTGGAAATCAGATAGGTGGATTTGGAGGTGCTGGTGAAATGTGAGGATTAAATTTTGAAATTTGACCAGCAGCGTTGGGAAGACAAAGAGATGGCTGAACAAGCAGAGACATCCGCAGATGCCAGCACAGGTAGGCTGCATTTTCCTACCAGAATGAGACTCCTCACCACTGCCCCCCTTCTCTAGTGTCAAGAACAATTAAGCAATTTGCTACCAGATCTTTTCTTGCAAGGAAAGTCAAAGGTATGTTTTGCTGGTCCTCTAAGGGTTTTCTAACTTGATGATGAGATTAGCATGATTTAGGACCTGTATGCCGACATGAACAGAGATAGAGGTAAGTAATGTTTATGTACCACATGCTTTTTGAAGCATTTCTCTTTTTCCAACTTGACCAGAATTACTGTATTCCTGCCAGATTCAGTTTGTGCCAGCTGCTTCTCATTCAGCATTTGATTTCCTGAAGATACCATGGCAAAGTCACTGTATGAAATAGGAAATTTAGAACAGAGACAAATAAATTTTGCTCTATTATTCTGGTGGGTCATTGATTTTGATTATAACTGACCTTAACAGTAAAACTTTCCTACCAGAGAGCCCAAAGGGTACATTAGAAGGGAAACAGTGGACCTCTACCATTTGCAGCTCATGTAAGACCCTGAAATTACATGCATGGAAGTTGTGCACATGCTATTCTCATAGGACTCTGGTCCAGGGACTGTTGGCCCACTGGACCTGGCTGTTGAGCAAAGAGAGGCAACCAATCAGTCTCCTAAATAATGGCAACGTAGGCCACCACATTGAAAATTAAGCAGGCCAGGCCAGTCTAGAAAATTTTGTTGGTATAGTTATGCCATGAATCACCATCCGCACACATAAGAAAGTTCTCATGGGCCTGAGCGTGCCTAATGATGCCAAAAGCTGCCATGTAACCCAGCCAGTCCTGTCTTTTTCCCAGGATCATGCATGTCCTGACTAGGTGAATAGGGGAAATGAGCACAAGCGTTCTCCTGGGAGAGTGGTGGGCATCAGTGGGGGAGGAGGAGGAGATCACAGGTTTAAGCTCCTCAGGGAGCTGCAGTGTACAGTATGTCATTCCCAAAACATAGTGACCTCCATGCCAGCCCAAAGTCCCAAGTGAGGTCCCACGCCCCTCTTCCCTTCCATCCATGGCTGCTTGCACAATAGCATGATGCTGCTGTGGCTAATGACCTGTCCCAGAGCAGCAAGGGCATGTCAGCACCACCATTGCTCAAGGGTCTTTAACACGGCTAATAGAAGGTTTTTAATCATATGCTGAACCTTGCCTGAGGAGAGGAAGTTGCCAGATTCGTACATTTGCATGTCACAGATTTCAAAGCCATTTCTCCTCTTCCTCTCAGTTCATGGGAAAGAGTCTTTTCTTTCTTCCTGCCCTCTTTTAGGCCATAGAGATGTGTTAGAAAGAAACTTTTCTTCTGTGTAATTATTCTGATCTGTTTTACTCTGTTCTCAAGCCAGTGCCAGAGCTGCCTCAAAGGAAATGGTGAAGGAGGAGAGCAAGGCCTGTTTGTGAGCAATTTGCACAGAGTGGCTCAGTTGTATCATAAAGCTACACCTTGGGCTCATTGGGATGAATAGGGCAGTTCATTGGTCTGAATGCTGCTGTTCCAGGTGCTCTGCACCTGTTGTTCTGCTCAGACATTGGCCTTTTTCTTTGCAGCCACAACCGTTTTAGACACTGCTTAAATAGACCTAATGTTGTGCATGATGAATTAGGAGCTTGAAAACAAAGCTGGTATGTCATGCTTCCATGTTCCTCGATAATGACTAAAATAATTCTGAAAAAAAATACCTTTAAAGGATCAGATTTCTATGTGGACTGCCCAATTTCCATTGTAATGAGATATTTTTATTCAAGTCCTCCAGATGATTAGACAGTTTTGCCCATAGAACTTGGAATCCCTTTGGTTATGATATTAAGCATAATTTTTGCTCATTAGGAATAGATTAGTCAAATGCTGCAAGAAAATAGAAACAAAAATTACCAGATATCTATAGTTACCTTATGAAAGCTGAATTTAAAAATATTGCAAGGCAGTCTAACAGAGAAATCCTTCAACCCTAACACAAAACAGACCACGTGATCTCATTTTAAAAAATCTCATTGACTCAATCACCTTAGTGCTCCCTCCAATCCTCCAATCTTAGGATGGGAAATCTGCACCTACTATCTGGTGCTAAATTCACACCTATAATCCTACCTTCCAGATTATGATCAACTTCAAAGAAATTGCTTATGGATGTGGGTGGCATGAACTTTACCTTTTCTTTGTATCTCTATTCCCTTTGCAATTAAGTAGACTCATTTATCCTACTTTGATAAAAGCCATTTTGCAAATTATTTTCTGATAGATTTGTACCTCTAGTAGCTGTCAAAAAATTCAGACTTCAAATTTGTTCACTGTTTTGTTGACTTATATAAAATGTGTTCTAGCACATTCAGGTCTTTGTTAGTCACCAAAAGCAAATGAAAATTATCTTTTAGAAGTAAAATATACCTTCTCCAGGAACCTGTGCTGGATTTTGCATGTCTGTGTGAAAGATGTAGGTTGCAGAGTCCCTTCAGTGACAGACTCGTGGGACAAGAGGTGGAGAGGCACATCCAGCAGCTGGCTGAGCAAGCCTTTGAAAATATCCAGGAGAAGGAACTGGGCGATGCCACTGAAGTACATGCTGAAGGACCTTGAGCTGGCCTTCTGCAATTAAAACCATCTGAGAGGCTGGGGGTCAGAAAGGGGCGTGAGGGAGGTCAGGAGTCGTCTGGAAAAGGTGTCCCTTGCAGCGGCGCCGAGGGCGGAGAGGGAACCAAAGGGAAAGGAAGAGCTGGCCTCAGTGTTTTCTTTGGCCTAATTTCAAACAGAGCCCCTTCAGAATCTGTTTATACAATCCTGTCTTTCAAGAGCCGTTTTAATTTCTTTAACTAAGGCTCTGTGAGCCCCAAAGGTTTGACTTATCCCATGGAAATCAGAATATATGCAGTCTAGGGAGAGCTGCTGTGGGCTTGACCACACGCTTTATGAGTTTCACATTCAGAAGCAGTGGCTCTGTTTTTAAGGCACTGCTGAGCAGAAATCTTGAGGAAGCACTGAGCTCCCTGATGGATACCAGGTCGTAGCTATTCGAGCTTATGGCACAGACATTTTCTAAGCACAAAGAATATACTGCAAATAAGTTACAGAAAGCTCTACTATCATAATCCTATCATTTGTATGCCTAATGCGTAACTTTGCTTTTCAATAAGTATTTTCACATCATATTTATAACTGTTGCTCATCCCTTGTATCCAGGCTACTACATATTTAATATGCAGAAAGCTGTTCCTCATTAACGTTAGCAAAAGACGGCAATAAATGAAGACAAATGCTACAATTAAAAAAGAAAAAAAAAAAGGAAAAAAAGGAAAAAAAAAGCAGCATTATTTTTAGCCATTCAAGAGGTCTGGCAGTACACTACTTATTTTGGAAAGGAACAATTAGCCAGTTTGATAATGCTGAAGCATGAAACATATCCACCACAGTGAAACATTTTGATTGGCATTAGTGCTGAAAGCTGGACACCTGCCTCCAAGTCCTTGGAAACTTTATGGTTATTCTGGGCCAAAGGCTGTGCTCAGAGTAAGACTTCAGAAAAGTAGGCACTTGCTATCAAAATTCCTTTTTCCTGGCCCAGCAGCAAAGTGCCAGTCCTCTCAGAAGCCAAGGCAGGCTATCATCCCACTGCACAGCCAGACCTGGAGCAGCCTGTCCATAACAGTGGATCGGCTGTGTCAGGGACAATGAGCTGTTGATATACCTCTGCCACTTCAGTTAGGAGGTGAAGAAAATAGCCTGGTAAAATTGCATATGACCTAGAGGCTTCTGACAGCATGTATTGATGTGTCTTGTTTGGTTCCGGGGGAATGCTTCACATAAAGCACACATTTTGCTGATACGGCTGCATATGTGCAAATAATAAACTGCTGTAATATTCCCATTTCTCAAAACTTGTAAAATTTCTCAGTTACGGAAGGCATAGATTCACCTGGCACAAATTCCCTTTTAGGCCCAATGGTGCCTGTTTCTAATTACCTTGGTGCCTTTAAAGGCTTGCATTGAGGCCATAGGGCCCCAGGTGCTCGTGTCCCCCTCTAAAGTAGGCAAAGGTGTGTGTTTCATCTCACAGGAATGCTACAAAGACAAATTCTTTAAAGACAAATCAGTATTCAGACACTGTAGGAGGGAGGTCAGATAAACACCTGTATATCTACATCCATATATAGGCAGCTTATAATTTCTTCAAAAATTGTATCTGCCATTGTTCATCTCCAGTGAGGACATATTTGTATGGCTGAGAACAAAGTTCAGCTCCTATTTGGGGGGCTAAATTTTGGGATATCCAGCTCTAGAAGTGTGACAGGGAACATTCTTCAAAGGCCTACACTTTTGTTTGTATCTTTACATACAGAAGCCAATTCCAAATAAATCCTTCCAAATTCAAAGCCAATCCTTCCAAATAAAGGATTTTACCTTTCCCAACAAACCTTTCCTCTCTGTGTTTCAGACTCATGCTGTTGGAACTGCTCCCCCCAGGATGGGCTGCCAGGGCACACTGCTGGTTCCTGCTGAGCCCATTGCTGACCAGTACCTCCAGATACCTTTCTCTTAATGTCTCAATACACATGGAAAATAAACGTTTTGAACAACAGGGTGTCAAATAAAAAGAAAACAAATGTTCAAAGGTGGCTTTCATAATCGCACAGTAAAAAAAAGACTACAAAGCTGATTTACACTATCTGATCCATTAATCTTGGTCTCAGCAGAAATGAAGTAATGTGCGAATC
This sequence comes from Phainopepla nitens, assembly GCA_013400175.1. NCBI lineage: Eukaryota > Metazoa > Chordata > Aves > Passeriformes > Bombycillidae > Phainopepla > Phainopepla nitens. Next base: position 97,157 of record VXBQ01009062.1, on the reverse strand, counting down.
CTTAAAAGGAAGCCTTTTTGTCTCTGATGTATATTCAAGAGATTCTTTCACATATTACACTGGTGTGAGCAATAAAACCTATCACATTATGCTAGAAAAGGGATATTTGTTCAGAAGTTCAGTGTGACTGTGAAGGTATCATTAATCTATTTTTTCTGAGCCTACTGTTTCAAGCTGTCATTTTAAAGGACAAACTTGGGACAGAAATGTCACAGAGCAATATGAGATGTTCCAGACCAATTTTAAACCCAACTCAATGCTTTATTCATGTGACCAAAAACTTTGGTGTTTAGAAATGGAATGCCTGGGAGAAATGGGGAGCCTAGGTGAAAAACTGAGCAATTTTAGGAGAGGTTTAATGTATCTGATAAGGCCTCTGTTAAAAGAGTGAAATAAATCGTGCTCTCACTCACCTTCAATTTCTGCTAATTACTAAGACTAAATCTATAGGATCTAAGGTAAAAGACTTCACAGAAATTTATGCCAGCCCATTTTATAAGACGAGTTCAAACTTAGGGACTGATTCTTTTTTTTATGGTAGAAGCTGGACACAAATGATAAGTCAACACTTATTGGTTCCTGTAGAGGAAAATAAATTGCATTATCATTGCTTTGAATGAAAAATTTTGTGGTAATTAGGCAACATTCAACATAGTTGAAACTTTCTTATAGTACAATCATAAAATAATAGTTGAAACTATCTATTAATCTATTTTTGAAGCTGTAAATTAGCTGGAAAAGCCACATTTTTGCTCTATTTTTTTGCATTGTGCAATAATGGAATTTGTCTTCTAATGAGTATTTTTTACTGCAATGATAACACAGGTAAGTATAGTCCACTTCAGCTCTGCAGGGACTTTTTTCTGATAAGCATGTATAAGCCTTCCCTTAGTCCTATTTTTAAGCCTGCAAACAAAGCAGAGATTCCTTTGGAAAACATTAGTTTCAAGGCTTTTAAACTAGAATCCAAACTGGAAAACTTCTCTTAGAACACCTTGAACTGGGCACAAATTCAAGTATTGTTGAATGCAGGCTTAAAAATGTCACGAATTCATAGACATCTAAATATTTCAAATTGAATTGCTCCCAGAAACTAAACCATACAGAATCTAGTGTTAAGGAGGTGGGGGAGTGGAGGTGCAGGGGGAGAATGGGGAAGAAAGGGAAACTCCATTATTCATGGGAGAGCAGAATAATTCAGCTCAGATGGAATTTTCTCTGAGGTTAAGTGCAGACCTTAATCCACTATAGAAAATGAAAGACTGAAAGGAGCGTTTGATGGCTGTGAGTAAATATAAGTAATTACAAATTTAACAGACCTATCCTACACTATGTAAATAGTCCTAAATTAGCTTCCACGGAGAATAGATAACCTTTGACTCCTCCCTGTACTAGAGTTAGGCTGCAAATATGAAACTGCTTAAATTAAAAAGAAATTCAATTCCAGCCAGGTGTGAGGGAACACTTTGTGCTATATTATTGAACTGGCAATATGAAAGTGTTCTCTTCTCTCACTGTGGATTTGATATAAAAAATGTAAACAGTTATTTAATACTAATACTTGGAAGGAGATAAAAAATTAAACTTACCAGAATATGACCTAGAAAACAAATTAATGTAGAAGCAAATTTTTGATTATGGGGTAATATTTTAAATTCACCCATCCATCTTGGTTTACTGTGATTGTTTCTCTAGATACTATCAGGTTGGCTATACAACAATACATACCATCTTCCTTCCCTCTCTCAGAATATTAAAGAATATATTAACTTCTATAATGTCTTTTATTGCCAGACAAGCTCTCAGTATGATTCAAACAAATCCTTGCTACGCCACTTGGCTGGTGTGCAAGCAAAAAACCAGGTTTTGATGTAAATAAACGTCTTACTCTTATACCAGCACTACGAAATAGCCTAAATGCAGCTAGTGTAAAATTTGGTTTATCCTTGCCATGTGGTCATGTATTTCAGAGTATGTTGATCCAAGAGGAGGATGAGCTGCACTGATTTCAAAGAGGCTACTCAAGCATGTAATATTCGACTTACACACTCATTTATGTATAAGCTTAGACTATCAGACATTGTTAGTGAGAACATTTTGATACATTAATGAGTTTATTGATAGTTTTTTCATCCAAACCCAATCACTTACCTTACTGAAGCTTAGTCTCTGTCTGGAGAGGAATTCCTTTCCGTGCACATCGGAAACAGCTTTATTGCATGGTCATGGTCTTACCTCTCCTCCCCTTCAGTTTCTGTGAAAGCATTTCCCCTTACAGCAGGGTTTATTTGAGGAGTGCAGTGGACTCACTCAGAATTGCTATGACCAGCATAAATGGTAAGGATTATGGTCTGATCTTGGTGCCTGAAATCAAACCACTGAAAACTGTTGCTCATGTTTTTTTGGCATTTGGATATGAAATTAGAGGCTGAAATGAGGTGTCTGATTATATGCCCCATAACTGGTGTAATCCCTTCTAAAGACAGGATCATTCTGAATTTTCACAATAATGAGCCAAAATTCTTTCTATAAAAGTATGTCATAACTGCATATTTGGGCCCCCATATAAATCTGCTTTTTTAGACACTTCTTAGCTTGAAAGTGATATTACAGGTATCCTTTGTAGATTACTGGTTTATTTAGGTCTTTCAGAAGATGTTTTATGCTTTCTATGGAATTATCCAAAAAGGGGAAGACCAATTCATAAAAGACTCCTCCTAGTTGTAAGTGCTGCATCTGAAAGGAGCTTAGATACATGACATGGGCTGATAGCAGGTTATTATATAAATGACTGATGGAAGTCACAAACTCACCTCAAAGTTTGGATATTTTGTTAGAAAGAGGTATTTAGAAGACTAACATTTTAATTTATAGGTCAAGTGATTCAGCCCTTTTGTATAAACTACATTTTTGCATCCCATGATATAGTCCAGAAGCAAAGACCTTGTGAGCACGGAGTTCAAATGACCGGGAATACACTAAAATACTGCTGGGATCGGGTTTGGTGCAATTAGCTTCAATTCATTGCCCGGCATGCATAAAATGTAAATTTAAATAGCTACTCACTCCCTTTCTCACAGAGTGGGAGGAAAGACAATGTGTATCACCTTTGCCTCCCTGTGGCATTTTCTCTTGGGAGAGAGTGGGATTGCAGACGTGGTAACTGAAGCATGACTGTTTTGTGAAGAAAATCTTTCACCTTCTCTTCTGTTAGAAAACATTTAATTCTCTGGGTCACGGGAGGTATTTGGGTTACTTTGCTGTTGCTGTTTTCTCTCTTCTGACACAAAAAAATAGATGAAACGCATCAAATGATGTAGAACTTCGAAGTGCTAAGAGAGATTTAAAAAATCAGGAGAGGCTTTTCTTTATTTATGTGATAATTGTGAGGTTGGAAATAGGTGCTGATTGTGTTGTTTGAGGCACTTTTTATTCTGTTCACAGAAACTTTCCCTTAGAACAGGAACCTCAAGGCTAGAGTGATTTTGGAAATATTTCATTGCTCCCAGACTGAATAACTTCACCCATGTGAGAAACCACACTTTACACAACAGGACTGTAGTTGCATAGCTCTTAACTGAAAATATGATGAAGACAATAAAGCCTTGTTAGCTGCATTAATGCATCATATAGTCTCTGGGTTTTTTCCTATGCAGAAATAAGTTTCCCTACTGGTTACATACTGCCTATATCCCATCTCCTAGCCATGCACAAATCACTGATCCAGACACTGAGGAGTTCTTACCAAAACTTACTGTTGCATCATGAGCAATGGAGCCAAGATAAGGTGGTGGTTTCTAGTGATTTGGTAACTTGCTGTCTTTGTAATTACAAAATACAATAAACTACTTGGTAGCATATAATTTTTTTCTGGAATTTTTCCTGAAAGAAATGCACACACACACACACACACACAGAGACACACTCCCCTTGTTCCAATCAGTAGATGGAAGTTTCAGGGCAGAGGTTTTTTTGAGCTAAATATCTTAGCTCTTAGGAGGAAAGTGAGGAATAAAAAAAAAGCTCCACCAAGCAGCTGAACTCTGACCAGACTCAGTTGTAGTCAAGCAACCACTAATGCACCTAAAAATACAGCTGGATTTATAATACAGCTTGCTGTAACTCACTGTGTGGGATATGTGAAGGAATGTCCTGTAATAACTGCTGTGATGGGTCCTGGGGCCCTCTGCTCTGTTATCAGGGCATAAGCAGTTGCAGATGAAGTACATGCCCAGAGTTTTTCATTTGGTACTTGAAAGTGTGTCAGAAAATGCCCACAGCATTCTCAGAAATGCTGCTTGTTGTATCACTCTCCTTGCAAGCAATTGTGCATATTTTAGAGGATCTAATATAAATAAAGCAGCTTTCATTTTACGTGAAAACTTAAGGTTCCTTTCTCCCTCCAGCTCCACAAAAAAGCTGCAATGATGTCCTTGACCCAGTGAAATGAGGATGGGGGAGGCAGTGATGCAGCCCAGGGTGTAAGGGGGGAGTTCTCCTGATTTCAGCCCCTGAACCATCAGTGCCAGGGTGGAGGGTGTGACAGGACCCACATCACATTAGGATGACATAAAGACACAACTCAGCTGCACTCTTGGATTGCAGGGCCAAAACTGTCCCCTCAGTTCATGCATCTGAGGGGTCTGCCCTAGGAAATTGGTGTTCTCTGCTCATCATTAGGTGATGAGGAGGACACAGGAGGAGATTTGGGTCTAGAATGAGTGTGTCCCAAATGCACACCTTACGAGCAATCATCTGCATTTATTCATCTGGTCAGAGATGGATTATTCATCACCCTGAAAGGCTGACTGTAGCTCTTGAATATATTGCTCATTGTGTCTGTTTTTAAAGTTGCAGAATTACAACCATATGTAAAGCCAGTAGCACACCAGCACTCAGCAGGCTGAGCTGACACTCTCCAAGACGAAGCTGGCTAACCTTGTATTGCTGGTGCTTTTTGTTTTGCAGAGAGTTCTTTAGCAGCTGCTCCAGCTGACTGTCTCACTGCAAAGCTATTACACTTTGCCACTGGCAGTATGGATACCCTGAAGAGTTTCTGGCTTCCCTTAATTGAACAGAAGAAACTAATTTAAATTTTAAAAAATATAATTAGTTTGACTTCCTCTACCAGGAATTCTGTAATTGATACTATGAATAAATTATGGGATGCAATTGTGAGGGTTCTTAATTACAAAGCTTCTTAGCTGCACAACTTCTGTGCTGATGAGTGATACATGTTTTGTCCTCCAAAATGGAGCACAATTCTTGTCTTAGAATGTATCTTGTATGCTGCAAGCTGGAAGTGAGGACTGAACAAGTGCTCACATCCTGACTGAACACATGCTGGGGGAGGTATCACTCAGCGTACCTGCGCAGAATGCAAGTCCAAAGCAAAGCAACTGGTTCAGGCTCATTCAAAAGCCAGAAGGGGTTTAAATTTAGTGATTACAATTAACTTAAGCCCTATGCAATATGTTTTAGTTTTCTACATGTCTGAATTAATTTCCAGCGTTGTCATGTTTTATGGCTGCTTGATGTTAGTTTCTTTCTCTCAGAGCAAATTTTTCACTAAGAAATAATTTAATCACTTCTCTCTCCTGTTCTTAGATGAGTCACTTCCTCATGTATGAATCAAATTTTGCTTTCAACTGTTTTGTTAAGTACAAATGGCATCACAAACTTACTCCAAATCTAAAGGGCAAAATTAAGAATATGACTATATTTAATAATTACTTTGCATAAAACTTAAATAAGAATAAATAAACTTTGATGAAATGTAACATTCTTTTGCTAAAAATATCTTTGCTATGAATAGCAACATAGACCTTTAAACATCCCCTTTTGTTAAAAATCAGTGACATTCAGGGATGGGGGAGAGGATNCTTCAGAGTTGGCGATTTTGGCCCCCACTGCTATTTTTGTTTTCTACAACTGTCTGCAATCTCTTAGCCATCTGTTTGCCCAAAATTCACCAATGAGGCTCCTGCAGCTTCTCAAATTTGTTGCCTTCACCATTTCCAAGGCCTGTGAGCCTCAAAGCTTTCCGCACCTGGCCAGGTGATGCTGGAAATCGCCCCAGCTCCACTGGCTGGGTGCTCAATGCTTCTTGCTGCTCTAAAGCATTAAAGAGCAGAAAGAGCTAGAGAGCCTAAATTGCAGGAGCAAAATGTGTTCTCATGGTGTATAACCTAAACAACTATTGTACCAACAGTTTTTTTTCTTTGATATTTTGAATTTCGATTATACACATAAATTCACTTATTTAAAACAAAACCAAAAACAAACAACAAAAAAACCCTAAAAGAACCTAAAACTGACAAAAAACCCCACAACCAAACCCTGAAGGAAGTCCTTTTTATTTAGAGACAGTATTAAACTGCAATTGAGTTTGTGTATAAATCAATCATTTAGATAATTATCACAAGAATGAGCATTACATCCTCAGGAAATCCAGACCAAGATTAAACTTCAAGGAAAATGAAACAGATACAGAACTACACAGTTGAACAGCTTTTGCATTGTCTTGTAGCACATAGGGGAAAAATGCCGTCGATCCAAGACACTAGCTGGGTACTAGAGTGGCACAGGTTGCCCTGATCAGAGCAGTATATTTACTGTGGCAGCTAAAGCATGTGGATTTATTAAGAAAGGTTCTTTTGTGGTTAGTTGCCAGAAGCTGGTTTTGAAAATTAGAGATCAGAGATGGTGTGGGGGGGGCTTTATCAATAGATGTAGTTCTTTACTGCATGCAATAGCATTACTAAGCTAAAGAGTTCTTGGGAAACTATCTTCTGATATAAATCTTATTTTAGGAGGACTACTGGAATTGCCAGATGAAACTGGAGGGAACAGAGGGAAGGTGACTGTTTCCAAATGATGACTTACTCTTCATCATGCACTGCTCATGCTGGAACAGGGAATGGACAATTTCCACCAGTTTATCTTTTTGATAAATGACAGTTATGAGGCAGTTGCTGCATTAGAGGAACTTCTGGCTGGAAAGTCTTTTAAAACAGATGACTATATTAGACTTAGTCCTCTGGAGGGATCAAAAACTCTTGCTGCTTCCTCCTCTCAAATCATGTTATATTCCAGAATGTTTCAGAAGGGAATTTAACTAACTCTTATTATTTTACTGAAGATAAAACGTGCAAAATCTTATGAAAACATTTTTGCTGCTTGAGCATAGGACATGGTGTTTTTTCCTTGGTGAATTTTTGCAGTGCTATGGTTTGAAGATTAGGTTGTGGGTTTTTTCTCTGTTACTTGGACATAGGATTGTATCAAGCTGACTTTAAAGCAAAAAAGAATTTGTTACCTTTCTCTCTTGCAGGTGTTGCAGTATTTCATTGCGCTGCTTAGAGATTTTTATCAAGCTTTTCTAGAATATGCTTTATACTGCCACTTTCAAGGAAATATTTTTCCAACAGATTTAGGCAGTGATTAAAGTATGGCACATGAGAAAATTAGCCTTTTTTCCAGGCTCTCCCACTATTTCGGCTGCATTGTTCATACTGAAATGAGAAAAGCACCTCAGGAAATAATTCACATACATTTAATCTTCTTGCATTAAGTATTTGGCTGCTGCTATTTTAATTGGAAAAAGAAGAAAGGTGAATGGTATATTTTATTCTTCAAATCCCTGTGGCTGAGAAACAGGTTTCATAAAATGACATTAACATAGCAAATTCTTGTTATGCACTCACCAATGATTCTGCTATGCCACCAATATGTAAGAGTGGCACAAACTCCAAATACTGTGAGGACCATGTGATGATTTGCTGGTCTGTGGCATGCCAGTGTGAACAGTGTGACTCTTCTGCTTATCTCCCGAAGGCTGCTGGTACATCACTTTTCACTCTCAGGTTACTTGGCAAGGCATGATTGTGCAGGTTGTGGCAGTTATTTGGGAAAGGTTGGATACAATCATTATTGGCACTTCATTCTATGGTCTTCGTGTTCCACACTGAGTTACTCATTTGGAATGTTAGACGACTGTTGAAAGCTTTTGTCATAGTTGGATATTATCCACCCATCTCTGAAAGTCTTTTTTGCAGAATCTGAGAAGTGTGCAGGCAAGATGAAGCAAGGAAATAAAGAGAACCAAGGCCAGCAGCAGTCTGTTAACTCTGATTTTCATGAAGATGCAGGCTCCCCTGAAAAACTGCATAAGGAACGGGCAGCTAGCCACGCCAGAGTCAGAAGTAGTAGTAACCAAATGTCTCAACGTTTTGTTGCTTTCTCTTCCCACTCTTGCCCTCCCTTAGAGCACAATCCACAGTGCTGCTGGAAAGGGAATTCCCCTTTACAAAGTCTGTCCTGGGCTGGAGTTCTCCAAAGACAGATGGATCGTGGCTCTGCCTTCCCCTTAGAGACACTTGCCAGTATCAGATGTTGTTCTTTATCATAGCCCCTAAGACTGCTACTAAATCCAGATCCTTCTCCACTGCTGCTACTTGCCTTTGCCTGTTTCAGATAAAAGGATACTGAGAGGCATGTCTCAGGAAAGAGGCTGGCACAAGGGTGCTATGTCCTGAGCCCTGCCTGCAGCCTCCCCACATCCTGTCCCATCAGGTAGGATAAAGAAGGAAGAAGTTGATTACAGGAGAATTCCACAACAAAAAACTCACAATCTTTAAATACAAAATTTGTCTTGCTTAATCATGTTCCTCCTTGCCTAATTATTTCAATAGTGGAGATTGTATGGCAATTTTGAATAGCTGTGGGTGTTGGTGATAGTGTAAATGAAGCATGGTAATATTTGTCCAGGGCTAGGCCAGCTTTCCAGCACAAAAGTGCTTGGCAATTATTTCCTAAGGATGTTAACTGAGTTACAATTGTATTTGACTCCTTTCACAGCTAGATAAGGTCATGGTTCTCACACAATCTCATTACACATTACTCTTCTTGTAGGAATATTGGCTTGATGTACTCCTACTCCCTCGTCACAGCAGCTGTGCCTTCTCTGCTGCATGAGTGTGACTACCTGTCAGCCAGGCTGGGCACCAGCTTGGGTAACAAGGTAAGACAAAAAAGCAAAGCGAAAAAAGTCTATTGGCTGTCAGCCCCAGAAAAATATAATTATACTGGATGCCAAGCCACTGAAGAAGCAAAGAGTGGCAGGCGGTGGAGAAAAGCAGAGGGATATCAGCTGGTTACACTGCTGAGGAACTCCATGCCATCACACATTTCACACCCCCAGAAGCTCTATCAGAACAGTTATTATCTCCTTGGGACTTTTGATAGGTGCTCAGTACCATACTGCTGGCTTTATACACCCACTGTAACAAATATATGATAGTAAAGACAGCAGATGGGGCATTTGGGGAGCACCATGTCTAATCTGTTTCTCTCTTCACTCCCTCTCTTGCCCCCCACTTTCAAAAGATGCTTTCAAAATGTCAAGTAGCACCATGAACTGTGTGTATATAGGGTTTATGTATGTTTTCCAGGGATGCAACCATGCTGATGGGCTTTCTGCCAGATTCCAGCAGTTCAATATCTCCACGACCTATGCAGAATTTGTGGACCATGCTCAAACATGAGTGGGAACTCACTGTTCAGGCCAGCCTCTTGCTGCAGATACAGGCTGGCGGTGTCTAGCAAGGTCTTGAGTGCCTACAGGGAAATGTCTTGCAGGAGAAAGAGATTTTTATCATTCTTATAGATTCAGATATGTAAATTCTGATGAAATCTCACTATAGGTAGGCTGTAGACATTTTGAACCTTTCTAGGTGTTCTTCCGGTGCATCATCTCTCAGTCTTGTTCACTATAAATTCTGATAAAATGGATGGACAGAACAGGGGATGGTGGCTGAAAAGAAAAAGGTAGTAAAATTAATGCCTAATCCACTGAGTGCTTACCAGTCATGGCCAGTGTGTGCTCTGTGCTGAAGGAAGCAAAGGACTGAAGGAAAACAATATAAGTGATTATGCATGTATGGCATGTGTAACAGTTTGTCTATCTTAGAAAGTTTAAGATTTAAAAGAAAATCTTGCCTTTATTCGGTTTTGAAAGCATGAGCAATATGTTTGTGTCTCCCATAGGGAATCTGAGGACTTTGTCATCTTCAAATAATTATTATCTGGAATTTCCTCATGTTAAGAGTGGTAGCTAGAATTTGACTTGTCAAAAGTCGTAGACAGAAGCAATTAATGGTTGCAAGTTACTTGATTCTCAGACCCATGGTTTATCTAGCAGACTTTCCCCTTGATGTTCATGAATGTTACAAACAGAGTTTTCCAAGAGTTGCTTTTTTTCTGGGATTGCATTTCTGGTCCTCTTTTATGAGGTGTTTTATTATAGGCTTCCTTTGTGCATCCTCTCCATCACCCAGACTATGTTTGATGTGGCTGCGGATGCCCTTGATATCCTATCTGACCGTGGCTACTTCAGAGGATCCTCTTGTCATCAGACAAACACTTCTAGCCACATAAACTAGATTAAAAGGAGCAGAAAAAATGTTTAGACTAGCATGGAAAACAATGCTTGCTCTGATCAGGGTGAGGAATTGCCCTGAAACTATAGGAATTTCCTGTTGCTAAAATATTGTGTAGGTCCTAAAAACATTGCAGGCAAAACTCTGTTTCTCCTCTGGCCAGCTAGAAGGGTCAACATGCCTTGGGGTAGGACATAGGATTGCAGTGTTTAAGAGTTCGTCTAATCAGGAAATTATGGCTGTAAAGTTACATAGCCCTGTCACTTATCATTACACAGCTCATTAAATCTCAGCTAATTGCAGCTTCACCCTAGTATCCAGGTCCTAATGTTTCTGAGCCTAATTAGCACACTGAAATCCTAAAATCCAACTGATTTCCCTTATTTTAGTCACTTCTTGTACAGAAAACAATGGAATGTAGAGGTTTAACTTGTTCAAAACACTAAAAATTGTACCCTAGTTATTAAATCTTTTAGTTCAGTTGTTCAAGACATAAATACTTACTCCAGCCCAGAAGGGGCTGGAAATGCAGAGGAAATGATATATTTTTTTAGTCCAAGATACGCCTGTTTCTGCATGAAAATTATTTCTTTTTCATTTATTATTCATTGTACTTCTCTTGCTCCTTCTGTTCCTTCCCATGAATATCTCTCTACAGAATTATCTATAAATTATCTATCACATAGTTGTCATCATATGATTTGCTGGAAAAGCCATGTGTCTATAAACCAAAGAAATTATTCATAGGCAAAATCACAATAAAAAATAATTGAGTGGTTATGTGCTCTAAAAAACACCCCTCCACATTTCATTAGATAAAGAATATTTTCATATCCAAAAAGTTTACTGCCAATGTTCAGCTGAAAAAGATTGCTTGAATACCTCTTACCTTGTACTCAAAATATAAATAACATGTAGTTTAACCATAGAATCATAGAATGGTTACAGTTGGAAGGGACCTAAAAGATCATCTAATTCCAACCCCTTGCCATGGATATGCACATCTCCTACTCAATCTGGTTCCTCAGAGACCCATCAAACCTTTTCATGAACGCTTCCGTGGATGAGGCACCCAAAGCTTCTCTGGGCAACAAGTTCCAGTGTCCCATCACCTTCACAGTAAAGCATTTCTTCTTAATATTAGATCTAATATCTTCTTAATATCTGATCATTTCTTCTTAATATCTAATCTAATCTGATTTCTTCTTAATATCTGATCTACCATCTTTCAGTTGAAAGTCACTTATCTTACCTTATCACTATGTGTTCCTGTAAAGAGTCTTTCTCCATCTTCCTTAGAGGCCCACTTCAGGTACTGGGAGGCCACAATTAGGACACCCCAAAGCTTTCTCTTCTGCAGGCTGAACAATATCAATTATCTCAGCCTTTCCTCATAGGAGAGGTGCTCCAGCCCTCTAATCATCTTTATGGCTCTTTTCTGAGCTTGCTCCAACAGGCCCATGTCCTTTCTGTGCTGGGGACCCCAGAACTGGATGCATTGCTCCAGGTAGGGTCTCACCTGCGGGGAGCAGAATCCCCACTCTGGATCTGCTGGCCACACTGCTTTGGATGCAGCCCAGGATACGGCTGACTTTCTGGACTGTGAGTGTGTTGTTGGCTCATGTCCAACCTCTCATCCACCAGCAACCTCCTTCTGGTATTTTCTATTAGGAAAAATTAAAGCAAAAGTCATAGTTTAGAATCATTCATAATTTCAGGTGACTATTTTCAGAAGCAATCCATGAGTCAGAGTTGTGATAGAGTGCTTTCAGTTTTGCTTATACAGGTATAAGACAAATACAGCTTTTTTACTTATTCACCCAAAACTGCCTGTTTCAATTGACAGAAATCTTCTTTCATTTTTTAGAAAAAGACCTATATGTAGTATATATGTTTTACAAGTTTAAGAATTTCTGTAGCAGTGGGAATAATTTCACTATAATTAGCATTTAAATCACTGAAATAAATTGAAAATTCTTGCCTTTTTGAATGAACCTTCTGCTTTTTGTAACACTTTCACCATCATTATTCCACCTTAATAAGCAAGATTTAAGAGTCTTTTCAAATGAATTTGGCAAATAAATTCAATTTGTAAAGACTCCTATTCAAGATATATTGTCATTGTGTGATTTTCTATGAGGAGCTGATGTTGTTAGGAAGGATGTTAACACACTAGCTGTTGCTGCTGGTTTTACTAGGTTTTGTTATACTTGTTAGCCTTGATTGATTCTGTTAATTATACTGCACTTACCTATGGGCTGTCTTCTCAGACACTCTGTTTTTGAAAGTGATAACAATCAATCCTGAAGGGGAAGAAACCTCATAAAGTTAAGAAGAAATTATTGCAGTTAATCTAAAAATCTACCAAGCACAAGAACATTTCTCTAGGCTGTCATACAGCATGCATTTAATTTTCTCAAAACTACACTTTTATGTGCAGAAAGTGGCAATGCAGTTCTGCAAGATCACCCATCAATCTTCTGATGCTAAATGCTGGTGCCTGGATAATAATTATTACTTGTCCCAAGAGGATCTCAGCACAGTTTCTCCTGTACAGAAAGTCTGCTTCCCTGATACTATCTCATGACATGTACATTTCCCACATCAGAGCAAATTCATAAATACTAACAAAGCAGGTCTTGCAGAACTTGAGTGATGTATGGAATCTCTTCATTTCATAGATTAAAAAACCAGGAGCTGGAGAAGCTAGCATTGGGTAAATTACAGAGAAAAACGGTGAGGAGCTGCTGCTAAACTCACATGGTGACCTAGCAGAGTTATCTTGTGCCATTCTTGGCATCATGTTCTCATGCTTTATGAAGCCAGAACAAAGTAAAAGTTTGTGAAGTTTGATCCCAGATGTCCTGTCCACTGATGTGAACAGTGCTTGTGTGATGACTATTTTTAAACACTAGTCACTTACCATTTGAGACCTTTGTATGAAATATCCCTATCTAGACATCATCAGAACAAATGAGTCTTGTAGGTTACATCTGGAATAAATGAGTCAGTGTTCCAAGCTCCTCAGGAAAGCTTGCAAGGCCTTTGCAAGTCTGGTCAAGAGCCATCTTGGAGCATTTTTCTCTTCTTCTGTTGATTGATGCTGAGGTACTCTGTCGCTGCATACCTCTGCACAGAAATACAAATGTTCAGCTCTGATTTTTCACTTCACCACATATCAGCTATTAATTTACACTAATTTATGAAATACTGGAGGGCAAATGTCTTCCCTCAGGCCTCTCTTTTTTTTTTTTTAAATTGTTGGTTAGTCAGCATGATACAGGACAGTTGAATGCTCCAGGCAAGATATCCTTCACACAGCCTGTTTTATATACAGAGCCTGCCCATTCTGCCACTCTTCCCAAAAGTGAGACTGCTTGATCTTGCTGAAATGCCTCAGTTTGTTATGATGCAGCTGTTAAACCACATGGAGAATTTGTCTCCCACAGACAGGTTTGTTTAAACCCTGAATTCTCTCTAGCCAGAGTGGCAGACTGAGGTTCCACTGGGGTTACACTGCTCTTTCAGGCATCAAACCTTTTCTTTACTGAACAAAATTTATGACATTGATCTAATCAATTGACTTTCTTTACTTGAATTTTTCTGGACTTGAATCATGAAGGAATGTTTGTCAGCATTATTTCTGAAAGAACTCCAAAGTGTTGAGGCTGTTTTAGGGATACCTTGCTCAATAATTTCCAAAGGACAAAATACAGGATGTGCAACGGCCTGTGACCATATACTTTCTTCTGAACTTGTCCCATTGCTCAGGAATGTTATTGCATTGCCTCTGACTCATGGGGAAAAAAATTAGCAGAAACGTCTCTTCCTAATTAGGACAGGCACTACGGTGTCTCATTTCAAATTTGAATTGCATTTACTGTAGCATTTACTGTAGCAATTAGAAATACACTGGTAAAAAGTTGTAGAAATTCACTTTGAAAAGGCCAAAATAAAGACAGATGTTGTTGGGGGTCTGTGTATTTATCTTTTGTTTTGGAAAATTGTACATGTGAGATTCAAAATTACATAAATGCATTGATCAGTTATTTCTGTGTAGGATCTCCACCCACAAGAGACATAAACATATAATCTCTCCCTGCCTCTTTGAAAGCAAAAGATCAAGCAGAACAAAAGATTTTGAACAGAAGGATTCAAACACTTGATGCTGTTTTAAAAACTCCACAAAGATACTTTTTCATCCATGAAACAAACAATAGAATTAAATCTGGATTCCTATGGTATTGTTTCCTGTGACATAACCTAAACTCAATTTACTCCTTGCTGCAGTATCATTAAATTGCCTCTGTGTCTCCTGAATCTCCCACAGTACCATGATCTCTTTCCTCTGCCTCCTGAATTACCACAGACTGCAGCCTTGTTTTTCTTAGAGTGCTAATCTGTGTTTCTTTCTCATCTGTGTAAAAATGGCTTTTCATGAACATTGACTTGAAGTTGGCCAGTGGTTTCAAATGTGATTTGGTATGGTGGGGAGAGCCAGATGGACAGCACAGCTGCTGGAGTCCCATACTCTCCCAAAATCAGGATAAAAATGGAGCTGCTACATTCCCCTTCAACTTGCATAAACTGGGTATTATTTGGCATCACTTGTCAAACTGAAACACGATCCCTATATGTCAATGCCTTCCTCTAAAAATAAGCAGAAAATCAGTTCCTTTGATTTGACCGCTTTGTTTTCCTGAAGGAGGGAGATAGAAGCCCTCTGCTTATTTTACCTCTTCCTGTTTTCCCATGCTGACCTATCTGGGACTGTTTAGACAAGGCACAGAGCAGACTTGTTAAGGGGGATCAGATCATTGAAGAGATCAGAATTTTGGTCTGCTCTTTTCAACTGGCTTACTGTGTTATGTTGAGGCAGTCGTTCTGCTGTTTCTGCTTTCCCTTCTTGCTCAGGCTGTGGCTGCTCTGCAGGGGGCTGCAGCTCTGAAGAGGAGGTGAGCCTGCGGGTGAAACGTGGGAAGAGGAGGAGGAGGGACAGCAGGGTGAAGGTACTGCCTTCTGGCAACAGCAGACTCTTAGACCAGCTCAGCTGCTCACCAGACCACACTGTTAAGAGTTTAATTTAAGAGTTTAATTGTTGATTTTAACTTTGGGGTAAATGTAGGCTCAGTCACAGTCCAGGCAGTGATGGAGAAAGGCTGTTCTGCACAGCTCCTGAAAAAAATTTCCCCTTAGTTGGCATGTGCAAATTTTCACATACTGAATCTTTCTATGGGGACAAGTGAAAATTCAGTTTAATTGAGAACTGGCTTCATGTGACTTAAATTGCAATCACAGTTTTCTGGGTTTCTGTGTTAAATATCTCCAAATTTCTCCCATGAACATCACCAGAGAAAACTTTACTAAATGTAACAGTTAGATTTTAAAACTGCTTTCAAAAGAATAGTAAGCCGTGGCACAGAAGAGATAGGCATTTTTTAGCAATGACTATTAAGAAAATCAGAGAAGGAAGATTAAAAAATGTACAAAGAAGTTTCCAGATCTGGGACGGTCTTTTGTCAGCATCCCATTTCTATTCAAGCACTCTTGAGATAGGTCAGAAACAGCAATGGGAACAGAGAGCTGTGGCAACTGTGGGTATTTTGAAGATGAATTTCCAAAAGTAGAAGGTTGTGATTTATCTCTGTTACTAAGACATGACTATAAGCCTTCAACAGACCTTTTGGTGAGCTTGAGGATGCAGTTATGTTTTATCTTCTCTTGCTATTAATGCTTTAGCTCTTCAGAATATCAGAAAAAACTTTCCCTTGGGGATGGATAAATATTTTTGTTACAATGTTTGTGTTTGTTCTAGTCTGCTGAACGCATACCTATCTTTTTCGATTTGTCTGACATGGTTCAATGGCTTTGATGAGTTTCCAGTCTGTAGCCTGAGTGTTCAGCTGCAGAGAACTGATGTTTTAAGCAGAAACTATTCTTGATAGAGCACATCTTTGCAATATCTTTAGTATGAGCGAAAACTGTGATCCAAACTTACCATTTTTCTGTTGCATGTAAAACTTTATTACCAATTTCAGTTACAAAATTAGAGTTCAAATGCTCAACTACTTGATTCATGCAACCTGTCCCTCCTCCTTTAAGTATTTTAGGCTGAAAAAGCACAAATGTGATGTATTTGAGTACTTTTATCTTAAGCACATGTGACCTTAGATAAGTGAACATAAATAATTCCTGAGATTGGCTCTTCATAGGGAAGAGCTTTTGCATACATCAGAGGGTGTACTATTACAGCCTCTGTTTGTCAAATGGGCTGTTAGAGGTACATGTATACACAAACACACACACACACACAATTTATACACATGTTGTAGTTTAGTAGAGCTTTTGGAGTGTGGTGTCTGAGGGGGTTGACTCTGGCTGGATGCCAGACACCCACCAAAGCCTCTTAACACTTCCCTCCACAGTTGGACAGGGGAGATAAAATATAAGAAAGGGCTCATGAGTTGAGGTAAGGACAGGGAGAAATCACTCACTGAATGCCATTACATGCAAAGCAGACTCAAATCAGAGATCTTAATTGAATTTATTCCTAACAAAATCAAAGCAGGATAATGAGAAGTAAAATAAGACCTTCAAAATACCTTTTCCCACCACTTCCTTCTTCCCAGCTCTATCTCATCCACCTCAGCACTACCGAGAGACAGGGAATGGGGGTTAGGGTCAGTTCATCACTTGTTCCTGGTGCAGCTCAGGGAAGGGACTTTTTCCCCTGCTCCAGCATGGAGTCCCTCCCACAGGAGACAGCTCTTCCTGTACTTCTCCAACACCAGTCGCATAGGCAACAGTTCTCCACAAACTGCTCCAACGTGGATCACTCTTCCCTCCTTGGGGTGCAGTTCTTCAGGCACAGGCTGCTCCAGCATGGGTCACCCACAGGGTCACCAGTCCTACCAGAAAACCTGCTCCAGTGTGGGATCCTCTCTCCACGGATCTGCAGGTCCCTGCCAGGACCCTGCTCCAGAATGGGCTTCCCATAGGTTCATAATCCCCTCTCAGCAGGCACCCACCCACTCCAGCATGGGTCTCCTCCACAGGCTACAGATGGATCTCTACACTCCTGATGACCTCGATGGGCTGCAGCAGCACAGCTGCCTCAGCATAATCTGCACCATGGGCTGCAGGGAAATCTCAGCTCCAGCACCAGGAAGCTTCTGGCAACTTCTTACAGAAGCCACTCCTGTGCACCCCCACTACCAAAACCTGGCCGTGCAAACTCAATACAAATGACTGCTCAAAATCTTGAAATTTCACCTCCAGTAAACCCTCTGAAATATTGTACTGTATGACAGTTGATTGTAAGCTGAAAAAAAACACAACCTAGCCTAATTTCTGCCTTCTTAAAGCAATGCACACACAGTAGAGTAGCATGCAATCTGGCAGTAAAGACAAGACAGTCATACAGCTCTTGCAGAGAACCTGTAAAAGTCTTCTTGCATATTTGTGAATCTGAGAGGGAGACTGGATGAACAGTAGAGGTTAGATATCAAACTTTTGGATTGCTTTTAGGCCTCTGGGAACACAAGTTAACTTTATGAATACAAATTAAAAGAATTACAGATTCATACAGATATGTGTAGTTGATTTCCTGCTGTACTCAAGCAGCCATTTCTGGGATAGTGATAGCATTTTCATCTTGGTAAAGAAAAGAACCAGAGTTCCTTTTCACATGGATCCAGGCCTCTGAAAGAGCTGGGTATGTTCCTGGGTCATTTTTTACTCAAAATACTTACTCTGAAAGTTCTTGAAATTGTGAGTATATTAGAGTATCCATACCCTCCTCCATCACATGTGCAGAGACTATTACATATATAATGGTTTCCAAAACTGAATAAAACTGCTCTTGCAATGCTGACAAGATGCAATGTGTGCAAATGCTAGTTCTTTTACTGCAAGTTTTATGAGAAAGGAAAAACTCATCCAGACTATTTTCATTTTTTTTAAGTCTTTTCACTTAATATATCTCACATATGTGGTTATTCTTCAAATAAATACAAACAACACCAGTGACAAAAACTGAAAGCAAAAAAAAAAACCCAAACAAAAAACCCTCCCCCAAAAAACCCCAATCAAACAACCCCCTCCCCTAAAATATCTAAACACCACATATGCACAAATGAATTGCAGATAAATTACTTTATTTGGTAATGTCTTCCTTGTTGCAAGTTCAGTTTGGCTCCAGGTTTAGTAAATGTTCTTTTAATGCCTATTTATGCTCAAAAATATGAGTGAGTGAAAAGTATAGTCTAAGGAAACAAGCCTTTGCTTTGTCTGTCCACAGTCCACTATAGAACTCTAGCTACAAATCCCTAATAGCAATTTGCTGTTTCTGCTAATTTAAATTAGACTTAATGAGGTAAATCAAGCCATTGGTGTCTAATTGGGCTTTAATGAACTGAATTCCTCAAGAAGAGATTTATGGAGAATTTACCTGACAAGCAATTGCACCAGGAAAAATCCTTTTCCTCTCCTCCCACTTCCCCTGCAGCAAGGAAAAAACACAGGAGACACAAAATAGCACAAAGCTGAAGCTATTGTGTTGCCGTATTCAAAAGCATTTCAAAATAAGCCAGAATCTTCAGCAGTACAAGGAAGAAATATGCTCTCTTCTTTGCAGATGTTTCACTGCCATCCTGACTTTTGACTTGGTAGGGTCAGGGAATAGAAAAGTGGTCAAAATGCAGATGCATTGCAGTCAACTGGGAGCAATCTGCAGAAGGAGCTGAGGTTGCTGCTCCAGTGCTTCTCAGCTCAGGAAATCACAAAACTTCAGAGACTGGAATCAGCGGGTCATTGGGAAAGGCCAACAGGTTTGTCTGCCAAATATTATCATCTCCTAGGAATACACCAAGGTATAACAATTAAAATAGTTTAAAAACACAGAAGGTGGTGAGATGGAAGAGTAAAACTTTCTCTGCATCAAGCAGAGAGCCTGAAACAAACTTCAGATGTTTCTGCAATGGTGTAGCTAAGGGTGCTCAGGAAGAAGGAACATATTTGCACACTTTGGCCAGTCACCTGCTTCCCTAGGCCACAGCTCAGTGTGCAAGGATGCCTCCTGATTTCCTCTTGCTACCTGCACTTAGCTTCGAAAGGACACTTACCCTGAAGGCACATTCCAAAATCTTTCATGCCAATGGTTCTGAATTTTAAATTCTTTGTTTATGCTCCAGGTAGGGATTTATCTCCTCAGTATACAGATTACTTTATTGACAATTCTTATCCTGTAAGTGTCTATGGCTGCATTATAGGTAAAACCACCCAAGCAAATGCAAATCCAAATGACTATAACACATATTTGCATGTGTGCTGTTAGCTAGTGATATGAAATGTTGAGCTAATAAAATCTTTAATCAGAGTTCAAATACAGGTTCTGTATTGCCTATCACCTAAAAGTAAACAAAGAATTTGTATTGGCAAGGCTGTCCCTCTCTCTGTCTTCTAAATGGTGAATTACGTATTAACCTAATACAGGTTTTATGGAACAGCAGAGCCTGCTCTGGGTCCCTAAGGATATCTGATGTGCCAGAGAGTATTCAAAAGTCATGAGCCAGGCTTCAAATATAATTGGATTGCCATAGGAGCAGGAGGCTTTCTAAATAACAAAGGAAAAGACAATATGTAACTTGTGGTTCTTTTCTTTTGCTTCTCTGGTTTTGAGTTTCTTGTTTGCAGCAAACTTAATTTTGCAAACACAAGGGGAAGGAAGTGTCTCTGTAAAAGAGGGGGGGGAAGGAAGGGATATGAGAGTTCATCATCACAGGAGTTCTGAGCTCTGCGTTTGCACAAAAAAAAATTAACATCATATACGACTCTGCAGCAGTTTAAAGGCAAAATGGGGATTTCCTGGTGCTGCAGCAAATGATAACTCCTCCTACAGCAGAACAATTTTGAAAAGCATGCAAAAGAACCATGAGTTTTTCTGCCAAAAGGAAGATGATCACATCTCCAGTAGCCTTTTTCTTTTCTTTTTTTTCTGGCCTCAATGGCTCCGGGCCATTGAGCAAGTTTCTACCGTGCAAGTCTGAAATAAATCTAAATCCCTTTTGCTTCAGATAGCAATACTCCCCAAACTGCTTAATATTAAATACCTGGCATCAGACAGAGTGCAATTTGAACATTACTTCAATCAAACTTTATTACTATTAAGCATGGAAGGCAGAATATATTTCATACAAGCATTACTACTTAGAATCTGACTTGCTGCCAAGCTGCCTCAGAGCTGCTTTCCATATATTTGGCTTTCCTTGGATCTCAGCTTTCTTACACAGCCTCCAGCTGACACCCCCATCAGTGACTGTGTGCCCTCGATGGTTGGCAGTACAGGAAGGATTTTAAGGCTGGCTCAGAGCCCAGACATAACACCGAATCTACCATAACTCAGCTGCCACGAATACGTCCCCCGAAATTCCTCCTCTGAAAATGAATGGTGTTTGTATGGCTCAGGACCTGCATATCTAACACACGTTTATATGCCAGGGGCCAAAATACTGATAACATATTAATAATAACCACTAAGAGATCCTAGAGCCTTAGAAGGAGAAAAATTGAGAGAAAGAGAGAGACATAGAGAGAAAATACACCAACTGATGATAAAGGAAATTCTAGTGCACTTAATAAGTTTCTGATGGCTTCTCAATAAAATATTGTTAATGAGAAAATGTTTTATATGCACTGGAATAGTCTACCTCATCTTTCCATATTGTATTCTTTTAATAATCTGCTTAACACATACAGATCTGCTGAGTTGTCTTGCATGTTAGAGATCTTCTTCTTTTTAGTAATAGTCATTAAAGTAGCATTTCATTCTTTTGTGTCAAATAAGCTGCTATTCCAACAATTACTCGTGGAAAAAATGATGGAGAAATACTATCATTTCTACCTGAGTTTTATTGTAGTCCCGTATTCACATTACATTGGAATACATCTTACTGCATTTTCTATGTAGATAAGGACATACACACTTTAATAAAAACGTTTAGCAGCAGCAAATAAGAAATTAGTGCTAACAATGAATGTAATCTGAGTGCTTGTTAACATTTCAGAAAAAATACTTTACAGGAGGATATCACAGTTAAGATGCATAATCCTGGGCATATAGTAATTCTTAGTGTTTGCATCCACAGTGTGGTGTAAAAAACAGATTTAAGGGTGTCTATGCTGGTAAATATTTCAACTGCAGAAAATTCTCTTGATGTTAAAAGGAATACAGATCTCTCAACATCCCTCACACACATAAACATTGCAATTATTCGTTCATCTGGTTGGGATGAGACTTTTCAGAAAAACCATTTTGTCTATTTTGGGATTTTTAGTAGCTTGTAGAGGAAAGACCTTTATATTTTGTGCACAAAAAAGTCTTTTTGTTGGCTTAAATCCTACAAAATTGCTGCTGGCTCCTTATTGATACAAAATGTAAATACTACTCCGACCTGGACTTTAGAAATTAATATTGCCCCATGTACTGGTTCATTGACTATTAATAGTGTGTTTCTTCTAAAAAAACATGTGTTTTCAACATAGAGATGACTTTTCCTCTTTACTCCTGCTCCCTGGTCAAAAGCCAGTTTCCCCCTAACCTGATGGAGTCAACCCGTGATGGAGTCCAGGAACATCGATTCCCACATTTACTATGGTGTCTTCCAGATTTATGGTTCCTCATGCTGCCACCATGAACCTATAGCATGAAATGCTCAGACACACAGTCCAAAGGTTAAGTGCATTTTTTAGTATATCAACCACTTTTGTAAATGATGTTTTAAGGAAACATTAAATCTTGCAGTGTGCACAAACATTTTAACAAAGTTTTCATCCTGCTTTATTTATATGCTGCAATGGTTATATACCATGTTTTGAATGACAGTTCTTCAAACCATTTCTTTTTATACTGGAAATGCACTTATGAAAAGACAGGATACATTTTTTGCTCACTTAAATGTGCTAGGGGCATCAAGGGGTAATTTTTCAGACATTTAGAATTTTGTCGCTTCTACAGATGAAATTAATTACAAGAATCTTTTCAAACAGTGAAATTCTAGTTCAATTCTATTATGAAAATGTATGGTGAGACTTAGTGTTTTTGTTTAATCAATGGCTGCATTAAACTATCTGATTTCCTAACTGCCGTCATATGCAATCTTTTGCATTGACATTTAGAGGAGTGTTGATTGAGGCTAATCTCTCTGCACTTCCTTTACAGGCACTGGAAAGAAAAGGGTTCCTTCAGAGCTGTGATTTGGAGTGTCTGCGGTTAAGCTCCTGCTCTAAGCCAGCCCCCCAAACCTCCCTATCACTGATGCACATTCTAATGGAAGTGAACCTTTGTGAATTCCTCCTTTGTCATTGAAATGTGAAATCCACGTACACTGTACAGCAAAATGAATAACCAGATAAAATGCTGCTGCTGAGTTGTCTCAAAAAGTGAGCTTTCTCTTCTGTTCTGGAGGTTGTCAGGAGTCTATGGAGAACGTTGGAGTCAAACATGCCTTCTAGAATCAGAATTTTTAGGTATTTGTGATAAAAATTTGGGTCTACCACAGTCTCTATAAATGTGCCAGTGGTCATCAGCTAGCAACAGGATTCTCAAAAAAAAAAAAAAAAAGAGCAGGGCTGGGAACTGATGGCCTGCAGAAACCCTGGTGAAAAAGGAGGATGGCAAAGTATATGGGCAGAGATGGCTTAGAGTGATTTTCACCTTTGAAATTTTAAGCCGCTTCCGAAGGAGACAAAGTAATCAAGCAAGAGCCAGTGATGTCCCTACTGGGTCCAATACTGTTCAACACCTTCATTATTGACCTGGAGGATGGGTGTAGACTGCTGTGATGGTTTAACAGCAGCTGGGAACTAAACTCCAAATAAGCCACTCCTCTTCTCCCTGTCCCCCTCTGGTGAGGAAAGAACAAAGGAGAGACTATGGGTTGAGATAACAATTTACTGAAAGCAAATGGCAATGGAGTAAGAAACACACAGTGACAGCAGCAATATTAATAACAAAAGTGTACAAAAAGAGAAGATGCTTTACACACAAAAGGTGTTCACCACCTTGGCTTAGTTCTGCATGGCCAGTGAGACAAAGACAAGATAGCAGGAGGATGTTCCCATCACTCAGCAATGACTGTGGTTATTCCAGAGACAAAGACAAGATGGCAGGGGCATGTTTCTGTGGCTCAGCAATGACTGTGGTTATTCCAGAGACGAAGACAAGATGGCAGGGGGATGTTCTTGTGACTCAGCAATGACAGTAGTTATTCCAGAGACAAAGACAAGATGGCAGGAGGCCATTCCTGCACCCAGTGCCCCACAGCCTCCCAGCACTAAGACAAGATGGCGTGCCCTCCTGCAGCTAGGGTTTCCCATCCCTGAGGCCAAGCCAAGAAAAACAATGAAGGATGAGCTCTCAAAAAAGCTGGATTGTCCTCATTGTGCAGTGCCACAGCTTTGTACTGCTCTGCTCCATTCAGCTGGCTCAATTCCACGCAGTGCCGCCACCCCAGACTTCTCTGCTGCGCTACACCCCCCTCTGCGCAGCTCCATTCGGCTGGGCGCCTTTTGTCTCAGGTTTGAAGGCTCAAGATGATGCCTTAAGTTTTAGCTTTTATATTTTTTCAGACTCTGTGCTGTTTAAATATGTAGTTCTGGGTTTCATATTAAGGTTTGGTGAGCTCTCTTCACAGGATAGATAGACAAAACAATTCCTTTCTAGCTGGGGACCAAGGTCAAATTTTAGGCCCAAGAGTGTAAACAACGGAAAAGAAGAGAGAAAAAACAAAGACAATGGAGCTTCATAACCTGAAGCTGTAATTGGACGATTAACTCCAATATGCTAATGGACCAGAGCTTATAAAAGTGTGAGACCTTGTGACCAGGTGTCCATTTTGGGACCATTGCTGGATTGCTTGAGTGTAGCCCCAAGGAGTTCTTGCATGGCCCAAGTTGTATCCTTTCCATAAATACCTTTTTATTCTTTTATTCTACCTAGTCTTTGTTCCCAGGTCAGCCTTTCTAGGCAAGAAAGATGGTTCCTTATGAGGACTATCCTCTTGTTCAAAATTAAAACAAGAACTTGGTCCCCAGTTGAAAATGTACTTAATAAGGAGATCCACACTAATTTCTTTAAAATCTTCACTGCATCTTCAGAAAAATTATTACAGAATTACCAATGCAAAGGCAAGTACCAAAATAGTCTGTGTTCTGTACTAGTTTAAAGCATATTCATAAGGTTCCTGCGATGTTTTTATTCTTAATTATGACCTTTTTGTTGCCCTTGTTAAATTTCCTGGTAACATTACAGTTAATTACAATTTCAACTGTAAGTAATTTCTTTACCATGGTCCAGGTAACTCTTGTGGGTACCTAGAGAACGCCAGCAAAGGTGTATAACATTGGATGTTGGGGAAAAGTGCTAAAACAGTGCTGGATTTTGCTATACTTTGTTTTGTTGGAAATTCGCCAATTTGTGAGAACACTCTAATTTTGGAATATAGCTGTGAAAGCTGAGAGGCTGAGGCCTCTTATGGTCATTCTAAAAGTTGGCAAAATACTTCACTAAATATCTTGTAATATGAAAGACAAGCTCTCAAAGGGGGCTGGCAACAGATGGAGATTCATATCACAACTGATAACTTTTTTGAGCTCTTTAGTGATCTGTTCAAAAGAACACCACAATATACACAGAGGCGTGATAGGGGTGAGTTTGAATTTGTCAGAGTGGGAGAAAACACATCTGTGTTCTTAAATAGCACCTCAGAGCAGTTATTTTTCTTCTGAATATTCTTTCAGTACTCTGTTTTGCTACAATATGCTTAACAGAGTCTGTAGTTCTTTCTTGATCGTAACAAGAAAATGAAAACCTAAAAAAGAAACTTGATTAGGCTCCATTCCACTTGCACAGAAATGGTTAAGAAGAAAAGAGCCCGAACACATACTGATCTTATAGCTAAAGCCAAGAATAATTATACCTGTGACCTTCAGGATCCAATTCAGAGAGGCATAAAAATGGTGCCCCTGGAGAGCACAGACATCCTATGGATTTGTAAGTGGTTTGGGTTGAATTTAGTCTTTGCCTACATTTTTTATTGTGCAAATTGAAGTAATCTCTTTTGAGAATAGGTCTGCAAGCCCCTGCAGTCTTTCCATGTACGTCTGCTCCCCCTTTTGCCCTCTCCGTCCTCAACTCACAGAGTCTTCTTCTGCTATTCAATTTGCCACCCAGAGACAGTGCACCTCTTGGCTGCTCAGTTCCTTGCGTCTGGGAAGTCACAGAAATGCCTTCGGAATATTTTGTTGAGGAGAAGACCTCTCCGACAGGAAAGGGTTGTTAAGCAGTTCATTGCCCGGAGCACGTGGAGCAGCTGCCCTGTCATACACCCTCTCTCCATGGCAGGGGGTGCTCCTGCCCCTGCTCATGCACTACAAGAGCATCCTACTGCAGCACAGGAACAGGGATTTTCTTCTGTGCTCCAGGTATCTCCATCCTCACAGGGCTGAACTGCCTCCAGGCAGCCTGCAAGGTCGCTCTGGATCTCTGTCACAGCTCTGTCCAAGGGTCTCCTCTGTAACAACAGTGATTCTTCTGGTGCACAGAAGGGCTGTGGATTTGCTGTGGGTCAGCAGCTGGAGGATTAGTTGAACTATGTAGCCTGCCCGAGCATCTCCTATTGCTGTGTATAGTGAAACACAACTAAGCCTTTCTGGAGTTTAATCTACCACAGAGAATGCAAGCTATATACAGTTAATTTTTTGTGGCCTGGGGTTTATTTTTCTTCTGGTTTGTGTCGGGAGATACACAGTAGCTAAGCACAAAAACTCCCCTTTTGAAAACAACGTCTTAGGGAACCCTCAGGTTTTCTTCTGCTTTTTCTTTCCGTTCATGTACCCTCCTACATTTACACCTGGTTTTATGATAAATGGTACTCTCAAGGTACTTAGCAACCTGGAAGGTGGATCCAATTCAAACCAGAATGAGCAAATTGCAGGTGAAAAGACAAGCAAAATTATTTAATTGAAAGCCTTGTCAGAAACTACTGGAAAATTAAAGGGTGCGATTCAGTCTTTCCATAAAATAATGCACATAATCATAAATACATACCCTTTCTCTGTCTCTCTCTTGTCATTACACTTTTCTGGTGAAAAGTTTGTTCAAGAAGATGGGATAGATTTTCCCTGGTGCCTGTAACAAAGTCCATGGTAGAATCTGAGTCTTAGAAGTATAAACCTAGCGATTTATCCACACATAGACTATATTGCCTCTACACGTATGTTGAGAAGAGATTATAACATTTCATAACATGTAGAAAGGGGAAAAAAAGAGACTTACACATGTTTGTGATAATTAAGTGGTGTTTAATTCTGAATCCAGGCCTTTTCATATTTTATATAGTTGATTTAAAAATTTTGGCAGGGATCTGGTCTTCTCACTGCTCAAAGATCAAATATGATTGTTGAGCAGTAACAAAAAAATGCTCTCCATGAAACTTAAATCTTTGGAGACTTTACAAATGGTAAGTATGTGGAAATGGAAAAATGGGCTGTAATTGCAGTGGACTTTTATTTCAGCATTAGTTATATAAAACAGAAGCGTAAACTTGTGTTGACAAAAATTGAAACTATTCTGCCAAACCCTTTGGCTCTTAAATTTAGAATAAACTACAGTATAATAGATGCTTACTGTCTATGCTCGGCGTGTTAAAGAGAAGGGAAAAAATGTTATCTTCAAGAAAAAAGTGATAAAATTAAGAGCAAAGAAATATGACTGCAAGAATTTTGGTACTGTTAACTTTTGATCCTTGATGTACTACAAACTTTGTTTTTGAATATTACAAACTTAAACTGTCAGCTAGATGAAGAAGCTCCTCCTTATTTTTTTTTAACTTCACCTCCTATTAGCTTTATTAGATACTCTGTAGTGCCTACACTGAAAACAGAGAAAAACCAATTTCTGTCCACCCACTTAGTGCCTAATTTCTGTCCACCCACTTAGTGCCTCTCATGATTTACTAGATGCACATTTTATTTCAACTGTACCCTTGCAGACTGAGGAGACCTGCTTTGCTCAGCTATTATTTGGACACTGCCTCTCGTTTCTCTTCCTGTCCCTCTCTGCACCTTAACGCTTTGAGGTGGAAGAGGTAGCAGAGGGTAGAAAAATAAACTCATGCAATAGTCAGCCTTTGTGGGAATACATGACAGAGATGGAAAATAGTTGCAAAATTGTCATATGTGGATACCTTGGTAAAATAAGAAAAAACTTGCATGGAACAATTACAAATTCCAAAGGCAGAGGTACTGGAACATCAGAGTATTTGACATAAAGGGTTATTAAAGCATATTACATAGGCTGATACATTTGTATTTTGAAAATGGGTTTTGATTCTTCTTCCAAGTACTGTTTATTAAAGCAAACTAGAATGGGTCTAGATATATTGGTCTAGCAACAAACCAAAACTCCAAAGCCAAAATTCCCCCAAAAAATTCAAATCCTTTTGCCGAAGAGAGTATAGATTAAATTCAATGTTGTGAATGCTCATCAAACCTTAATATTTGCAATATAATTTTAAAAGCCTGAATGCTAAGCTAAATGTATGTCATGAACTCAGAGGAGGTAGTGCAGAATTTTAACCACCACAGTTGAATAAATAAAAACAAATGCCTGGCAACTTTCTAAGCAAGATCTTTTAAAGAAAAAATACAGGTAGCAAACTGACAAATCCTAATCAGATAGTTCTGGTTTGCCCATTGCATTACATTATGTTAGACAATCTGCAAGCTGCTAAATAGATTTGGGCTAATTATTCCTGGACCAGCTCTTTTTCAGGAAGAAAACCTTGATTTTTTTGTAGTCTTTGTTAAATTAAAAATGCAGATGCCTGCTCTGTGAAGCATGCACTTGGATTCTCATTTGCTCCTTAGGCGCAGGTCTTTGAAAAGAAACTTGGGGGACAGTTTGAGTATAGCACAGAGGCAGCATAGACCTTCCGAGTATTTAATACTAATTCTTGCTAAATACATGTGTGTGCAAATCTGGTAGATGAGTAGGTACACGTTTTGTAATTCTTAGGTCCTCCCTTTTTTCCCCAAATATAATCCCCAGCATACATTCATTTTGGAGTTCTACCGCCAAAAAAATTTAATAATGTGTACAGGCTGAATTCACAGCTTAACTACACTAGGATTTTGTTTGGGTAGTCAAATACAATAGAAATCAACCCATCTTCTAGTTAGCAATGATTCTCAAGTTAGCAGTGATTTTAAATAGGAAACAACTTCATAAATTAGGAAGTAACAGAATGGTAGTTTATCCTTGCTGACCATATAACTTCTTAGATTTAGATTTTAGAACATCTTTAATGATTGTCATAGTTGTTATTCTGTCAAAATGAATGTTTAATTTTTTTTATTGTGACTGCTTATTTTCACAGCCTTTGTAACCCTAATGTGTTAAATAAACACTTCTTGTCCAGTCACTGAACAAGCTAACATGCCAAATGATTTGTGGCTTTCCACCTGAACTGTTGCTCATGAAATTGGGATTAAATGCCTGCAGGCCCACATGTGGTAAAAGAGTCTCATCTTAGATTGCCTACTATGCCTCCAGGACTTCAGCGGCAGTTGAGGCTTCCAAAAGTACTCTGAGTAACAAGAATGCTTACACAGTTTACACTTAGAAGTACAACTTAGAAGCTAAACTTCTGCCTTTATTGGATGAAAATATAAAAATTAACATTTTTTTCCTGTCCATTTCTTTCTTCTTCTTTCACCCAATGAAGTAGATGTGAATCTCTCACTGCTGCTACTGACATAGATTCAACTTAATCAATTAGGTTACTCATATGTACAAAAAAAAAAAAAAAAGAAAAAAATTACTTCTTTAGTTTTTGGTTG
>VXBQ01009062.1:43891-67794 GCA_013400175.1 Phainopepla nitens | reverse complement strand
AATTTGTTTTAAAATATTAAAAAAAAAAAAAAAAAAAGAAACAAATTCCTTCTGTAGTTTCTGGTTGAGATAAACATGCAAGAAAAATGTAAAGTAAATGTTGAAAACATCCTGAAACAGGATGGGACCATACTATCATATCCTGCCACCATACTGTCATACTGAATGGCAGTGATCTGCTGTAAATCACAGAGACTGGACTGCAAATTAAGTCCCAAGACCTGCCTTGTATTCCAAATAAATGCCTACACCTGTTGATCTTTAATAAAAGAAGACTGTAGTCCTCCACAGGCACTTCATACACATTACTGTAAAACAATATTTTATTAATAAATTATCCAGTTCTGAATGATAAAAGTATGAAAAGTAGGATCCATGTCAGTCTAGCTCCCTGAATGGGACTTGATAGAGCGAACAAGCAACCTCTCTCACCTCTCCCTCCAAGACTTTAGCTGCATTTATTTAAAGACGATGGTTTTAACTAACTTCAAACAAACTCTTGGTGACCTCAGCTGTATTTTGAAGCTCCAAACTCCCCCAGCTAGCTGCTGAAATCGCTGGGGACTTCTCTGCTTTGGAATGGGACTGGGAATGATGCAGCTGACACCACCGCTACATCCAACCCAAGGGCAGCCACAATGCACAGCTTATGTAGCGTGTTCCAAACATGGAATGCACTGCCAGTGGTATGTGCAGAATGAAGAACTACATTCATTCTGGCTGGTGAGGGTCAAACTGGGCAGGCACAAGCCCATGCTGTATGGAAAATAGTTGGGGAGACACTTCCATTTGTGCTGGCAGAGAAAAAAGGGGGCTTTTAATAGCAAAATTTCTGTTTTATAGAAGCAAGTGGCAGTAAATAAAGGAGTCTTTATTGCCTAGTGTTCAGAGCTGACACAAAATTGCCTGTGCAAGAATTGATTTCAACTCAGTGGTGACTTCTCTGGGGTGTGCTGTGGAGAGGGGAGTGAATCTGTCTTGCATGCTCTTCCTTAGGGGAAGCAGGAACCTCTTCCATCGCATTAACTCTTGCAAAAAGTAGAGGAGCAAAGGACAACAAATGATCCTTTTCCAGTGCAAATGTAGAGTGCCAACAAAGGAAGCACACTTGTTTGGCCTTCTAAAAAATTGGCCTTCTATTTTAAACAGTACAATTGGCTACAATTTTAAAATGGTGTTTGACTAGTCAGGATGCTGTTTCCTCCTGGATATGCGAGTGGACTCACATGAAATTCTCATTGTTTTTACTACTCTGAAGCCATTGTAGTAGGTTCAGGTATATTCTTTAGAGAAATGCATATTTAAAATAAATTTTGAATCAAAGAAAACTTGAATATATCTTTAGAATGTTTCATGCAGCTTTATCAAAGAATACTAAGTTTCCATAGTTTCAATATGTAAAAAACATTTACAGAATCACAGAATCACTAGGTTGGAAGAGACCTTCAAGATCGTTGAGTCCAACCTGTGCCCTAACATCTCAACTAGACCCTGGCACCGAGTGCCACATACAGTATTTTTTTAAACACATCCAGGGACGGTGACTCCACCACCTCCCCGGGAAAACTATTCCAGTATTTTATCAGCCTTTCCATAAAAAAACTTTTTCCTGATATCCAACCTATATTCCCTTTGTGCAAGCTTAAGACCGTGTTCTCTCATTCCGTAAGTTGCTGCCTGAAGAAAGAGTTTAAGAACTGCACAAAATCTGGCTGCAAACTTCTTAACACATCAATTATGTAATATTGGTATTTATTAGTTTCATATTCTGAAATGGCTGATTTTCTACGGCTACTGGGAACTGCAGATGAGTCTGTAAGCCAAGACATTCATTCTACTCACTCAGAGCTATTCCAAAAATCAACCTGAGGCTCCTGATCTCCATTCATCCTTCAACTCTTGCTTGCATTTCACTACACATTGAGTCTGTGTTTCCTGCAGTTGCCAGCCATCTGCCTGAGGAGTGAAGCGGTCTCTTATCAGTTTACTCTCCAGTTTTACCCATGCAAGGCAGGTTGCCCTTTGAGTTTTGGAGCAGAGCTCGCTGCTTCAAAACACAGCACACCCCAGCCAGGAAACAATAATTCCACATCAGGAATCCAGCTGCTCTCCCAAATGATACTGCACTGTATTACCACAAAGCCACAGAGCTGCTCAAAACACCCACTATCAGCCAACTCAGTCCCATGCCAGAGATCAGAAAACAAGAACACACTTGGCTTTTTCTGCTCTGTGCTTCCAGCAGCTCGCTCGCCCAATTATGCCGGGATCTGTCCACATCTGTTTCGCGGTACTCCTCTCATTGGCTTAATTGAACATGCTTCCCGATATCCCAGACAAACCACAAGGAACCATAGCATAAAGGCAGCTAATGAAGAAAGGAGGAAAGAAAGACAAAGAAATAGCAGCATTTTGGCAAAAATAAAACTTTATTTCTGCATCATGGAAATAAATATAAACTTTGTCTTTGCAGATGTTGCTAATTACATACACAAGTTTGTTTTTATATTTATTTTTTTTACTTAAAATATCTGCAGTCTTTAAATCTTTGACTTGCCCTTAGCAACGGGTTTTTTTTGGATAAAAGGAAGGATGTCAGTGAGAGCTTGGTTTTGGTGGGATCCAGAATAAACATACTCCCTTTAATAATTCATTCATTCTCTAATAATACCCTTTAGGGAGACTGGCTACTTCCACTGATTGTTTTAGTATTTATTCTAAACAATAGGCTTACCCATTTATCAAATTAGGTTAAACTTCATAAGTCACCACTTGTCGGACATTGTTTGGTGTTCATCTAAGATATGAGACAACACTGCTCTGTGTTGGAAAACTCCAGCACAGAGAAATCCTTTCCCTTCAGCTCTTTCATGTGCAGTGCTGCAGAAGTGCCTCAATGACTTTCCAAAGCCTTCCTGACAGCAAGCCACCAGAAACATTTGTTTGCATTCAGCTGAGCACAGTAAATAACAGTATTTATGTCCATCATGACCATGACATCTCTGCGGGAGATATGTTGTGGAGACCTGACCACTTTTCACCAGAGCAGTGTTGATCACAGCTATTGTAAAGGTTCATCCAGGAGATAATAGCTGTCAGAAGTACTGGTGGGAAGGAAAGGATAGAGAAATGGATAAGAATAACATAGCTGGAGGCATTTATTTCAGCTATTGGAAAAGGTATGTCACAGAAAAAAAAGAAGCCTCAGTTTCCTTTTAAAGTGTGTTGTTTACAAGAGAGCGAAATGTGGCTTAAAGTGAGCAGAAGGCAAATATAATCCAGAAAGAAACATTCCCCTGCATGGCATGTCACTGACCTGTGGGATACCCTAGGGCACACAGGTCAGTCAGCTGCTGTTCATTCCTTCACAGAGAGGCTGACCGTGGCAAACCTGCTCTCTGTCCCTACATCTGGTAAACTTGACACATGGTGGAAGCCACAACTTTTCTCTGCAGTTACCTCAGACACAGATGCTTTGCCATATACAATCTCTCCTGCATGATTTAATACAACCTAAAACAGAGACCAGACTATTTTAGTCAGGATTATTTTAATTGGGGCTGTACATAACAGGAGTAAAATCACTAAGATACACCTCAGTGATGTCATTCTGCTAACTTGATGTTTATTTGTCTTATTTAAATTCCTGGCTTATTTAAATCCACAATCACAGAATCATTTAGGTTGGAAATAACCTTTAAGATCATTGAGTCCAAATGATAGCCTAGCACTGCCAGGTCCACCTCTAAACTGTGTCACTAAGTGCCTCATCTACACATCTTTTAAATACCTATAGGTATTTAAGTGGTCCACCACTTCTCTGGGCAGCCTGTTCCAGGGCCTGACCACCCTCTTCATGATGAAACTTTTACTAATATCCAAACTAAACCTCCCCAGAACAACTCAAAGCCATTTTCTCTTGTTCTGTCATTTGCTACCTGGGAGAAGAGACCAACATACACCTCACTACAACCTCCCTTCAGGTACTTGTAGAGAGTGATAAGGTCCCTCCTGAGCCTTCTCTCCAGCCTAAACAACCCCCCTTCCCTTGGGCACTCCTCACAAGACTTTTGCTCCAGACTCTTCCCCAGCTCTGTTGCCCTTCACTGGATATGCTCCAGCACCTCCTCTTCTAGTGAGGACACAGGATTTGAGGTGCAGCCTCACCAGTGCTGAGTGCAGGGGCACAATCCCTTCCCTAGTCCTGCTTGCCACACTGTTTCTGCTACAATTACACGGGGTAGTTACATCCTAAAGCCAGTGCCCTTCCTACCCACAGCACAGAGGTCAAAGAGGAAGCTTGGGCCACAGCTAATGTCAGCAGGGACACCACATCTCACCTCTACCTTTGCTTCCCAGGAGCATGCCAACTGCAGGTGAGGCACGTGGGCTCTGCTGGGGCAGTCTCTTCCAGCGGTGCTCTGCAGCAGAGCCTGGAGCAGGGCAGCTGCAGATGTTCACCCACCTGACTGTGCCAGCTATTGTCCCGCGCCTCAAGTTCCTGCAGAGCCACAATTAAGGCAGAAATCTGGAAATCCACAGCGTGGTTAGCAGCTTCTGGTCATGGTGCTGATTGGATTAGGGGAGAGAGTGCTGTCTGGAAGGATACAGAACTGACTGCTCTGGGGATTTAAACTGATCCCCCTGCCAAAGGAAAATGAGTGTGGTGGCTGTGGTTTGCTTTCTGTTAACATTATCTTAGCGTTTATGTCCTATGGAAATTGGCATAGCTGGCAAATCCTGGGAGCGAGGCCCAAAACTCATTTAGCATGAAGTCTGAACTTTCTCTCACCCTCTTGAGCCCAGGTTTTCATACTCAGTGTCAACATGAAGAAACAGGGTAATGCAACCATGCTTCTCCTCCTGCATTATCTTCTTGTCTTGTGTCAGAAATCATGGGACATAGAGGGTTTTTTAAATAAATCTACTAATCTTCTCATGGGAATAATTATACATTTTAATTGTGTGTCCAGAAAAGAGGATCTCAGAAAGTCAGATACAGAAATTTACTTCTCAGAAAATAATTAACAGGTAAAATGAGTTGGGTAGAAATAATTTACTTTTTAAAGGTAAACTTTATGAGTTTAGAGTATTTTGTGCCGAAATACAAGAAAACATAAATAACAGAGGGTTTAACATATATGTTGTTAAAAAAAAAATGTAGCAGAGAGGTTAAAAAAAGCTGTTATTCTCTAATGAAAATCAGATTTCCTCTTATTTTACTTGACTGGGCTTCACTGTTCTTTAACCAGTAAAGATTAGCTTATATATAGTTGGAAGAATCATTCAGATGTCACTGGGTACTTGAAGTATCTAGCAGTGTTGAAGCTGTATGTAACTTAATATACCCTGAGTTAACTGTACTCAGTTTTTGACATGATTAATCCATTCAAAATTTTTTTAATATATTGAATGTTATAGGAGTAATTAATTTGTAAATGTCTAACTGGTAAAATGTATGTTTTTAAAAAATGTATCTTAACAATATGAGAAATTTTTGAAAGTCACTAATATCCTATTCTCAAAAGCAAATTGGATGCATAGCATAGATTAATCATAAAGAGAGAGAATGTCAATCTTTATATTGTTTAAATATTTTCTTAATAGCCATTTCAAAATCCTCTACTAGCCAATCAAAGAAATTCATAAACTTCAACTCTTTTTTTGTACTATATGGTGCTTTGGAGATAAGAAAAATTTGCTCTGTACTTCAGTAGGCTGTTAAACACATATTCACTACTACACCTTAAAAAGCAGCTCAGGAGGAAGAGTAACCTATTGAATCAGAGGGATTCTACCCCTGATTAACACTGAAGGAGTGTCTCTGTATAAGGTGAAGAAGCATTCATTTACTTACTAACCCCTCCCAAATGCAGTGAGAGATTTGACTATTCTCCTAAACAAAGAGGCTGTAGGAAAGGATTGGATGGATGGGAGAGTTTGAATTACTAAAGATGTGTCCATCAAGGTGTATTTAGAGTTGCCACAGCCAGCTGACTGTACTTAATTGTGGCATTCATATGAGATTTTGGCTGAAAAATAAATTTCAGAGCACTACAATTTGGACTGATTAAAATTGGTGAGCTGCAATCCCTTCAGCTGGAGAAAGGCAACATAATTCAGGGTGAGCAGGCAATTGTTTGCAGATTCCCTTTCTGTAGTCCTAGATAGGCAGGGGACACTGGCTTGCAAACCCAAGTCACTGCAGATCCTGGAAAATTTGTTGACCTCACCTTAGAGTAGTGATTAAAAATGACACTAATTCACTGTCCCTGAATACAGCTGAATTTTAGGAATCATGAAATGGTTAGGGTTGGAAGGGACCTTAAAGATCATGTAGTTCCAACCCCTGCAGGGACATTTGCTCCATCCAACCTGGCCTTGAACACTTCCTGGGATGGAGCATCCACAGCTTCTCTGGGCAACCTGTGCAAGTGTCATCATCCTCACAGTAAAGAATTTTTTCCTAATATCTAATATAAACCTAGATTTTTCAAGGAAAGGTGTCTCAAGAATGAAAGGTGGAGAGGAGAACCTAAAACCACAAAAGTAACACTGAAGAAGAAAGGAGGAAGTCCTCCCTCCTTAAAATTTTGAAGATATGTGAGCAATCAGAAAAGGTTTTTCACCTCACATGTTGTTATAAAACGAAAATTTCATAGATTAAACTGGTGATAAATGTACGAAGAGCTAAATCTCTTCAGTTTTAAGCTTTCTTATCCCCAGTGTCCAAATTGCTGACAAGTTGGTCTGATACACTATAGTTATGAAGAAAAAAGACCTTATATTATTTAAATACAATGTCAGTATTGAAAACCAGGGGGGATAAAATATACTACACTTGAAGATGAAAATATATTTGAAATCTCACTGTTTTCTAATATATTCTCCATAATCAAGAAACATGGTACCCTGGTCTCACTAACAGCAGTTGAGAGCCAGGACAGACCATGCATGTTCTTTCCTTGTCAGTTTAACAGAAACAGTTAAATAGAAGATCAAAGAACCTCAGATGGGACACAAAAATAACCAAAAAGCTGTCAGTAAAATAATAAAAATCCATTACATAAAATATATAAGCAACAGAAAAAGAAAGGAAAAAATGTTTGCATTAACCCAACAGTTAGTGCAGTAAGTCAGTTAAGGAAAGCTTAATTGGTTGGTTTATTGTGGTGTATTGTGCAAGTAATAATTCATACTGCAACTCTTTGATTCATAAAATTAAATTTGAGACAATGGTATAAATGTTAAATAGCTTTAAGAGGAAAATAGTTTGTAGTAAAATGTATGAGTTATTATCTTAATTTAATATTATCTTAATTTACCAAACAATGCAAATTCACATAAAGGGACACATTGATACAAAACTTTGCAGTTGTTAGACTGTGAAATACTGGCTGTTAACTTATTGCTTACCTTGTTGAAGACTACCATAAATACAAAATACCATAGGTCATTCTGTGATAAATCTCTTTTTTCTCTTCACTTAGGAAAAGGTCGCAGAGAAGAAAATCTCTATCAAGAGTTGAATCCATGACATAGAAGATTCATAAAAGGTATTGCAACAATATCTCCTTGGACAGGATATCAGCTATCAACCCCAAGAAAAGCAACGTGTACAGGACAGGAAACTCAACCTGTGCATTCAAGCAACTGAATTAAATATGAGTTTGTACCAAAAACAAATTTTCTCCAACTCTGTGTTCTTAAAATCGTATATATTTTTCTCTCTGGAAGCAAGATTGTGCTTATCCCACCTTACACCAGAGTACAGAGTGAACACCCATGCAGAATGAAGAAATTATACAACGGGAATAACCAGCTATTCATGTTTATTAAAATATTAAGACCATGACAGTAAATAATTAAAATGATGCTTCTGCTTGAGAAAAAGATTATCAAACTGAAAGGCAAATTATTTTGTCCTAGACTGTAACTTAATTCACAGAACTGGTAACAAATATCTCCTTCTGCAGCAATAGGACCCCATTACCTCTCTAAAGTCACCTAGCATATTCTTCAATATTTTATATTTAACTTTTTAGCCTCTATGTCACATGGGGCAGCAGGCAATTTATTTCTCATATTCACTTGATAGATTGCCAAATTAATCCATCTTTTTAAACTAAAAAAAAAACAAACCAAAAAAACCACACAGAAATATAGGCAAGATTCAAACAAAGAGAAACTTGATTAAACTTCTAAACCCACAATTTTTAAAATTAGTTCCATAATGCATGTACATATGTCAAACAATATTTTAAATTTTTTTAATAAATAGTTTACACTGTTATTGTGGGTTAGCATGAAATTGACTCTGGACCCCCTTTATTTACAGGAAACCAAAGCTAATTCTGAATGAACCTGCCTATGTGGCTAAGACCAGAGTTGAGACCAAGCATCAAGGCTTTTTTTTGGATAGAATATGCATTAAGAGAACATAATTTGCAGATGTTCTTTATCCAGTTAGATTCCCTGGCTTTTCACTATCTCTGCTCACATGAGGCATGGCCAAAACAAACAAGTTGTCCTTTGCTCAGCAAAGTGCGTTTGAGGGTGCCGGGTGGATGGGAGGCCTCCAAAGCAATGGTTCTCAGCATTCCAGCTGATTAGCTCTTCTAATTGGCTCTGTCTCCTCCCATCCCAGGATCTTCTCACAATAAATCTAGCTAGGAAAAGATGCATACAATTCAGTATAAAGGAAGTACCAAGGAGATGATGTGAAAGTAACATTTTTTTTCAAGCTGCATTCCTAGCATAGAAGACTAGAGTTTATTTCCTCTTGGCAGATGTAGAATGTAAACAATCTTTCTTGGTCATCTTGCTGCTTGATCATCTATTTTTATGTGGTTTATGCCCTGTCTCATCAAGAACAAATATTAGGATGGAAAGCACAAGATGAAATAAACAAGTTGGGCTGTGCTGGTGCTCCTCAAAGTATTAAAACCTCTCAAGGACAGCTCACATGCCCACTCAAGGCATCAGAACTGGGAGCAGAAAGATAAGTTGCCTTAGCATGTACATATACACCATGTACACACTTCTAAAGATCATGCAGAAACTATTGGTCAGAGATTGTGTTTCCACAGGGTCTCAAGACATTTGCAATGCTTCATATTTCTTCCTATGGCAGTTTGTAACTCAGCCTTTTTTACATGCTTTTGTAGAGGTACAAATGGTCTCTATATCCCTTTAGATTTTACATCTATTGCAGTTATCCACAATCACTGAGGCCTGAAGTTCTCAACCAATGCAATAACCTTTATTCCTCTGTCTGTATAAGGGGCCAGAGCAAGTCACAGACTCTTTGAGAGAGCTAGAGAAGAAAAAGTCCATGCTTCAGGTAAACTACAGAGTCTCCTGTATTTGGAGTTAAATTATCTGAGATTATTGTGAGATGGTCAAAGTATAGGTAATGTTTAATACAGCTCTGGAACCCAGCTGTCTACTAAGTTAAAGCTTCTTTAGATAATTGAGCTTTCTTGGTTTTTTCAATGAGTTTTAAAAGCCTTTCACTTTAGAACAGGCTCAGTTGAAGAAAACATACTTCACTATTAAACCATTGTGAAAAGGCTGAGCCACTTTATTTGATTCTCTAAAGCTCTTCGTGCAAAATAAAAACATGTTCTCAATAAAAGTTTTCAGCATGGAAAGCTCAATTTCAAATAAAAGATTTACAGGAAGTATTTAAAAATGAAATATCTTCAACTAAAAGGACACATTTTTTAACTTAGGAAATGCAAAGGACATATCAGATGCAATAGTACACAAGCCATACAGGTGACTCCTGTGAAACCTAGAGCAAACTTACCTCCACAGGAATCTACACAGAGCAATGTTATCAGAAATGAAAATTCCATGTTCCTTCCTTTTTAAAACAAATTCCTTTAAACACATTATATTTTCCAATGCAATTCACCCATGAATGTATCTGTCAATTACAGCAAACCTATTAAAACTACTGTTTATTTTGGAGAACGGCTTTTTTCCCAGAACTATGTCTTTGTAACATACATTACTAACAGGCATAATGGTTGCATATGACTTCAATATAAGGACTTAAGAGTTCAAATTTTTGATTTCCTGTACCTCTCTTTTATTTTTCACTTGTTTATTTGGAAAGCCGATACACATAAATATTGAACGACTTGGCTTGAAAAGTGAATCCAATTGAGTAATATCTAACTTTCAAAAAGATTGAACAGACTCATGGATTCTTTCAAGATTACTTCTATGTAGGGTATTTGATATATGTTTGCAGTTCAGTTTAAATAAAAATGCAACAACTTGTCTATAAAATTCCTTCCCCACTTCATTGATCTTTTTAATTTTCCTGATTTGCAGCATGCAGACAAGTGGCAAGGATAAAGGAAGGAATGTTCAAAGTCTTTACAAAAGAAAAGCAGATATTTAGAAGTTAAAGTGCCAGACTAATGTCACAGAGCTGTTTACCACACTTATGCATTCAGTTCATGCAGCTTGGTAACTGTGAAGTGAGTACTTCACACACACACACACACACAAAAAAAAAAAAAAAGGAGAAAAAAAAGGATAAATTCTCTCTCTGCTTCAGTTTTCAAGCTTGGGAGTTGGCATGACAACTCAAAGCAAGTAGTCCAGTCAGGCACTGACTGAGACTAAGAAGCTGAAAGAAACCATCAGAAACATATAAAAACCGGGAACTCAGAGAACTTCTAGGAAAAAAAATTATAAAGTGTGGACTTCACAGAGCTCTAGAGATGAGGGCACTATCACAAATATTGCAACTGTGTCCCTACATAGCAGTAGGCAGAGTATCATATAGCTGAGGTGGTGACTAGCTGTTTCTCCAGTGCATAAAAAGATTGTGCTACTCTAGGCAAAACTCCAGCTCTGCTGTGTGCCAACAGAAATAGCTGAGCAGGCTGCACAAGAGCAGCTTCACAGTGATCAGCTAGCAGCAACACATAAAGAGCTTATTAATCTCCCTTTATTGTCGAAGCAAGTTTAATTTCCAGAAAGTACATATTCATGTCTAAATCTAAGGAAAGAATTCAGAAGGGTGTAAAAAATAGGAACATCTGACATTTGTAAAAAAAGAGGGAGAAAAAAGAAAAACATTAAAAGAGAAAGTTTACTCAACAAGAGGAAATCTTCATAGCTATGGTAGTATAGACTATTCTGCATCTTCCTCTGCAAACGCTTTTACTTTTTGGTTGTTACCACAGCATTTTGACAGAATGAATTCTCTTCAGTCTCCAACCAACATGTGAGCTGGTAGCAGAGCAACAACCCTACTTCACAACACTGTACATATAGCCTTGGATTGGCCTCAGAAACCATTCGATTCTTACATAGTGGCATCACTGTCATGTGTGAGGACAACTAAAGTTAAATTAGCCAACAGGAGAAATATTCAGTCCCATATTTTGCATATTTTCCTATCCAAGTACATTTTTAAATAACCCATTTCAATTGAAGTAATGACCTAAATTTGTTTGCACACAATTACAATCTTGTTTCTTGCCTTTTTTTCCCCCAGAAGCTTGGTCATTATTGCATGTTTGTCCATTGATTAAAATCTGCATATTTTTATTCCTCTTCTTAAAATACATGCATTTTAAATACAGGCATAGCTGTAGGATAATGTATATTTTATTCTTTAACTTAGCAACTATTTTTTCTGATGCCAGATCAGGCCTTTTAAATAGGAGCAAGACCAGAGACTCTCACTTTTTCTAAGTCAGAGGACAAACTGATCTCACCACCACTGCCTTTGCCTACATGAGATGCTTAAAGCTGAAGGAGTCCAAGCATCATATGTTGTGTTTATTCCACTGGTGGACTTGACAAGTCTGAAATGGAAAAAAAAAATAAATTTCCATTGAGATGGGGAAGTTTGAAAGATTCTGTCATAAGACATAAAAGTTTACAGCCTTAATGGCCAACTGGCAAATGATGGGAATTCTTACATTCCTTCTGCTTCAGATATTTATTTCCTAAGGTATAAATACAATTACTCTTTTAATTTGAGTTTAATAATTTTTACTTTCAAATTTCTAAATCCATGGTGTTCACAATTGATTAAGGCCTAATATAAAATTGCACAGTTCATTGTTAGCAGGAAAAGAGAATAATCATCTCCCAGAGGTGTAACACTTCTTCTATACACAAATTATATTTCACATGACATTTCAAGTATGAAAATAACAAGTAACAGCCCATGGAGGAAGGTTTTATTTGCTTACAGAATCATAAAATGGTTAGGGTTGGAAGGGACCTTAAGGATCATAAAGTTCCAACCCCAGTACCGTGGGCAGGGACACTTCGCACTAGTCCAGGTTGCCCAGAGCCCCATCCAACCTGGCCTTGAATGTTTCCAGGGATGGGGAGTCCACAGCCTCTCTGGGCAACTTGTTCCAGCTCCTCATCAGCCTCGTACTAAAGAGTTTTTTCATAATACCTGATCGAAACCAAGATTTTTCAAGTAAAGGTGACTCAAGAAGGCAAGGTGGAGAGGAGAACTCCACAACACAAAGTTGTTCTTAATACAGGAACACTGAAGAAAAAAGGAGGAAGTCCTCCCTCCTCAAAATTTTGAAGTGGTGCAAGAAATCAGATAAGGCTTTTTTACCTCAGAATTGTTTAAAGTGCTTAGTCTTTTATTAGCAACATTAATAATGTGCTTAAACAATTCTATCACTATATACAGTGTATATATTTTAATACATGCTTTCACTGTAATTCCTGCTGAATGTTAAACCCCTCATATCATGGCTATTATATAGGATGAAGTCCCTGTGAAATTCTAAATGAATGACTTCCTTCAGATACACTTTTATTCTACAGCATGAACAAAATGGAAGTTATAACTGAAAAGCTGCAATCTTTTCTGCACCTTTCTTACTGCATTTCAATCCTTGAACATGGTAATACTACCTAATATTACCATTGGGGAAAAAAATCACTAATTTTGTTCAATACATTTCATTTTTTTTTGTAATTTGGCCTCACATATAACTCAATCACTCCAGGTTATAGAAGATTTTTAAATATTTACAGGAGGCATTGATTAAAAATGTTGCATGCTGATGTACCAGCACTTCACCTCATGTAAGAATAAGCCTGTAATGGTATTGTAGATAATGCCAACTGAAGATCTGGCCCAAAATGTAATGTACAGTCAGCTTAATAGAGAAGTCACAGGAAAATCATTAAAAATCAAATATTCTGTGCTTACTGCACTTTCCCCTATGCAAAGTACATGTACGTTATACTACAGGCACGAGTCTACTGTTTCATTTGAGATTCTAGCTAAATTTGGATTATTTTAAAGACCAGTCTCCATAAATTTGGACTGGACAGCAGTGGGCTGTGTCACACAAATCCCCTGGTGGCACTACTGTTTACTTTCTTCTCTCACATGCCCTGTACAATCAACAGTAGGTCCGCTATTAAGAAGGTCACTGCAATATAAAAATATTTATGAAGTACCAAGGACAATCAAATAATTAATTTACAGTAATAAACAGCAGAGCAGAACGATGGAATTCCTCAACAAGTAACCTGAAAATACCATAAAAATATAAATCTAACAAGATACTCTCCTGAAGTCAAACCTCTTCTTTCTGCCCCTTTTCACTTCCTCTGCCTCTGAAGCCAAGTTTCTGAACCTGCATTGATTGAGGATGAGATATCTGTAACATGATACGTTTGCAGTGATCCTGCAGATTGCTGTTAACAAGCAGTCCATCACAAATGTGGTTCCTATTAAGTTTTATTACTTTCAGGATGTTAATTTTGGTACAGGCTTATTTTCCTAATTTTGTGCAAAACCCCTACCCATGATGTACAACCAACGGTGCTGGAGAGGTGGAAGAAAATATGAGTGAGCTAAAATAACACTGCTAGAACAGTGCTGATGTAGCTATTGAAACACCCAGCATTAATCTGAAATAGGGGTTTTTTTGCCAATTTTACAATGAGTAATTGAACAAGACTAGGCAGAAGCCCTATCAAGACTCTTCGACATTATTGTTATTTTACAAGGCTACAAAGATAAAAGCTATATTATATGTGACTATAGAAATTAATATTCTAAATCCAGTGTGCTACATGAGAAATACATAAGAGTTCTTAATCAAAGAAAACATTTACTTTAGGATATAACCCAAATCCATTGTCCAAGTAACTTCAGACTTCTCAGAAGATCGTGAATTTCAAACCAGATCATCAGTTATCATGTGAAACCTGGAAAAAGAACAGCATTGCTCTTCACAATCTGATATGGAAAACACAAAGACTTAGTTATTTAGATCTTTTCTTTTATAATGTATGATGAGAATTATAGTACTCCAGGAACTACAGAGCACTTCAAATGTTAAGAACTTCAATTAACAACAGAAAAAATCACATTAAAATATTCTATTATTCTAAAAGTTAAACATCTTAAGAAATTTCAGAATTTATGTTGCCTTTAAACCTTGTCAGCATTTATGCACATATATATTTTCATCCATTCTGATATTAGGTATTACATAGTC
This sequence comes from Phainopepla nitens, assembly GCA_013400175.1. Lineage (NCBI taxonomy): Eukaryota > Metazoa > Chordata > Aves > Passeriformes > Bombycillidae > Phainopepla > Phainopepla nitens. The sequence continues at coordinate 53,272 of VXBQ01009062.1, read as the reverse complement.
CCTTATGAAGAAAGTAGGGATCTTGGCTTAGTGGCATGGAATTCAAAGCCTTGAAGAGGTTGCTATGAGCAGGACATGAGAGTCAAATTGTACAAGGGAAGGGTTAAGGAGAAAAAGCATTTTTTGAGCCCAAATACTTAAATGCTTCCATGGAGTAGCAGTTTCTATCTTTGTCTCTATCACAGATCAACCCACAACCCCCACAACTTTAGAGTCCTTTATTTGATGGTTGTATAATTTGAAACATCTGGAAAGCCTGACTTTCAAAAGGAATAACCTCTAAATTAAAGGTGGAAGTTCAGTTAGCAGAAGCTACAGACTAAATATTTAAATACTACATAAATGATGACGCTAAACCAGGTGATGAGTCTCTCAATTTAGACATTAAAAAATTATTGAGCTCTGTTCCTCAGTTAACCACCCAAAAAATAAAAGTAATTCTTGTCTTGTCAGCATGTTTTTAAGATAGGACTTCTTAATTGCAGTGGTGAAAACTACAGATATGCACATTAAATCAGCCTATGTATCCTCTCCTACTACTAAGACTGCTGTAACACTCAACATCCTTATTGCTCTCCCTGCCTACATTCTCTCTTCACCACATCCTTTTTGGAGATTGTGAATTCCTTTTTTTCCTTAGATTATTTAATTGTTTAATTAATTGTGATCTCTGACCCTATGCTCCAATATCTGCAGCTCCTCCTCTCTGCAGAATTGCCAGCAAATAAAACAAGCGTTTTCCGTTCCATCATCCAGATTTTTAATGACAGATAATAATGCACAGCAGAGGATAAATCCTTGAAGAGCAAAGGTGATAAACCTGACAAGTTACAAAGCAACTACCAACACAGATCAGTTTTAAGTCTTCCAGCCACATTTAGTCCAGCTTTAGAATATTATCATCTAGCCTATGTGTTCTCAGACCCTGAGAATATCAGAGTAGCTTCTTATTTACGTTAGGTGCTCTTACAGCTCTTTCATTACCAGCTCTATACATTAAACTACATGTCATAGCAAACCTTACTTTTGCCCACAATTCCAGACAATATAATGTACTCTGATTTGGAGCTAACTGGAACATATTCAGCTTAAGTAACACGTAACTCAAAGGTATGGAGTATAATGGAATACTACAAATAAACCAGCCATTTTAAACAAGTCTCATCCACAGCGTGAGCAACAGCTTTGATCCAATATCACATTTCATCATGTGGTATTAAGTACTGTGTAATCAAAATGCAAATATTTATAAAAATAAAAGAATGTAAGGTCCACAATGCTTTTGCTTCCACTTCAATTTTCTAGGTCTCTTCATTTTAATTAGAAATATTTTGAAAAACTCTACAAACACTTTATCAAAGTTCTTACACAAATTAAGTGGCTGCACAGAACAACTGTCAGTAGAGGATTAAAAATAAATATGTGTCTGCTTCAAAGGCTCATTGTCTACAGTGTTAAGGCAAAATGTTTATGTTTCTCCCACTAAATACACATATATCCACAGCATTATATTATATTATATTATATTATATTATATTATATTATATTATATTATATTATATTATATTATATTAATATATAAATGCTCACCGCTTAAGATGGAAAGGTTACATAGCACTGCCTTACTGCCCATATTAATTAAAAAATATGATTCTTGGTACCACATACCACCAGCTATAGCAAAATTGTGGTATTAAGAGAAAGTGAGAAAGTCTTGGAGACTTTTCAATTAAATCTAGAGTTTTTTACTGTTTATATATGACAAAAATGTACAAGTTAGTGAAGGGGGTTGAATGAAATGGCCTTAAGTGATTTCAAAGTGAGCATAATTTTAAGCATATGAAACTCTCTTCAGGCACTAAACAGATTTCATCTGGAATTGGTGTAGATTTCTATCACTCATATCCAATAAAGAGTAATTAAAACAGAGATGAGACAGATTGGCATCTGGGAATCAAGGGAATCAAGAGCCTATCTCTTTATGGCAGCTTAAACCAGCTTGGGCTGTTTATCACAGAAAAACAGCCTGAAGAGAGAGGACTGGGCTCTCCATAAATATCCGAACACTAAATGCCAAAGATAAGTAAAGGGTTTTTTTAATTAAAGGGTAATTTAGACCCTTAGGAAGAAATGCATACTAAATAGGAAGAAGTTATATCAGAAATTGGAAGGTTGCCTACTAGAACCAGAATGTTCTCATTCTTCCAGTATAAACAAAAGGAGCAAAAAACACTGAAATAATTTCTCAAAAAGATGTGAACGAACTCATAGCACACACTTTGATAGCACATAACTAAAACTGATGACCCAGTCAGTCTTTCTAATCAAAACTTTAACATGCTTAAACAGTTTCTTAAAAAACACCTAGGATTTGAGGCCAGATATTTATTTATGCATACAAGCACATGGGTCTAATAATGTCACAGATAGGCTGAGTCACTCCAGTTCAGGGTCTAGTACACAGTTTTCAATTATTTAAAACTATTTAAGTGGGGAGCACATACTGATGATATGTTTTTGATACAGATAACTGACAAGCTCAGTAGGTGCTCTGTTGCACCTGCTTCCATGAACAAGCAAGAACCAATTGGGATTGTGAAAGTTGAGGGAAACCTTAGCCTCAATGATTACACCATTATGGAGTTTAAAAATCCTGAATCAAGTGAGCAACATAAATTTTAAAAATTACTATCCTGGCTTCCAAGAAGGCAGATCTTGTCTTGTTCAGAGACCTGTATGGTAGGACATATGGAATGCTGCCATGAAGGACAAAGGGGCGAAGAAGAGCTGGCTGATTTTCAAGGCCAACATTATCAAAGCACAAGAATGGTCCTTCCTGACACAGGAAAATAAGCAAGTATGGCAGAAGCAAAAGACTACTTGAAGAAAGGGAGACACTGTCTGAGCAGGGAAGGGAGGCATACAGACGTAAGAGCCGAAGCTCAGCAGAAGCCAAAACTACCTAGAGATATAAAAACTAAAAATAAGGAAAGTTTCAGTACCAGCAGCAAAAAAAAAAAAACCAACAAAAAAACACTAAAGAAGAGGTGAGACCACTGCCTAACAGGGCAGTAGATCTAGTGATAAATTAAAATGGAAAGGTCTGAAGTATTAAATGCCTTTGTGCTTCTGTTTTTATTGGCAAAGTTTTTTTCCTTAGGTGTCCCAGCTCCTTCATGTTAGTAGCAGAGTCTGTAGGAGTAAAGCATTGCGCGCAACAATGATCAAATCAGAAACCACTGAAGCTAATTGTGTGTATACAAGTCCATGGGCCTAGACAGGCCCAGCAACAGTCTTGGTTGGCTGATTGCATTGCAAGGCTGCTCTCCACTCTCTTCAAAAGATTATGGGAGTTGTGGGAGGTCCCAATGACTGCAAAAAGGCCATCTGCAAGGAGAGCAATGAGGAACCAGGCTACCACATGCCACTCAGCCTTGCCTCTGGTCCTCGAGGGCTCTAGAAGTAGGCTCTATAGTAAGCCTTCTGAGATGTCATTTCTGAGCACATAAAGGACAAAAAGGTGACTGAAAACACCCAGTGTGGAATCATTGAGGATAAACTGAGTCTGACCAACCTAAATGCCTTTGGTGATAATGTCACCAAGGGTGAGTGGACAAAGGATGAGTAATATATGATGTTTACTTTGATTTTAGCAAAGCCATCAATAGTGTCCTGTAATATCATTATAGCAACATTGGTGAGACACAGGCTAAATAAGTGGATAAAGTGGATGGAAAATCAGTTGGATTCTCATACAAATTGAGTTCTGATCAGTCATACTAAGTGTAACTGGCAGCCAGTTACTATTGTCATGTCTCAGATGTCGAAAGTGTGTCCTTATCTACTTTTAACATAATTTAATTCTCTTTCACATCCTTATTAACAAGCAGCAGAATGGGACAGAGTGCACATTCTGCAGTGTCATGGATGATAATGCATGAGGGAGTACCCAATACTCTGGAGGGCAAGGGTGATCTTCAGAGGGACCTCAAGTGACTGGAGGAAAGAGACAACTGAATGCTCTTCAAACTGAACAAAGGCAAATACAAAGTCATTGGACAGTATATTTGACTTCTGAATATCTCCAAGGCTGGAGACTCCACAGCTTTCTGGGGAAACCTGTGCCAGTGCTCCATCACTCTCAAAGTGCAGAAGTGATTGCTGATGTTCGTACAGAGCCCTCACTTTAAGCCCACTGCCTCTGGTCCTGTCACTGGGCACTACTGAAAAGCAGCTGGTTCCATCCTCTCTGCACCCTACCTTCAAGTATTTCCACACCCTGAAGAGATCCCCTTGAACCCTCTCTTCTCTAGGCTAAACTCCCAGCATTCTCAGCCTGCCCTCATACAATGTATGTTCCAGGCATTCCAGCCCCTTAATCATCTTAGAGGCCTTGGGATTTTTGCTTGCCCCAATACAAGAACAACAGCATTGATCTACAGAAGAAAGTACAGTGGACGCCCACACATAGTCATGAGGCTGAAGCTCCCCAGAGTATGAAGAGTGACTTAAGGAAAAGGATTTGTTCAGCTGTAAGAGAGCTCTGCTATCTTCAGCTAGCTAATGGGAGACACCCTGGTCCTCCACTCTTGGAGAGTTGTCAGAGCCCTGAGCAACCAGATCTAGCTGGAAGGCTGGACTCAGTGGCACTGAGCAATCCCTTCTAACCTGATACAGGAAAATTGCATCAAGCAGCGAGTGTTTTCTATTTTTCTGCATATCTATCAAAACAAGTTTTAAGAATTAGTAATACAAGTACTGGTCTAAGTGGCACTTTGTTTAGTTTTTTTCTGCTACAGACTCTCCAAATTATGGGATGATAGGAACAGAATAGAGCATCTATCACACTGAAAACACGTCAAGGGTATTAACCACTACAAAAGAGATTGCCATAAGCACACATACCCTTTTATGGAGAAAGAGAAGAAGTAAATGTTTGCTAGAACACTTGCCTGATTTGTTACCCCATTATGGAAAAGCTGGTCTAACAATACTGCAAATAAACAGATATATAACCATGTGAAAGAATTGCAGACACTGCAACAGCTAATTGGCCCTGCATAAGCTACATATGTATTAGTTTTACATAAATTACACCCTCTTATCGTGACACAAGTAGGGTTCTCTCCTTTCTTACCATCACAGATGCTGAACCATGCAAAAAGTACATACATCCATTAAGGAATTTCTCCCTCAGGAAAGAAGTATTGGAAATATGTCAGCTAAACAATTGCTTAGACTTTTGCAAGTATGATTCAGAGAATCTTACCTCTGTAAGTGATACATACTGGCAGACATCGCTGCACAGAAGAACACAGATGCCTGACTCTCCATTTATTGTTATGGAATACTGATTCTACAGCAACATCATCCAGTGCTTCATTTGCTTTTAACTGTATAGATTGATTGACCTGATTTTCACTTGCAGAGAGAACACGTGAATACAGTGTACCTGTGGGTATAGCTACAACTGCTTTCACACAGTTTCGGCAGGGAAACTCCAAAAAACAGATTTGAAATTATTTGGTCGGTAAACTGATATGCACGAAGGAAGCAATTGGTGTAATCAACACAAGTTCCTGGAACCCTCTGCCCAGATGAAGTCAAGGAGGCACCTCCTACACTATACGAAATCCAGTGGGGTAGCACACACACAATGGTAAATGCATGTCTAGACTGGTGTCACATGTCAAAAAATCACAAATGCTTTACTCAGATGTTTACTCTGAAAAGATCGAAGACATTTGCAGCAAAGTTTTGTAGGCCAAAAACTTCTGTGGATGATAGGAGCAGATATCTATAAAACATCTGGTAGGTTTCATCCTGTGGAGCTGAACAGGCATGTAATGTTAACTGCTGGCCTGGGAGTCATGCTTTATTCCTGAACAACTGGATGACATTTCATTACACACAAACAGTGGTATCAGGAAAAGGTTTATTTAAAATTTTAATTATTTACAGTACCCACAACCAACCTAATTTACACAATAGAGGTGAACTGTTTAGCACTTTTGGCACTAAAATTCTTCTGGTTTTCAGACACTACAGTATTTGCATTACATATATATATATATGTATATGTATATATATATATATTCCACTATCATATGGAATATCAAAAAACTGGTAACATCTTAAAAGATGCTTTAATCCATAGGCTGTAGGAGCCACTAATAAAGAGGGTGTATGAACTGGTTTTGTTATTACTTCACAATGCTCCTCAATATTTTTATCGCTTTGAAAAGCAAAAATAACTATATAAAGTATAGATTCATACAGTGACATTTCATCAGCTAGAAAACAGGAATGGTGTAGTATCTTCATTTTTCTTTGTTCTTACTTCAGGGAACATGGCATGACTCATGGAGTAATGTTGTGTACAACAACTTCCTATGACAGTGTAAGTCAAATAACTTCAAAATCAGTTCTTATATTGTAACCAACTAAGCATGCTGATATATTAACTTACAGAAACTTTCATTCATTTTAAAGGGAAATTCTGACACTAAGGTTGAATAAAGTTTCTATGAAGCCAGTTAGTTTGGTGAGAAAGTTAAAAGCTAACACTTCTAGAAACATTTTTTTTTACAAGTTCAGATGAAAACATCTGTGATGTGCAGTGGGCAGAAAAATTGTATAGACCGATCAAAATATTCTTCCTTTGAGCTTTAGCTCCAGATAACCAGTTACCATTTCTGGCAACTGCATAAATCTATCAGAACCAGCTCTTAAACTTGCCAGTTCAGCAGCAGTTCTCTTATTCTGGAGTCGAGAAAGATTAATTTTATTTAATGGAAGTTTCTCATGTGGGCATTGCCACTGTCAGTATATGCTGAGATAGGCCACCTTGAGCTCGCTGCTTATTTCACTCCATTTTGCATTCTGCCTACAAATATGTGTTCACTTTCAATTACCAGTCCTCTCACCAGTGCCTAAAAACATTTCTGGGAAAGAAAAAATAACCAAAAGAAGAAAATCAGAGGTACTATGTATAACAAACATATAGTTACCATTTAGCCATGAAACAATACCTTATTTAAGGACAGGTCCCTCATAATTATCATAGGAATAAATATGTCTTAGTGGAAAGATAATATTTCTAATCTTGCTATTTTTTCTTGGCCCTTCAAAGTCCTCAGACTTCAAATCTTAACCATGAAGGTATGTTTTAAGGTAACCTTTAAAATTTTTAAGAATAGGTTACTTCTAATTCTCTCTCTACCCAGTTTTTTCATAGGTGAGTTTATGCTTTTTCAGGCTGGGGTATAAAAATATTACTACTTCTGAATCATGCATTAACATTTTATTGTGTGCTTGGATAAGGAAACAAGAACTACAGCAATGGAAAAGTTCCTCTTCCAAAGTAAGAAAACAAACATGGCATCTTTCATCTCAACAACTGTGTTTCTAATGTATTTTGAATAATAAACTCCCTACTTGAGTTAATGAAAAAAATTAGAAAAAAAATCCATACACTGCAATTATTTATTTTGTTTCTGGTATAAAATATTTTCAGTGTGAGAACAAGTGTGTGATGAATAGTCTTCCTAAGAATCCCTAGTTCATTTTTTTTAAATTCCTGCCACTTATAATTCCCCAAACACAGTGAAAATAATCATACTGGCTGAGTTTCAGAAAGCATAAACCAAAAGCAATACATAAGACAAAATCTGACTTAAACTTTCAGTACTTGCAATGACATATGACTAGAAAAAGATCTATGGTGCTTCTACAGGAAGAACAGTTAATAAATTGCCATTATAAGCTTAACCATGTTTCAAAAGAATAACCCAAAGGAACAGAAAATAAGCATACCATTATATAGAATGGTTTAATGGTTTTCTAGAATTCCACTATTTAAAGTACACCTCAGTTAAGCAAATGTGTCACTAGTTATTTAGTCTTTAGTCAGAATAAAAGAAAACTTTCAGAGCCAGAATGCCTTTCCCTGAACCATGGGGGCTTCAAAAATGGAAACATGGAACCATGGAATCTTTGCAAAAGAAAATAACATCTCCACTTTTTCCTGAGTATGAGACATAATGTGATGCATTGAAAAGAAAAAGCTGCAAAGTGAAAAAGCAGTTAATAAGGAAGACACTGAGTTAAAAGGTCTGGATTCTTAACCCATGGTCATTTGAATTATGAATAAATGGGTTTCTGAGTAACCTGGAAAATGAATAAAAAAGGCTAGAAAAAAGTTCTTTTTGTGAAATCTATTCAGACTGATTTTAGGAAAAAACATCTTACTAATCAAGCATGTTCAGAATACAGCAGTTACAAATAATTTAAATAGAAAATTTCTAGTTCATTCAAGTAAACAAGCTTCTTGAGTCCATATTCAGAAAATATCAACAATTTAGGGCACAAATTTAAAACAAGGTAAGCTAAGAACAGGCCTGTTTGATGGCATGGTTTCTTCAGGACCAAAATCAGTTAGATCAAAGTAACATGAAAGTAGACAACAGGGCCTCACCACAAAGTACCACTCATGCTACCTGCTCATGTTGACATGGCCACTAAAACAAAGCTCCCTCAAAAACTACCTAAATTCTGCTTTTTGGTGAGAGAAAGAAGCATGGCTTGTACACAGCTTTAGTACAGAAATGTATTCTAAGTGTGTGCAGTTGCATACAACTTCATGCGCAAACAGTTTTCAACATATTTAATAAATTTGCAACATGGTAGTCTGATTATTACCTTCTTTCCCTCATCATCCTTGGATATCTTATATATCTAAGTATTTAGGCATTTCCTCCTGTCCTTAGGCACTTATTTACTCCATTGGTGACAACTTAGACAAACAAAAAATGCCAACAGGAAAGGCAAGTCATTGAAAGGATGGGTACCCATTATGTTTCGTTTTCAGTATGCTTTCCAACACCTTCCTTTTGCTCTGAATTTGTGCGTTGTTGAGCAAGAAGAATCCTTAAAACGGGACTTTCTGAAAAATATCTGGATCATTCTGACGAGCCCTCATGGATCTGGAGCCATGTTCAACTGCATCTTCACTGGCAGCATTGTCGGGAGCATACTGGGCAGGACGGTGCGGAGAAAGAATGAAAATTCATCCCCTTATGTACTACAGGAGGCTTAGCCCTCTGATCGCCGTTTGCTCAACACAAAGAAAAGGCCTCAATCCGTGGTAAACCGTAACTATTGCTTTTGGCAGGTTTCTAAATATAAGGCAATTAAAAAAAAAAAAAAGAGAGATGGGGTGGGCAGACGTTCTGCTCCCTTCCCCCTCCCCGATGAGCCGCTCTATCTGCAACCCATGTGGCTGGGAGGCAGCCACAGCCGGTTCCAATCCCTACTTTCCCACTCTGCGCCCCTGCTCGCTGCCGGGGCTGAGCCGAGCCAGGACCGGCCGCGGGCTTCCTC
>VXBQ01009062.1:22017-41746 GCA_013400175.1 Phainopepla nitens | reverse complement strand
GCTCCGCTCCATGGGCACCGGAGTCTCGGCCGACTTCTCGGGCTTCCAGTCCCACCGGCCACCCCGCGGCACCGCCGCCTGCGCCCTCAGCGAGGCCGACCTCATCGAGTTCCCCTGCGAGCGCTTCATGGACAGCGGCAGCGGCCGGCACGGGGACGAGCACCTGCTGCAGCGCTTCACCGACTGAGCCCCGCGGCCGCGCAGCGCGGCGGGGGAGGCGGACCTCGGTCTGCGAGGGGATGGTGCGGGCCCGGGGGTCGCGGCCCCCGAGGGCAGAGCTGCGGCGCAGTGGCTGCGTTCAGCCGCCCTTAGCGCGGGCCGCGGCTGAGGCTGCCTGCCTGTGAGACGGGGTTACCTCTGCCGGGACCTCAGCGTTTTGTCAGGAATCGTCACAAGGAAGAGTCCTGACAGGCGATAACTCTGCCTTGCCATGAGGAGCAAACGGGAGGAGCTACCGCCAACAGGAGCCAGTGCCTCTCCGAAGGAAAGGCGGAGCTGTTAATTTAAGTGTGCTATTTTACAGGTGGTTTCCTCCGACTGCGAGTTGGGAACAGGTTACAGTCAGTCCCTGGCCCGCTATGAGGCGCTTGCTTTCCAAGGCACCAGCCCTTCCTAATAAAAAATTTGGATCGAGGGTCATCTTTTAATTGAACTGTGTGCAACCAGGGGGTTGTCTAGAGGGCTGGAAATGTAGGGGGTTTTGCTGAATAGTTTGAAGGCTGTGCCGTCTCAACTCAGTTTAATGTGCACAAGTGTGCTTTTTTACCGTTCTGTAAATGAGAAACAATAATGCAGCTGGTTAGTTCTACAGGAATATATTGCTGACACCACTAAGGAAAAACTAACAGATTTTTGTAGAATGTTTACAAATGAGCTATTTTAAACTTGTTTTTGAATAAATACTGCTTGGTACTTGTACACATTAATGTGTGCTGTAGTTGTCTGGGTCCATGATGGTCAGCAGGTCGCTGACCCTCACGTAACTCATCTTCATTTCTAAATGGGTGGGTGCAGAGGTGAACTATTGATGAATAAATAATCATTGGTGCCTTACTACAGAAGCAATAATAGATGAGAATATTTCAGGAATGTGAAACAATCTTTATCCTAATAGGCAATTCTCTCTTTCCCTTAGCCTACTAAAGTTAGAAGCTTTATGTACCTCACTGTGAAATAAAACATTTTGTGTATTAATCTAGATTATGTGTTTTGTGTAGCTGAGTGAGTAATGCTAGAGTTAAACCCTTATGCAGTAGTATATAATGTTTGAGTTGTTTTGGTTTGTTGGTTGTTGTGGGTTTTCCTTTTTAAATTTGGATTTTGCTTTTGGTTTTAGAGCAATGCTAATCATTTTATGGTCAGTTGCTCTCTACTTCTCAGACTTTTTCCTAAATATTTACAGAATGTGGTTCTGTTATTACAAAATATGGTGGTTTACATTAATGATTCTCTCTGTGCGGTCTACAAGTGAGCTAGTTAAAGAGGTCCAAATCAGGATTGCACTTTAAATGCAAATGTTTTAGATGGAGTTTGGTAAATTGTTGAGACCATTGATACAACTTCTGCTCCTTTGAATTTAATGTGCAACCTCAGATGAACTCTTCTGGAACTGAATGGCTTGAAGGAAGTGTTAGTGTACTATGAAGACATTTGTCTCAATATCATGCATTCATTGCTGACCCGAGGTGTTCGTGACTACAAGCTGTTTATTACCGTAATTGCAAGTAAGCAATTTGGGGGTTTTTCACTTTTTTTTTTTTTTTTCATTTTTTGAGATGAACAAGTGTTTACAAAAGCTACCATAGTAACTGGTACCTTCAATTCAGTGACTGAATAGAGAGAAAAGACTTTATGTTCTGAGGGAGAGAGTGTAGAGATCATTTGCCTTAATCTTTGTCTTTTCCATGGAGAAAGGAAAAATCGAAGTCTTGTTTCTTGGGATTTCATTTTGACAGGCTGTAGTTTTCATGAATATCAAGGGCCAAACTCGGTTGTCAGTGTACAGATTAACATTCACTGCAATAGACACAATGCTGAATGGAATTAAAATTGAGGGAATGCAGTATCAGGTTTCATTTTTTTGTTAAGAATTTAAAATTTCTGTTCTTGTGGACACCTGGGTGCTTTTGGCCATTTATGATTGTGGAATACACCACTGTTTATTGTTAGAAATGCAGTGGGATTATTGAGTAAAGCTGTGTATCACACTAACGTTAGCTCTATCACTGGATATTCTTCCAATGGGAGATGCATAGATGCTGTACATGGTTATAGTCAATTGTCAATAAATCCATTTGCTGAAAGAAAATTTGTGTCTTACATTGTATCTCATAATGCATCCTTCTTCAATCATAGATTGGCTGTGGCTTCTTCATTTTATGAGCACAAGGCCTGTGGACAGTGTCTCACCATTCTTTCATATCTTTTCAACCTACATAATGTTTCCTGTTTTGTTTTTAGTATGTTTAGACTGTGCAAACAGTAAAATAACTGAAACAGGCAGTTCTAAAACAGGTAGACCACTGTCTCAAGATAGACTAATAAGGTGCTCTTACATCAGTGAACTGTTGATCCTATATGATGAAAATGAAGAAAAAAAAGAGTGTTTGGAATCATATCAGTAGTTTATGCTCACTGGAAGTTACAGTTCTGAGGGTTTTTCAGTATTATCAGGCTAATGGTATCAGCATGTCTTGTTCAGCATATGCATGTTGTTCTAATTAAGAATTCACTGCTCCTATTTGAATTTGTGCAAACATCTGGAGAAATGCTAGAATGAAATGGAACTGGCTTTTTGTTCCGGCCTAGGAGAAGTAGATACCTAGATCTTGCACAACAGGAACAACAAAAAGAGTTAACAGAATGAAGCTGTTGACTTCTTAAAAGCCACAACTTCTGTAACTCTAGGAGTACTTATAGGCTTTGTCTGCAGATATTACTTGCAGCATCTTTGCAGAGAGGGAACTGTACTAGCAGGTGGTTGAGGAAAGAAATGTCAGTGACCTTGAATGACTGAAAAATGTAAATATAATACGACTCTGTTTCTACTAGTAGTATTTATATGTATATGGGTCTTTGTAAAAGTAAGCTGCTTTCTAAAGAATGACTGTAAAAAACAGCCCTTTCTAAATGGAGGAATCTGCCCTCAATTTGTGCTCAAGATGTTTATACTTGTAGCAGAAATAGAGTTTTACTGCCGTGTCCTCTCATGGAATCCATGCAGCTCAGGTAAGAGTGACCTGAGTACTGTTCTGCTGAGTAATTACTGAGCATGGTATATATCAAAGATCGAAAATCACCAAAATACTGCCCCATCAAATTAAGTGAGCTGCTGCTGGGGGGGTCTGCAAGAGGTACCAGGGCTTCCCTAGTGTCAGCACTGCCTGATTTGGCAGCCTCTGCCACCTTCTGTTCCCCCTCGTCAATTCCTGACTTCACTTCATCCAGCTGGCATTGTTGGTTGTGCAGCTGGAAGGTGAACTGTGAAACTGATCCTTCCGGAAAATAACCTTTCCTAGCACCTCCCCTCTCCCTTATTTTTTATCCAGCTCAGTTTCTTTGATTCTGCTTTACTCACACAAGTACTGGAAGTAGCAAAATGTGGGTGAGGAGTTTAGAGGCAGGAAAAAACAGTCAAAGATGGGAAGTTGCTTAAACAATCTCAGTTAGTCATGACATTCAGTTTGTCCACAGTCTGAGAAAATCTAGGCTATTCACATTAAAGAAAAATCCTCTGTAGGTGATGTAACTTTACTGGAAATCATTAATGATCTGCAGAATTGAAAATGCTCAGAACTTCTATTTAAGATCATAGGAATATTGGCATTACAGCATGGGGCTAGAGAGAAACAATCTGAAGAGAACAGAGTTACAATGGTGTCACTGAATGTCTGCATATGGATGAGTTCCCCTGTTAAAAATCACTGCTTGACTATTGGAGCGTGAGTTAGCACAGTTAAATTTATAAAAATGCTGATTTCTTTATGCTGTGCTGTTTACTTTTCACAGTGCACTGCAAGTGCCACATTTTAAAACATCATCAACATCTGAACCCTTAGAAGAAGGGACTGGATGAAGTATGCATGTCTCTTGTGCCTTCTCCTTTCTGCTCTTTCCTGGAAGAGATTTGAAAAATTAGGATTTGGGAGGGAAGAAAAAAAGTCCGCTCCAGGATATTTATTTGTCTACTCATCAGGATATTTATTTAACTAGTAAACTAACATTCTGATTGTAGGGGATGAGTCTACAAAAATAATTTGTTTCCATGACACTATACATATTTGTAGAAAACTCCACCAGTGAACGAGAAAAATACTACTTGATTTCCAAAAACCTGGCTGCTCCCCTAGTTCATGTTTCTCTGACCACCAAGGGTGTACATATGTTGTCTGAGGTCCACGAGTGAAGCTTTGGTTTAAAAAATCATTTTAACACTAAAATTAATTATTAAATCAGACAAATTTTGCATACATAGGGATGTACTTAATTTTTTCATGTGGGCAACTCCTTTGAGACAAGTTGTTTTATAAATGTTGAATCTATAATCTGATATTTTCTAAGTAGAAATGAGGAATAAGTATTAGGAAACAGTGTATGCTGGATATTGGATTTGTTCTCTTTGCTCCATGCTAAATATAGCATAGTTTTGGCAGCCTGTCCAAATACTGCTGTTGTGTTTTTCTCCATAAAAAGTTGAGTTTTCTCAAGTGCATACTTTAATTCCCATGGAAATTAGATTCCTGTAGAAAAATAGTCAATTGTCTTTCAAAACAAATATTTATCTTAGTATCATTGTATATGACTGTATTTATAGAGATGCTCCATGATAAGTCTTTTTAAATAAATTGATATCTCATTTGTTTTTACAAACAAGACCTTAAGAATTAGAATGGATAATACAGTACAAAAAAATAGTTGTAAGAAAACTGTTTCAAACATAATAGAGATATTTAATAACAAAGAGGAATTTGATGTTTTAAAGAGACTTTATGAGTTTTTATGCTGTGTCACACATCTCTTTTGTTGTTGGATTTTTAAAGGTACATTTATTTATAGTTTGATTATCTATGTTAATAATTCTATGTTGTAGAAATTAACTGTTTGTTGTCCATAAATGGGAAGACTCCCGCATATATATATCTCCAAAGTTATTGAGTGTTAAAAAGAAAGCTGAGGTACTGTTAAAAGTATTTATTCTCACCAAAGTATAACCTGATTTTTCACTGCAAAGTGCATTTGAAGTTGTTGCCAAGTAAAGCAGTCCTTAGCTAATAAATTGTGGTGTTTCTTGACTTCAGATATAGGCATAATCCTGTTCTTTACTTTGCCAAGGTGGTTTTTTTCATGTCCAGATAAACATAATCTCTAACCACTTTTTTTTCCCCCAAATATTTCAATTTTGTGTATATTCAGTATTTCAAAATACTTCATTGTACTTCTGAGATCCATACACATGGAACCTGTACCAAGAGAGAATATGAACAAACATTAAAACAAGCTGTCAGTCAACATAAGCATAGCACTTTGTAATGGGTCAAGTGCTCAGAGGTTGTGAAGTGAGTGGTTTATTTTTTAGAATATTGCGCGAATGAGTGCCCAACAAAACATTCATGCAGAGTCACAGCTGTGCCTTCTAGTGATGGCAAGTGTCTTACTGTAATGTAGCACCTTATACATCAATCTGGGCTGGTCTGGTTCATTTTCCTTCACCATTAGAGACTAGGAAAAAAAAAAAAAAGAAAGACAAAAACTTGACTATAAGGCAAGAATTCAAGGAAATAGAGCAGATAAGCTTTTTGTGAAGTCCTTGGCAAAAACTCTGCTAGCCAGCATTTTCCTGGTTCACTTAGCTTCTCATGTGTGCAATTTGTTTTATTGTCATTAGTTCAGTGTATGTTTGTTTACTTAGTAGTAAATATTTAGAAGTATTTTGAATAGTTAAAGAAGGCCTGGATACATATAATAGATAAAAATCATATACAGAAATATAATGAGACAAGTTTTCTCATTGAGAGATTGATTTATCTCCTCAGGGACAAATAGTTCAGGGATGTTGTCTTTGAAATAAACCTGAATGCCAGTTTTAAGTTAAGAAAGGAATATTATTTCCCTGGAACATGAAGAAGGTAGGAAGGTTGCAAATAGTTACACAGTGCTCTTATTTAATGCCTTGCCAACTAGAGCAAAGATCGGCATTATGTTAACAAATTATATTACATGGAGATACACATGTATCCTATCTGGATCCAGAAAAGGTCACTGAAATTGTATCTGTGATTCATCGTTACACTGCTGTACTTCATCCTGACAGTGAGAAAGACCTCTTTTGATATGTCCAAGTCCATATTTTAGTACAATCTTTAGCCTCTCATCTGTCATTGTACCGTTGGCACATCTATGATTGTACCATTTATTTTCCTCATCTTGCTAGATATTTAAATATTGAAGTTAAAATTTTGAAGTTCCTCAGCACTGTAGCAACCTCTACCTGACTACTGTAAAATAATTTGAAGTAGGGGAGGATACACAGTAGTGATACCAATCAGATGAGAGGTCAAAAAACATTTCACTGTAGAGGAAGACTCTCAGGAAAAGAATGGTTTCAGAAAAAACTCCATTGTTTATAGCTGAAGGATAATGTGCTTTATTTGCCATTACTATGTCACAATCTAAATCTTGAACAAGCATGCTGCAAGACAGGGAGCATATGTTAGACTTATGAGACAGTTTGGAGTGTTGCTCAGTACATACAGCAGATGTTCTAGCTTGCCTTTTTCCTTTTTTTTTTTTTTTCAGGAACAGCTTAATCCTTCTTCTGTTTTCACTCCATGAGAATGAAAAGACTTCAAGACTCTTAATGCAGGTACCCATCAGTGATAGGTCTGTGGTGATGGAATTAACTGTATTGGAGGACTGTCCTCTAAGATGTTAATCTTAAAAAGAAATACATAACTTCTCAGATCTGATCAGCTTGGAGAGTTGAACTTTAGTGTTAACTGACATGGAAATGTCTGTCTCAGCTGATAATTACCAAAGAGGGAGAATCTTTCACAAGCATTGCTGTTAGTTGTTAACTCAGAAATTTAAAGACATTACCATAAGGACACAACTGATTAATTTTCCCCTGAACCAAATTTCTCTTCTTCCACTTGTTGCCTAAAACGATATTGTTTAAAACATTTTGTCAAAATTTTGGTTTTTCTTTCTCCCACCACCAATCCTGTATTTGGCATTGGCAGTATAAAACTCTGTTGCAACTTTTCAATGCAAGGGTGGCAGAAGTAACTCAGAGCTTTCTGTACTCACTGAATTCAATATGAAAATGAATGAAGTAGTAAATGAGCCAAAAATCTGGAACTTCCTAGTAGTTCCTGTAAGCCTGGTGAAGGTGCTGGGATCCTTGCTGTACAGTTCTACTTGTGCCTTCCACCTCAGTGCTCTTCCTGGTTTAGCACCACCTTCTCCTGGCATCTCACTCCTTGGCATAGAGGTTTTTTTCCAAGACATTTGGGGTGCTCAGGCCAGCAGATATTTATTTTTTTCCTAACACATTTTTAAATTCTGTATAATGGGAGTTTGTTTTGGTTTGTTTTATCTGTTTTGAAATAAGAGAGAACAGCCATTTACAGCCTACATATTGCAGCCAAAATACAATCTGTTCTTGGTAAGAAAAGGAAGGAGTATTGAATTTTCAATAAATCCTGCTTAAATGGAAATTATTTTGTTCGGGAATGATTTGTGATTGGAATGGTTCCCTGGGATCCCACTGATACTCTTTGCTGCATCAAGTGCAGAGCCTTTTGGTTTTCCTGCTAGGATATATCCCTAAGAACCTGAGACTGTAGAGGTCTGGCAGAAAATAAAGACATCCCTTCCTTCCATTTCTGTGGCTCAGCATCTTTGTCACCAGAATGGCTAAGAACTTTATTTATTCTATAACATATGTATTGACCTAAGCTGTTTTCATAACTGGAGAGTTATAAATAGTATTCACACTAAAGGGAGCATCAAAAACCTGACATTTTTGAAGATGAAGTCTCCTTAGTTTTCCTCTGTAAAACTGAAGTCAGCACAGACTGAAGTAACTGGCATTTTGCTGAAGGTGCTAACAGCTCTTCGAGATGTCTGTAGTATATAATTGGGTACACTTTCAAACAGTCTCTCATATATTTTATTCAGAAGTATTTAGAGCAAGTCCCAGACAGAAAATACTAATTAATTCCAAACTGTTAGCTTGCAGTGATACTGATCTGCTCAAATGTTGGATTCATTTGTTTTTATTGGCTCTTGCAAGTACACCTGAGGCATACCTGAATTTCAGTCTGATCATATGCTTTTATCCAACCTGCTAAAATCACCTACCATTCCAATTAACACATCTGTACCTGTAAATCTCTGCCATTCTCACTTATAAGTTTTTACTTTTAGCCTTTTCACTTATACAGGTAGAAAATCATCTTAATTTTCAACCTCCTAGGCCTTGAGGTATGTAATTGCTTATGAAACAGGAGAATTGACAGTTTTTCCAACCTTCCAAATACAGTCAAACTAACCATCAGAAGAGGTTTGTTTTGATTTTTTTTTTCCCCCCACACCCCTGTGGTAAAAACCATGATGGATTAGAGCTTTGCCATATTCTACATTTGCAAAAGTCTACCAGAAGTGAGAGTAGTGGCAGGAGTCAAACATATATGTACTAGAATAATCATTTGGCTGTTCAGATTTGGAACACTACAAAATTTGAGCAGGTGAAAAGCATCACCAGAACTGATTTTATACTTTAGGACCTATCAATTTTTATATTGTGGGTTTTTTCCCCTGAAATGTTCTTTGTCCTCTTCCCTATTTTATTTTGCTTCTCCACCTGGCTAGCAGCTTTTTGACTAATACAGTAAGAAAGTCTGGAATATGTGTTTAAGGATGCTGAGCATGCAGTGTGTCTGAGAAGCTAGAGGTGGTTAGAAAATATGTTGCCTTACAAAATATGCAAAATATAGATTTCAAGAGGCATCCAAGTTCAGCATTATGGTCATTACCCGAATAGCTGTCCAAATTCATGTGTTATACTCCCTGTATCTCCCACTGAGTCTCTCCTTTTATCCTCCCTGTATGTCACTATTAGCTGTTTTTTGTTTCCCTTTGTGATCTGTAATGAGGTGTCAAGTTTTGTACCTCTTACCTTGTGTTTTGACCTGGTTCTTCTGTAGCCACTCCATTTTTCTCCATCATGGCCACTACAGATATTGGGTATTATTTTTATGCAGTACGAATAAAGTACAAGAAAAGAAGAATTGTGGATTTAGGAAATGTGTTTCTTGCCTAAAGCTTTATCATTCAGCTGACAGTAATGCAGGCAGACAGCCCCAGTGATCTATGTGATCTATTTGGTCTGATTCTTCAGAACAACTGCTGCCCCTCCTAAGAGGGAAAAGCTGTCGGACTTCTCCTGTTCTATGTTTGTGATCTTGTCATTTTAGTTGAAACTAGTTCCTTAAGTTTCTTGACAGAAGGAGGTAAGATCCTGATATACAGGCCAGTGGTAGAGCTTTTGTCAGCTGTGTGGGTTTTCACTTCAAAGAGCTTGTGTATCTTCTGTTTTTCAGACAGTGCCCTTTGGACCGAAAGTGATCAATATCAGACAGGATCAGTCAGAAATTAATTTTTGTTCAGGAATCTGAATATTCAAAATGAATAATTCATACATTATAAAGAGGGATTGTGAATCTGGCATAATTCTCTAAGGAACTAATTTCATTTTAGGCAGCTTCTCTTGCTGGTCTTCCCAGCAGCACTCTCTCTCCATCCCATGCCACCCTCTGTGTACTGCTGGCATCAGCCTGCATTTCTCAGAAGACTTTGGAAGTTGATTTGCTTCTTGGGTTTTGGTTTGTGTTTTCTTCTGCTGGATAATAGGCTTTGTCCATGTCCCCTCTTTCTTTGCTTTTTTTAGGTTTTTAAACATCAGGATTATGGCAACTGGGTCATTACAGCAGAGCTGCCAAAACTGAGTCATGACCTGTGTGTTTTGAAGTCAGGGGTTAGAGTTGATGCTTTATCTGCTTAACTGCAATGCTGAAACATTTTAAATAACCTTTGTTTCATAATTCCTCTGCCCTTTTAGTGTCCTCAAATGGTCAATTTACTCTTCTGAAAAAGTAAGCAGAGTTTTCCTGACTCATCTTTTCCATGTAAAGTCATTATGTCTGACCCATAAATACAAACTTCCAAAGAGCACATACTTTGTATCTGAAAAGGTCGGAATGGCATGTATTTTCCTGAGGGGACAGAAGCCCTCTCAGTATATCCAGGGAGACTTTATTAACCATCCATTTAAAATTATGTGAGGTTAGATATCACTTTGCAAAAGGGGTTGTTTTGGAGAACAGCATAGGATGTAACTAAAACTATGTTTATTATATATTAAAAACACATTTAAACTACAGGATTAGAGCATAAATCCACAGTTTACTAATCCTCCAGATTCAGTAGTTATTCCTAGAATTATTTGTTTTATTGGTGCGAATACATTTTATATATAAATATATATATGCACATATTTTTCACACTGGTGTAGCACAACTGACCCCAAGGCAGCCCAGTTTTTGCTAATTTCAATGGAGCTGAACTTGAGCCAATTTTTCTATTTTCCTGCTTCTGCTGCAAAATTTAGCTGTGGATATGAAGAAGAAATAGTGGTCTATTTAAATAGGAATCTGATTAAACAAATAAATTGTTTATCTCTTTCACATAACTGTGAAGTTATACTCTCATAATTGGTGAAGCAGTGTGTGAAACTAATTAATTTCCGGAAAATATTCATGTGTGATTCAGCTACACCCATTACGCTTCTTGGACTATCACACGGAAAATCAAGCTACCAAAAGGAAACATCTGTTTGTATCTAAAAACCCAAATATTTCTGAAGTTTAGCAACACGAATTCTTCTCGGGGCTGCCACCGCTTACATTCAGCTCTGGAGCAAATACCAAAAGGATACTTGAGGTGACCTTTTGTATCAGATTAAACAAAATGAGAGAACACTTGGCAATCACACTTCCTCTGCTAGGCCATGGGAAACAGCAGAGCAGAGGAGCAGATACACTAAAAACATATTAATTCAATCTCCTTTGCTTTAGAAGTGTCCAGCAGTGAAAAGAACAACTAACTGTGAAAAACCTGAGGTCTCTATAATTTGGCACCTCTTGAAGACTGTCTAGATTGTCCTGACAAGGGCTGTCTCAAGCAGCAATAATACATGAGGGGATGGAGAAAAACAAAGGACTAGAAAACATTGTGAGAAATGGGTTTCTTTCAAAAGCTATTTCTTAGGGGGCGAATGTCCCAGTGGACTGCAGTTTTGGTATCAGTGTTCTTGTTGCGTGTTTATACACCGACTTTGAATATTTTTTTTTCACATATTTCTTGAAAACACTTTGTGGATTTCAAAGTTCCCTGTGCCTCGGTTACTCTGTGACTCCCTTGTTTGTTGGTGTGCTAAGCAAAGCTGGGGGAGGGAAACTAATTGTAGTTTCCCAGTAAGCTTAAGCTGGCATAAACTAGAATGCTGTTAAAATGACAGTCCTGTTTGCTGGTGGATGCTCATCCCCTCCATCTGTCCATCCAGAACATGCTGGGTAATAACACTATGGATAATATATGTTGCTGCTCCTTGCTGCTTGTTGGCAAGGTAACTGGGTTGTTTATTTGCATCTGACAATGCATAAATAATAGGAATAGTCAGCTCTACTAAGCAAATTATAGATCTATGATGAAAAGACATCCCACTCTAAAAGGAATGGATAAAGCAGTCCTCAGGGAAGGGAGGATGAATGCAAATGTTTACCTGTTATAATGATTTGCATTATTATGCAGTAGGTCTATACACCAAGGACTCACTTAAGGAGGTTAAATCTTAGACCTTCTGTGCAATAGGGTAGTTTGGTTTGGTTTGCTCGAGCTGGTTGTTCAACACCACAGGTGATTCTCTATCTGTTGCAGCCTACCTCCATGGTGCCTTGCTCTGTGCTGCTGCCTTCTGTCCAAGCACATTCAGATCTTGGAGTCCTTCCCTCTTGTGCAAGGGCTTAACATCTGCAAGCTTCTCCTAACTGGACAGGATGCCACGGACACCCTTCCTCCTCCTTCCAGAGGGGAGCAGCTGCAAGAAGAATGGGAAGGCATGAGGACATTGGGATTTCCACCACAGCCGTGTGTGGGCGAGAAGCCCAGAAGACAGACTGCAGCTTCCAGACCAGTTGTGTAGCCAGTAGGCAGGGATGGGAAAACAAGAAAAGGGAGATTTTGCCTGGAGACAAAGCTTCAGTGACCATGAGAATGATGGCCAAACAAGGGCTTGGTGAGGAGAAAAGGGCAACAGCATGCAGAATCTTTGACTGGGTTACGAAAATTCAAGGCCAAAAGTGCTCATAGGGTTGTTTTGGCCAGCTGAATTGTTTCATTCTTTCATCTCTGTCTAACAGTCAGGAGACAGATCTTCCTGTTTGCTTGGGCTTTTTTAAAAGAAAGGAATATGAGTGTTCCAACTCTCTCACCACCCCATAACCCTCCTTGCCCATCTGTGCACTGAGTAGTAAGATTCCACTGAGTACAGAATTTTCTTCAAAATATAGGGTCCATCCACATTATAGTCTGCTGCCTCTGGCAGCAAAGTATCATTGCTTAGCAGTAAGCAGGTCTAAAGGCAGTTTAAATAGATCACAGACTCTTCCTGGCTCTGGGGCAGCTGTAAGGAGAGGTTCCACAGCCAGGTTTCACCTTTGCCATACAGCATTTCTGCTCTCTCTTTCTCCCTGAACAGGTTGTCGTACGTCGCACTCGCATTCCCAGGCTCTTGGCATGAGACTTGCCGCTGTGGGTTGATGCTGTCAAATTACAAGTAATGGCAAATATCACATTTCTTGGAAATAAAACCAATTTCTTTAAAGCTGCTGAAAGTCATGGGAAACTTGCATTGCTGCATGAGGTCAACGTGTAAGTTCCCATCAGAGTGATGCTGCTATTGGCGGGATGCTATAGCATAATTTTTAACAAATGAAAGTGTACTGTCATGGCATTCTCTTCTACTGATAAGAGAGGTGGGGATATGTGGGAAGGTACATAGAATTAAACTCAATTATTATTTCAGCCACAAGCCAAGAAGGTAATTGAGTTCTAGGTGATGTTCTTGTATGAATGCGATCTTCTTCCTCTGCTCTCACACAAGATCTCACTGCAATGTGCAGGGTGTGGAGAAATTCCCTGCTGCAACTGACTTGCCCAGATTGGTAGAAAAAGACTGGTAGAAAAGCTCTTGGGGGAAGATTTGGCCTCAGGAGAAGGAGTTTCCTAGACCAAGAATTTGACTGACAGTGGTGCATACTCCTGGAGCATGTGGCGGGCTCAGCCCTGAGAAGAGCGCAAGGCACACAGTTATTTAATCATGCATTTAAACAGTCAGGCTACTCACTGCAGGCACAGTGCAGATGTTCCATATGTACCTGTCCTCCTTGAATCTCCCTTTTTTTCTACTCAGAGTCAGAGCTTGGTAAGAGCCAAAACCCCTACAGACTCTGTAAGGCCAGAGAAACTGACTGAAAGAGAACACCGTACTGGATGTCCAAAATAGTAGCTGAATTTTTGGAACTAGGGATAGAGAGAAGGGAGCATAAACATACATACATTTCTTAGAATGCAACCCTTATGCTTTTTTGGCTTTGTATAGTTTTTGCTTTTTCTGCTTCTTTCTCTTTCCTTCTCTTTTTATGTTCACCCTTTTTTCCTTCTATTTTTTCTGTTAACTCCTTCTTACTGACATTGTACCCGCACATCTGTTAGAGCCCTTACAGTGTTCTTTCTGGCTGAGTGTTCATTAACCTTTTATGTTATATTGCAGGAAAAAGTGGATTCATTATGTTGTGAAGATTCCCAGCATCTCTCTTGACAGATTTTCTCATGGTAACTTTGACCCCTCTCCCGAGCACAGCTTCTCTTCTCCTTCCTTCAAAAGAGATGTGAAGCTTAAAAATCAACTAATTTAAACCCCTTTGAAAGTCTTAGTTCAAGCATGTTTCCTCAGAAGTTCATCCTTGGGGATGCACAATTTACCTCCTCAGAATTTTGATGTTGTCACACATAATTACAGAGCTGATGTATTAAGATTATAAACAAGCCAGTAATTAATTTGATAATGTATATACAAAACTGAATGACACAAAAAACCTTGGCACATGTATTCTCTGCTTGTGTTGCCCTAGTAGTCTGCAACTTTCATTCCTCTAGGCCTTTTGTCACTGCACATGGTTTCTCCAGAAAACAGTGGAACATTTCTAAGGCAGCTAGTTTTCTTTGACCCTTTTCCTCCTCTTTTACTTTGATTCCCTTTCCCAATACAAAAGCACACTTATATATCTTTCTTCTTTGTTCAAATATCCTTATTTGAATTGGTGAATGAATTTGTGTTTCCTTCATAAAATTTGGAAGGCTAGTTATTCTGAAATTAGTAACTTTCAGTCTCTAACCACTTTCACAGACACAGAGAAAGCATCTTCCTTAAGTTTTACCCTCCCTGTTGCTGGAGGCATATGAAGTTCAGTAGATGATGTTTGGTTTAAAGACTGACTAGAGACTCTTGGGTGGTAAAGTAATGAAATAATCCTGCTCTGATATTGATTTCTATTCCATTATTATGTCATACATTCAACTGAAATAGATTTCCACAAATTATTTATACAGGAGAACATTTAAACAGGCTAGCATGCCTCAGATCCTTAGGACGTGTTCAGCCTCATGCATTAGCTTGAAAGCAAGTTTCTTGAGGAAGCTGGGGCTTTCTTCAGCAGTTTTCAAAACCAGTAACATATTTTAGCTGAAAACTAGGTGAAGGTTATTGGTTCTTCTGCGTTTTTTACTGTTAGCATTAACCAGGCAGGTGAATTTTGGGGAAAAATTGGAAAGAAAGTAATAAACATCTTTTCTAAAAAACTGTCTTGGAAATTGAGTAGGTATTTGGGAATATATCTATTTGATAGGATATGTAGGTGCAAACAGTATTGACTGCATTCCTGTTGGAGTACTCCATGTTAGTCACTGCATCCCAGAACGCTTCTTCAGCTCTCAGCTTCTTCTTCACCTTAAAACCTTATGGCACTTCTAATGAGAAAGGGCATTGCCCCCAGGACTTGTCCCCTCATTTAATATTTTTCTTGCAAGTTTTGTTGTTTCTGTGGCAACAATTTTCACGTTACTTCCTGATCCGGTTTACCTCTAGAACCTAAATAACAACGTCCCCTCTTTCAGTGTACTGAGGGAAACCAAAGAGTTTTTATCATATTTTCTATCAGCAAACTTCTATTAGCGAGTTTTTCTAATAAGTAACATAAACTGAAATAACTTCATCAGACTAGAGAATTTAGAGAACAGAATTAGTGAGAAATTGACTTCTAAGCCATCTAGAGATAGTCCTGAGCAACTGGCTCTATGTGTCCCTGCCTGAGAACCATGTTGGACCACATAACCTCAGAGATCTCTTCCAATTTCACCTCTTCACCTCTTGTGATTTTGTGACTTAATTTTCGTCCTTATCCATTACTTAATTTTCATCCTTATCCATTACTTAAATAACTGAAGCCATTTTCATGAAGCCACAAGAACTGTTAGTTGAAGACATGTAGTGGTTTTTTTTCCCTAATCACATACACCAGAATATATCTGCTGATGAAGTTCAGTAAGAGAAAATCAAGTGCATCCATTTTCCAGACACTCTGAATACCTAGCCATAATAGGATTAGTTAGTCAGGTTTGGTTTAGATGTTTTTTGAAATGAAAATGCTCTTTGTTGTCTGTGATGGATTTCAAAGATCAAGGATCAAGGGTGTCCCTTGAACTTCTTCAGATCACTTTCAGCAAAAAACAGTTTGTAAATTAAGTCATTCTTCCTACCTATCTACAGTCCACAAACAGTCATTGTTTTTCCCATGTGGTACCTGAAACAACCAGCAGATTTTTATTATGATCAATAATGAAATCTTTTAAAATAATTCAGTGTGTTCCTCAGCGAACCGGAGAGTTGAGCTGTATTATAGAATTCAAATATTCTAGATAAAGCCAGTCAGTATTATGAATAGCCATCTAAATAATATGGAAACTTTAATCAGGTGGCCCCACCTTCATAATTACTAATTTCTCCTTGGAGTAACTTTATCATCACAACAATTACAATCACCTTTGGTGAAAACACAAGCATAGACAATCACTGACCCTGGGTCACATCCAATTTAGGAGTCACCAGAGAAATTGACAGTAATTTACCCTGCTGCAGTCATCTGTGCTTTAATTTTTTTTTTTCCTGTTAATTCTCCTTGTGATTTCACTTTGATGAGGGAAGAAGTAAACAATGCTTTTATTGGTCGGCACTTGTAGTTACGCTGTTTTGGTTTGGAGAAGGGTTTTGCAGAAATACTGAAGGGAATATGAAAATGGTTTTCATTTACACTTCCCTGGTGCCCTTTTAGAGACCTCTCACAATGAATAAAACATTCTTTTTTTTTTCCTCTCCCTGAAACATCATAAAAAAGTCTCAGCAGCACTGTCAATTCCAGTCATACAGAAATTGCAAGCATTAGCAAAACAGCAAATTTGCTGTTCATTTTAATTTGCTTTCAATAGTTAAAATTGTACTGTTCTCTATCTTAAAAATCCCTCTGAGAGAACTGGAAACCTACTTAGACAAAAAAAGGAAAAATATTAAAAGAAAAATCTCTTTTGCAAAAATGTAGTGGATCAAGAACTGGGTAGTTTCAGGAAAATAACAACATTTTTGTAAAGCTGTAAATTTGAAATGCTGTCATGCAAATGAAACTGTAAAACTCATCTCCAGAAAATAATACTAGATAATGAAAGAAGGTTGGCTTTTTTCAGATGAGGGAAGTCTTATATATGAGTTTTAATGCTTAGCTTCCTAATGAAAATGCAGGCTGTAATCTTGGTCCATTTGGTTTTTTTGCATGACTCAGTAAGTTCTAGACAGTCTTGACAGTCCCTCCCTATGTTCCAGAGTTCTGCATTAAGTTCCTGGGTTCTAGATAAAGCTTTTCTTCCTGTTACCATCTGAGGAGGCATATTTGGTTGTAGAAAAACATGTCAAAATAACAATTTCTGTAAATGGAAAGCAAGAAGAGTGACCAAACTACACACGATTTAAAAAAAGTCCCTATGTTCATGGGATTTAACCTTCTAAAGCAATTTTAAATGTACATTTGTGCTACAGTTACAAAATTTAGCTGTCTTGAAAAATCATGTTCAAACATAAAACATTTGAGGTAATTTAATAGTTGGCACTTAAAGCAACTGCAATTTGATGTTCAACTCAAACCAGATGTTTATTTTTTTTGTAAGAAGTCTATTCTGTTGTCAAGGGAGAGAAAAAGCATTCAAGGTTATGGAGCAGACATTTCTTACTGCAGTTGATTAGAACAAATTACCAAGAGCTGCACTTCACATTTGAAAGACTGAGGCGTTTATGATCTCAGGCCCCAACAATTAAAGAAAACAAAAATAAAGGGATTGAAAATATCCATACTGTGAACAGTTAAACTGCAAGAATGTTGTGGATGCCAAACAGCTGGATCCCATTTGAACTCAAAAAGTTTAATAGCATAAGCCTGCACATCTTTTCCACTTCTAAGGATCATCTGCCAGATGGAGAAGACCCCCCTCTCATTTCCTTGCACTGTAAAATTTTGTTGCAGAATAAAACTAATCTTATGTGCTGGAGTGGAACCAGTACTTCTAAAGCAGGGAAAGATATATAGCTCTTAGAGAAGGTCAGTTTGATGTAAAGGAAACTGCAGCAATAAAAAATTCAGCTTCAGTAGTGAAACGCTTGCAGGAAAGTTATTTTTTTTTGGGTATCAAGCAAGCTGGTAACCTTGATGAAGTACTGGAATCTGCTTCTTCCTGAAAGTGGGATGCATCAGTGAGAGATCATGTTTTAAGATCATGGAATCTTAAAATGTGCCCAAAAGTTACTTCCTAGTCATTGTTTTGAATAGTAGGCCTCCTCTTGTGCTAATTGGACACTCAGCAGTGACTCCTCTGTACCTTACTTGTCCATACTTAGTATTTGGAAATAAATGTAGAAATAGGGCAAAAAGTAATCCTTGTTCAAGACAGTAGTGATCTAGCAACAGGGCTGAAAGAAATCAACAGCTTATGAGCCCTGACTCTGAGAACTGCAGTTTGGCCTCCTCAGGCCCTTGCTTCTGTCTCCAGTCACACACAGAGTCTGTCGAGCCCTCCTGTAGTGTAAGGAACATGCAATTCCTGCCTGATGTCACAAAACTTTGCTTCCCAGGAAGATACTGGTTCTGCTGTCTGTGGGAGCCTTCATGGACGTGAAAGAAGAGGAGGAGTTGCTTTTTTGCCATGTGATTTAACAACACTAATTAAATAAAGATATCCACAGTGTACTGAGTGGCACTAATTACAGCCCTTTTTGCAGAGAGTGCATGGTAGGGAGGGAATTGCACAGAAACTAAATCACATAAATGCATTTTAAGTATATTTGCTGCAACCCCACCAACTCCAGCTCTAATAGGATCTCAAGAGGCAAAGTCCTGCTGCTGTCTTTGGAGTGGAAAACTGAAAATAAGTCTTAGGACCATTCTTGAATTGCAGACAGGGGCTGTCTGAGACAATTTGGCTTTCAAATACTCAGCTTCACTGAAGGGCAGCTCACAGTCTCAATGTCCAGAGATGGAGAGGAAGCCAAAATCAGTGAGATGGTCACAGGGTTTCTGTGCTTCTGGCTCAGTTTGCAGTCAAATGCATTCTGCAGTAGGGGAAAAAAAAAAAAAAAAAAAGCAAGCACAAAGCCTTCCAAAGCCTGGATGGATTATCTTTGACCATAATCCCAAATTTCAGCCCCGAAGCACAAGCCTGCACAGCATGATTATATGGTGTTTTAAGCATCAGCTGACTGACCTGTGCTAGAGAGGATGCTGAAACTTTGGTGATTAATGGCTCAAGATAGCAAGGCCACAGAGCTGCTGCCATGGATCATTACAACAGTTCACTGACGGCTAATCCAGCATCTCCCTTATATAGTTCACTTTTTTTCCCCCAGTGTATTGCTTCTGGCAGAAAAAAAAAAGCTTCCCTCCCTTGTGTGGTCAAGCTTATAGAAATTGCTTACTGCCCCAGAAGTGTGAAAGAATATTATGAGATTTTGAGAAAAATGTCCTCAGTGTGTTAAGACCTTAAAGTAATTTTGGCAAAAGTGAACAAGCTGTAATAAGAATCATTGGCCTGTTTTAGAAGGCTTGAAAGGAAGTACATTACTTTTATGTTTAGCTTTCTCCAACCATTTTAATAAGGTATTTCTTCAGTTTAGAAGTAGAAAGATGATTTTGGTAACTTCCGGTCCCAGGATTCAGCTGTGTTTAAGATAGAAGCTGTGTTTTTCCAGCTCATATATCACTAGCTGTAAGATTTCTGCAAGCTGAAAATACCTGTGGAGCCCTACTGACCCCAGTGGGGCTCAGCACAGCTTACTCAGTGTTTCTGCTTGTGATCGTAACACTGACAAAACTTGTCTGCTTGCAAGTGAACTGTCTTTCCAGACTCAGCAGTGGTTAAAATAACTGAAGGTACTTGGCTCGTTAAGACTGGTAATTACTAAAAGAAAATAATTTCTTTGGGATTAAGGAGCAACGTTGATTATAGATGTGGAGAA
>VXBQ01009062.1:194-21673 GCA_013400175.1 Phainopepla nitens | reverse complement strand
CGCGCGGAGGAGCGCTCCCGCGGGCACGCAGCGCCACCCAGCGGCGCCGGCGGCCGCTGCAGCCCCGCGGGGACGGCGGCCGCTGCGCCCAAAACCGTCCCGCGTCGCCGGGAGAAAGGGAGAAACGGGGGCAGCGCCTCCAAGTGCGGTCCCGTGAAGTCATAGAATGGCGGGCTAGGGTGGGTTTGAAGGGCAGCTAATCCAACGCCCTTGCGAGGAGAAGGGACACCTTTAGCTAGATCAAGCGGCTTAGTTTGACCTGATCTTAAGTATTTCCAGGGAGGGCACATCTACCACCTCTCTGGGCAACCTGTTCCAGTATTTTACTGCCCTCATTGTCAAAATCTTCTTCCTTATATCTAAACTAAATCAATTATTTTTTTAGTTTAAAGCCCTTACTCTTTGTCCTATTGCAACAGGCCCTAATGCAAAGATTATTCCCATTTTACTTACAAGCCCCCTCTGACTAATGAAAGGCTACAGTTATTTCCCCTTTTCTTCTCCAGTCAGAACAACCCCCATTCTCTCAGACTGTCTTCACAGGAGACATGAAACATCCCCCTACTCACCCTCTAATCACCCTCCTCTGAGCCCATTCCAACAGGTCCGTGTCTTTCTTGTGCTGAGGACCTCAGAGCTGGATGCAGCACTCCAGGTGAGGTCTCATGTCAGTGGAGTGGAGGGACAGAATCACCTCCCTCGACCTGCTGGCCACACTGCTTTGGATGTAGCCCAGGATACTGTTGTGATGAGTGTACATGCCAGCTCATGGGCAGTTTTTCATCCGCCAGTGCCCCCCAAGTCCTTAGTGCAGCTGACCTCAATTCCTTCATCACCCTGACTGTATTGATACTGGGAATTGCCCTGATCCAAGTTCAGGACTTTGCACTTGGCCTTGTTTAACCTTATGAGATTCCCATGTCCTTCCTGGGGTTGAAAACAAAAAAGCACTAGAGGGTCATTAAGGTATGTGGCATTACCTCCTTCAGATGCAAATAAATTGCTTGTGCTTGAGGTGTTTCAAGCCGTCCTACTCTGGTTTTGTTAAATTCTTCTGCAAAACCTCAGGTCTTCGGTTACCCACAAGTTCTATGTATCTTCAAAAAAAATTGTGATGTTGTCAGTGATCACAGTTTCTCTGTAAATGGAAAATGAAAATATTGTTTAGTGTGTGGAAGGCTTTAACAAGGTTTCAAAGACTGTTCAAGTGCTGTAAACCCCTCTTTCCATGGAGTTTAATATTTTTTCCAGGGAGTTACAAGGAATGGAGAAAATGATTGTTAAATGGTGCGAGAATGGAAATGGATGCAACTGATCATATGTTGTAGTTGCCATATTATCATTAACTACATTATTTTACATTTGCAAAACTCAATTCTATATTATGCTTACAGAAAGCCTTCAAGTCTGAACCTGTTTTTTTGCCAGCGAAAAAATGTTTTAAAATATAATTATTTGATTCCTATATAGGCTGTGAAAATAAGATCTTGGATACAGCAGGTGGTTTTCATGACATGAAAAACCTAGCAGCAAAAGTATAAAAATCCCTCCTTCAACCTAGTGCATTCACTGTGTGATTAGTTGGTGTGTGTGTGAACTGTGAAAATGAAATCAGAAGCAAAGCTAAAGTAAAAAGGAAATGTACCATTGACAGCAAAAAATACTTAACAGAGTGATTTTTTTCCCCCTTTGTATCTTCATTGGGAAGAGTCTAAAGTCTTTCTAGTCACATACAAAACCAGCCAATTAAAATAATTTTATTTCAGCAAGGCCTTCATTGCAATCTAAACCATTTCAGACTTGGACTAAAGTTGTAGAGCCTGGAAAGTGCCAGAGAATGTAGGGTAGGTTATTATTTAAATTATATAATAAGATTTTTCAATCTATAACTTTCAATAGCTTTTAAATTCTTTTTTTCTTTTCTTTTAATGTAAGAATTTACTCATGTCCCCAGCCTGTCACTAGAAATGTGTGCAGACATGTAGGTTCTGAAGACCCTGAGGTTTTCATTAGGTTTTGGTCCAAATTTCAACAGCAGGTCTGGTTCTACAATATTTTAACATGATTCCTGGTACTACACTTCAACTATCTAGATTGGCCAATTAAAAACAAACAAATCAAAACAATACAAAAAAAATAATAAGAATCTGCTATACCATAATAGAAGTTATTCGTAAATAACTTTTCTTAATTTAGGACATAATAAATGAAGTTACCTGTTGGAGGTAATATTATAGGCTTATTTTAAGTATGCAATTAACTTTAACTTGTTCTTTCGACCTACTGACTTCTATTGAGTCCACTAAAACTGGCCATAATTTTCTTTGGTTTTGACGATATATTTCTGGTTTTGTGCTACGGTTAAGAGATGCTCTCGTCAGAGCTTACACTGATGTTTCAGCAGCTGACCACAGGGGAGCTTGAAGCTTTACAGAGGACTCTCACCAGCGCTGAACTGAGTGTTCACAAAGGCTTCACGCCGAGTATTCCCACCAGAACTAGGTTAAACAGACACTTAGTAAGACACTTGCTTAAAACGTACTTTCTTGTTACTCTTGTAGGGTTTTTGGTTCTACTAATGTAGTATAAATGCAGGTGGAGTTATCCTGTTCGGCCTCTAAAAAGGTGGGAGCTAGGAATGTGGGCACATGGGAGCCTCCACGTATTTTGTATGCTGCTCTTTTGGGAGCAATATATACCTTTGCAAGCCGTGTTGTAAATTGCTATCAAGGCCAGCAAGTTAGCGAGGTTGTGAAGTTTTATCATTTTATTCTTGGTTTATTGTATTTTTTTGAGTGGGAAAGGATGTCTTTTGAAATTCCTAGTGAATCAGTTCACCTGGTACTGTAGATCAGTCTTTCCCTCTTTCTGTCCCTTCCTTGCCTGCGCCACTTTGTGCCACCAATATCTATGGAGGAAGACGGGTCTGAAAAACTGAACTGGCTGACAAGTAAACCAGAAAAGATGGGGGCTTTCAGCTGGATCAATTCCACTGAGCCACCTTGGCATGAGAGAGGTGGTGAGGGCCAGTGCATGAAGAGGGGTGAGGGAGAGAAACATCTGTGACCGCAGCACGGTGGGTTAAGGCAAACACTGAATCATAAGCCTTCCTTAAACATACACAGGGCAGGTTTTCACCCAAGAAAAGGAATCTTTGGGGTCTCCTTTTCATGTTAATTCCATGCCAAATAACTTCTTAATACTCTATCCTTACAAATCTTTAACTCTTTCATATCTCCTCCCACTCCTTTGTCCATCCTCTTTAGCTGTGTACTGGGGTCATAAAGTCCAGCACCCTCTCAAGTCTTCTTTGTGTTGCTTTTAAATAAGTCCTTTGTATATTCATTTATAAATGCTTATTTTGATAACTATGGGCACAGAAGGTTACCCGGTTCCTCACTTCAGTGATGGAAATAAGATTGATTGCACAAAATGTCAGTGACAGCCAGGCTGGGGAGCCTGCCCTGGGAGGACCCTGTGAAATTTCTTTTAACTTTAACAAGAACAGAGCTTGAGACTAAAATGGCTGATGCAAGTGGCAAAGACCATTATTGCTGGAAAGGGTATAAACCCTTGAGGGTAAGCAAGTGAGGGCAGCTTTGTGCAATAGTTGTCATAAAATGAATAAAATACGCATTTTCCCTTCGTCTCACAATAAATGCCTTGGAGTTCGCTCTATGTTATTCCTTAAGAGAATTTTTTCCCTGCTCACCCATATATTATTGTTCCCTTTGGCTTTATCTGAACCATTTGGGCAAGCCAGAGTTGCAGGATTTACTTTTGGCATGTACAAAGCACATTTAATATCATTACGTAATTTTAAAGTACTTTACAGATGTTAGTGAAGCCTCCTGTCACCTTTATGAAGCTAACAAGCGTGATAACTTGAGAAAGGGTGGGGAACAAGGACCAGAACTGAAGTTTAGTACTCAAGTGTCTTTCCATAGTCCTTCCTAGGCAATCTCCACCTCCCTGCTTTTGCTGTGTCCTGCCTAAGTTACCCATGTCCTCCTTTCTTCATCCATATCTGCTTATTCATGCTCCCAGCCCAACCCTTGGCTGGATGGTGTTGGTGGGGGCGATGCAAGTGTCTCCTGCCACTGAGTCAAACTGTCTCCAGTTTGAGGATAATGAAATATGATAGCTTTGGGTCAACAGGTCACACCATTGACTAAATTAGTAGCTTTCAGTGTTTCACATGTGTGGAAAAAAAAAAAAAGGTGTGAATTATGTCTGTTCTTAGCAGTAACTGTGGTTGTTGAAACACTTTAAAATACAAAAACATTTTTTTATTACTTAGGTTTACTGTATTCAGTTTTTCCATTGTTTATACATGCAAATATACTAATAGGATTTATTTAGACTTCTTTTTCAGTTCATGTCACAGAATGATACAGTGTTGCTGAGACAGAAAAGTCTTCTCATGCACTGCTTTCTGGAGAGATCAATTTTGTTTTAATTTCTAACCTGAGAACATTTCTGAATTTAGACTGACTTCAACTTTATGAAAACAAATGGTTTGTGGTTAAATAAACCAGTTAGCTGTGCTTGAAAATAATCTGCATCATTCCCGGCCTGATGAAACTTTGTTGGGGGGTTTATTGACTGCCCAGGAATCGTAATCCAGGCTAGTGTTTATATGTGACAAGCTCAATAGGCTATTCAGTCTTTTCTAGGTATTATTTTAAGTGTGATCTTTGCTAATTGGATGGATTCATTTGGTGCTGTTTTCTGTAATCATTAAAGTTCCTTCTAAGAGTACCATAACTGTACTTGCTCTGTAGGCACTGGGTAATAGCTCCATGCTTTATCACTTTGACCTTGTTTTTTCCTGTGATTTCCTTTTTTGATATGGCTGAACACTTCCATCCCTTTCTCACAGGTTGGTTATTAGGATTATTACCAAGAATGTGGTGATGTAACAAATAAATCAAATTCCTGGCCCAGACAAATGATCACAGACAATATGCTTGGAGTCTCCACACTTCTCCCACTCTTAGATTCCCCAAAAAACATAAAAAACATAAAACATCATAAATATTTTTACTAATTCTTATTAAAAATAGGAAGAAGCACATAATAAATCAGTTTGGAAACTACAGCTGGAGCAAAACCTTTTTTAAAAAAGCTACAGAATTGTTCCCATTGTAAAGTTTGTGATTTGGTCCAAGGAACTGCAGATGTTTGTGTCCTGCCTGATGAGAGGGGAAGGTGTGAGAATCCTGCATCAGCAGGCTTTGGATGACTTGCCTCCCTCATTAGAGTTAGCCTCTAAGGATAGGCTTAACCCAGAAGTGTGAATTTCCATGTCCCATCCAAAGTTACCATCATTAACAGTGATTTATCCACATGAATATTTGGTTCATTTTTG
This sequence comes from Phainopepla nitens, assembly GCA_013400175.1. Taxonomy (NCBI): domain Eukaryota; kingdom Metazoa; phylum Chordata; class Aves; order Passeriformes; family Bombycillidae; genus Phainopepla; species Phainopepla nitens. The sequence continues at coordinate 16,302 of VXBQ01009062.1, read as the reverse complement.
ACTCTTGCTAAGTTCATGGCCTTGACAGCTGAATGCTGAAGCCTGTTTACACATCATGTGGAAAGGTGTTTTCCTCAGCCAGCTTGGAGTTTTGTCAACAGTTTTGATTGAATGCCTCCTCAAGCTCATGTTACAAAAGAGATTAGGAACTTCTCCTTGGCTTCTGTTCCATGACTAATGCACTGTTTTATTTGCTGTTCAAATGTCTGCTTTTTTCACTTGTGTTCCAAAATGCTGGCTCATAGCATTAAGTCCTAGCTCTCCTGTAGATCTAGTTCATGAGGAACATTTTTATTTTAATTCACATATAGAAGCCAAGTCTATTAGTGTCTGACACTGGTCAACAATAAATGCCCATGGGGGAGATTTAGGAGAGGAAAACATATAGTTTTTGATTGCCTGGACCCAAGATGGTGCTGTAGACTTATCTCCATAAATTCGAATTGCAAAATGACATAGGTATTTTTGGGCATAGCACAGTCCTACGGCTTCGAATATTATAAATGAAAAAGTATTTCCCCTTGATTATATGAACCTGCTGCTTGCTTTTATCTTTAGATGGCTTTTTAGTTCTTGGATTAGAAAGCAATAAACAATCTTCCTTTCCCTATTTACCTTATTCTTGTCACTAATGATTTCATTAGCCTGTAGCATACCACCCTGCAATCAAGCCTGGAGGATCTGCCTCCCTAATCCCTGAGGTGACACCTGTACCTTAGCACAGATCACCTTTGTTGCCTTTTCCACAGCTTTTCTAGGTCCTCTGTAATGTCTCAAGTGGGGCAGAATTAGAACTGCACAGCGATATCCATTTTATATCTGCAGCAGTGGAGCATTCTCCTTTTTATTCTTTCCCTTTTTCCTCCTATTTTATGTAATATTATCTACTTTTCTTAAGTGATACATATTCGTACACATTTTTAACTTCAAAATCTCTTTCCTGAGTAGCTATGAATTGATAGAAGTCTCCATCATGTACATAATACACAATTGATGGCTGGTTTTCCTGTCTCTATTCCTTGTAGATTTCATCTTGCCATTTCCTTACCCAGTTATTGTTTTCTGATGATTGTTCAGTTCTTCCCAGCTGTCCTTTATTCTTATAATCCTCAACTATTTTGTTGCTTCACTAACCACCTGTCTTTCTACCGCTTTTGAAATTTGTTGAGTAGTGTGTCTCCCAGAACCAGACTCTAGCAGAGCATTTGATGTTCTCCAACAGAGAAACCTGACTATTTCTTCCTATTCCCTGGAAAGACCTTTCCTTTTGCTCTGTAGCAGTTTAGCTTCTTCTCCATACTCTGGTGAGAGACCTTGTCTAATATCTTTCAGAAATTCAACAATCAAATGTAGTTTCCCATGGGCTAACTAGTTTATTTAATGAACTCAAATACATTCATGAGGTATCAGAGTATTTTCTTCCCTATTCTCCGTGAAATGATTCAGATGATTATAACATTCCTTAAACATAACTTCATTGCATCTACCACTAAAGCCTTTTGCATACTTTTTCAAGTCACAAAACTGATATTTCATGGCAGATATTTTGAATGCACTCTGTATGGCTTCTTTAGGAGAAGCAATGATTTCCCTTTGTCTCTTGGCTAGGGTGTTATTCTGTACTTCAGGGTCTTTCTTAGGTGTGTTTCAGAGTGTCTCCAGGAAAATTGCTTTTGGATTTAACTCATAAAGAGTACTGCTACTAGAAATCCTTATCACTGTGGCATTTTGGGATGTTGCTGTATGAAACAGATATATGTGCCCAAAGAGGTGTATTATTTTGAGGATATAAGTGTGCATCAAGGAGATTCAAGTCTAGTTGAATTTAAACCAAAGAAAACTTCTTCTGCTGATTAGATTTTTCAAATGAGAAGAGAAAGGTCCATTGGTGAAATATTAGATGGCTGCCCTAGAATGATGAGGCAAAATGAACTAGGAGTGAAATTTAGCTATGGTGAACAAGGTCAGAAGAGCAGCTATCTTCTTTTTGCATTGAGCTTTTACAGCAAAGAGACAGTGACAATCTGTAAGCTATTTATACTGGAAAAATTGTCTTGGTTTGTTTTCATAACATACCTGCTCCTTTTCCCTATGAAAGTCTTTTTTGCTCTCTGTGCAGTCCCAACACTTGAGTCCAGTAAAAAAGCCAAGTTTCATGTGCCTGAGGGAGTGGTATGAGAGCTAAGGGACACCTAAAAGAATTATAGCAGGTTAGTATAAAACCGAGGAATTCCTCAGACAATATTTTGGCACTGGGGAGGATTATGTCATTACCCAAGGGTCGATTTAGCTTTAGCACTTCTCATTGTTTCCATTTGCTGCAATCTTCAGAGACAGGGCTAATTCTCAAAGTCTTCTGAGAAAATGGATCTAAACAGGTAGAACAAACCTACACTTAAGATCTTTTCCTCCTCAAGTCTGCAGCTAACCCTTGTGAGCTTGTGTGTTGTGCGCATCATGTTCAACAAAAATATGTGAGCTTTCTCCAGGCTTTCTGGGCCATTTAGGATGAATAACCATAGCTATTCTTGGAAAAAACCTCATGGCCAGTGTAGACCTTTAAACACCCATCAGTGGGCGAGATTGTTTGAATGCTGTCAATGGGATTCTGTGTAGGCAAGGGGGGCTGCCACACTGAGCCTATTGTGGGACCCAGGCCTTCCCCCTCTTGCAGGATCAGATCTATTTGAGGACCAGGCACTTAATGCAGTCCAGTTCACAGGAGGTAATGAATAACCTCTCATCCTGCTCTTTAAGGCCCCTTTAGAATACGCTTTTTTGAAGTTTCAATGTAATGTCTGGGGGCGGGGGGGTTGGATTATTCATAATCAGTTGCCTGAGTTTTATTTTTATCAACTGTTAAGAGGAGTGGGGCAAGGAATGCTGTGAATCTAAATCTGGATCTTTCATCAGGCTGATCCACACAAGTGTGAGGGGGAAGGTACAAATATGGGCTGTCTCCATGATGTTCAGTGAACACCATGCTCTAATATGCCTTGGAGGGAAAAGAAAAGGCTTCCTATTTTAAATCCATTCCATTGCACTCACTAGTTGCTGAATTTCAAACTCTCATGCAAGAACAGCTAATGTTGTCAGCAGATATGCAGATAAACTGCAGTCACAAATAACAACAATATTTAAAAAATCAAATCTTACTCTTTGTGAGTGATGGAGAGACACTGAGTCTTTAATTTCCTCCCTGAAAGGCTATAAATCCCTCGAATGAGGGTTTCTTTACACAAAGAAACACAGCACAAAGAAATTACAAGGAGAAAAAGGGGAGTAAAATGCAGGCCAATTATGCTCTAGCTCTGGTGTGTTGCTGCCAAGACTATTTATTTTCACAGACAGTGTTAATTTTGTATGCACACACACAGCTTTGCTTGCGGATACCACAGTGAATTTCAATTTTGGAGGAGGTTCTGGTTCTTGTGACCCTTAAATTCACCTCCTAATTTACTGCATATGAGGATGTTTTTGACCAGAGATCTCAAGAATCTTATCTGATTCTTGGGTTTACACATCACCATCTATAAAGCTTTGCAGGTGATCCTAACAAAATTCTTCATGGACAGCCAAATAGACCAAATGGAGTTGAAGTCTTTCCTCTGGGTAAGACATAGGCAAAACAACCTGTCTGATTAAGGTGTCAGGTGAAGATGAAGACTCAAAGGCAGGCCACTGAGGTGATGGTGACACAAACGTGACAGGCTGGAGTCTTCTCACCAGCTGACTCCATATTCCTGCTATTCAGATAACTACAGAAAAAAAAACCCAAACCAAACTAGCTAAATAATGCCATGCATGACTTCTAAGTGAATCATTCTGTAGAGCATGTTCTGAAACTTTCTCCCTCTCAGCAGAAAATAATTTTCTGTGCTTGTGGTGGCACAATTGAAATGGACCTTAGCAATTCGCATCTGGCGCTGAGTTCTTTGGCTACAGCAGATGTTAATTATGAATTGGCAAGGCATAATGCTGACAGTCCATGAGTGGAGGTACAATGCATGAAGCTTTACTGCGAGGACTGCAAGAGTTTGTTCAGTATTCAGTCTTCCTTGAAAGGCATTCTTACACATGCAGGATTGTTCATAATTCTTTTCCCCTTTTTTGTACAACATTCTTTCTTGTTATGATGGTGTCCAGTCTTCTGTGATTTAATGATCTTTGTGATGTGAGAATGGCAAAAGCAGATCCATGTATTTATTCAAATGAGTTTCTGTTTGAATTTGATTGCCTAAGTGAAAAATTAAAACACTGTAAAATTTGGAGGGAGGACAGCAAAACACCTGTTAGAGCTCAACTTTGTAAATAAGGTTAATCTGCATAAATCACTGCATTGGAGCTTATGTTAATTAAAGCTTTTGTGCTTTCAGTACACTAATTGAAGTGTTGAATGTCTCATTCTCCAACCTCCTTTGCAGGGGGAACTGCAGGTGCTGAGCATTTTTGAAAAGTAGGCCAGCATGGTGCACTCCAAATCAGAAGCCTCTTTGAAATTCCGGCTTCTATTTAGTAAACAAAGCTTTTATTTTAATAATGGTCTCTCAATAAATTTATCCTTTCGCTTTCCCTAAAATCTCAGCAAGGCCAATAAAAGATTCTTATGAACTGAACCCCTGCTGAGGGACAGTGAGGTAAGAAATAGTACAGGTATCTCCTAAAGCATCATAAAAATGTAATTGTGCCCTTTGTGATAAATGAATTTATATTTTTCAGCAGTCTCTAAAATGTCAGTTGCACATGACATGTGTGGGCTTGGGAAGGTAGGGCTTCTTTTCACAGGAACCTCACGAATTCTTGGGACACCAAATAAAGTTTTCAGTTTTCACTTTCTACAAGTGTGATGCTGTTTCACTTTTGGAAATCTGATTTCACAACATGTGACTTTCATGAATGGAGTTCACCAGGATTAAGGTTATTCTAAAAAGGAAGCATTTGTTTTGGGAGCGCTCTTTGAAATGTACAAAATTTCATGACTCCTATAACAGCAATCATAGGCAAGAACTGTGGGAGGGTTTGGATAGACCCTGGGGGGGATATGTTACCATTTGAAGCTATTTTTAGTTGAATCTCATTGTTACTCTTCAGATAAATAGTAAGTAATTGGTACAATTAGAATTTTGCTGAACATTAGGACTGATGTGGTCTATATCCTTTCAGAAAGCTCAGTGAAACACTTCATATCCACACATCCTGTATATATTTTATATATTCAAAAGCTTCTCTTCAGATACACAATACTCTTACAGTACTAAATTTTTACAATGTTTCTATGTTGTTTTATAGCTGTATTATTGAGATAAGAAGTATCCTGTCTTGAGATTGCTTGGGCATTTCTTAAAGTGAAATTGCAGCCAATCTCTTAATCCTGAAATGCAGATCAGATCCAGTCAGCAACTGGTCAAGCTTTATCTGAATTATCTCGATTATTAGAGCTTAGTCAATGGTTTATTTAAATGTGAAAGATGTTTCTGAATTTCTGTTGCTTGTCTTGCCTTTGAAGTCTTGTGATCAAATACTTTTTCAAACATCAAGCCTCTGTGCTGAAGAACATGTTTGTAAGAGTGCATTGCTGCAAAAGCAGTGTAAATAAGAGCTCAAAATGTCATGTTGTGTTTCAGTAATATTTATCTAACTTTCTCTTGATGAAAAGCAAATAATTAATTTGTGTATTTATATAAATGAGGTTAAATATAGTGTGGTTCAGTGAAAACTGAGGACACCTCTAGTAGCCTCTGTGATGCCATATGGAGCATTATCTATCTAGACACCTTATCTAACTTCTCTAAACACTAAGAAAACTACAAATAAAATTGTGAAAACCCATTAGATCTCACATTTCATACTCTCCTAATAGAAGTCTGTTGTATTTTTTTAATTTCTTTTTTTTTACTTTTATTGTTTAAGTGTGATGGGGAATTTATTTTGAAAACCCCATCTCCTTTGCTTGCCAAATTTAAGAAAGTCAAGTCCTGTTTCAACAGCTTGAAAGATACACAACAAATTGACCATAAGGAGCAGAGGTACGATGCAATGTACTTAGCTCACCTAAAAGGTAGGAGGTGACCTCACATCCACCCTGAAGTCACAGTAGACACCATGAGAGCCAAGCTGTCTCTTTTTTTGTGATTTTATCTACTGATTTCCATAGGAGTAGACAAACTATAACCCATCTGGTAGCAGCAGCGAACTGCTGCCTCCTTAATTGTACAAAGAAAAGAAAAATACAACCTTTTGAATCTACCTTGTGCATCTTCAAGTGTTGGCTGCAGTAAGTGTTGGCTGTTGTATCAAGATATCAAGCCCAGAAAGTCTGGGGACCCAGCTGAGCTGCATCCACATGCAGTTCTGGGTAGTAAGGTGGGAATAAAGCGCCAGGAAGAGAGGGAGCTATGGTGGCATGTGTGTAAAAGGAAGCAAGGCACCAGTTACATCAAGGTAAATATACACTACAATAAACAAGCAGTGGTTTTTTGGAAAAGAAATTATGGCTCTCCACACAAGGGAGAAATAGGCTCTTCATAACCTATGATGGTGAGAACTCTATCCTTACCAAGTGGTGAGTATGTGGATAGGGGCAGAGCATTTGAGGTTGCTAAACCATGGATTCCCAACACTGTATGCATTTAGTTTTCTTGGCTTTTGAGTCAGTCAAAGATGACAGGAACAGTGAAAAGCTCGTCATCAATGCCATACCTGCCAGCCTAGAAATCAAGAAGAGTCAATCACAGAATGGCTGAGAAATATACGTGCTTTTCCCACAAATAGGATTCAAGACTAAATCTAAGTTAAACACTTATTGAAAACTGCACAGGCATTCTGAAGTGTATGAGTCTTGTGAGGGAAAATGTGAGATTTGAAAAAAACAGTTCCCATGTTTCCACTCATTGGGGTATGAGTAGTGTATATTTCTGCTGCAGCAGAAGTTTTCATCAAGTGCATCTATGATTTTAAATTTATTTTGCATGTCTATTTTGCTACATTTTAATGGATCCTGTAATACTTTTTGACCTTTAAATAAGGTAATACTAGATTTCCAGAAGTTTATGATAGAATCCATCTTTTAAAGAATTGTAAAATAACTGAGCAAAAATTCCAGTGGTTATTGCAAAAAGAAAACAAACAGCTCTTGTTTTCCTGATAGTTATGGGAAGTGAGTTGGGATGCTTCTTTACCTGGATGAAAGGTGAAAGCTTTTTTCTATTTCTTAGTATTTTTTCAAATTTCTTCTCAGTCTTCACCTGTATTCGATTTTTTTCCGGGGGCAAGAGAGAGGCTGGCCATTCAAGAAAAAAAAAAATAGTATCAGAGAGTCCTGACATAAAGTGGGGCAAATTAATTTTTTGAGCACTCCTCAGCATCCAAATTCCAATATTGCTCAGAAAGGTTTTTGAAGTATTCGTTGTTCTTAAGACTACAATTGTTTCTAGCACATGGGTGGGGGAGTACTGGAGTCCAAAAGCCAAAGTGGATGCAGTTTTGATGATCAGTTTGTTTAAGATGCTCTTCTTTCCTCCCAGCCCTAAAATCTATGGTTGTTAGGGTACTCTCTGTGGGTCCTTCTTCCCTTGGTATTCATGGCAGCACTCCCCAGCTCAAGGAGCTCCTGTCCCTTTTTGGCTGTTGCGTAGCTGGCACAACAGATGGCTCAGGAATATATGTGCTTTGAGGCCTCTCACATTCCATCTCCCCCTTTCAAAATACAAACCCTCATCTAATATCCATAATCCTTCATGTCAACTGTTTCACATTAAAAAGAGATATAATTTTGGTTTGCTAAACGAAATTTCCTAAGGGCAGACCTGCTAAAGATTAGCTGATGTAATAATGCCCAATAAAAGCAACTTGCCGTGGTGAAGTAGATATTACCACACCCAATAACCAATTTCATTGTTTGCTGATTTGTAGAACTCAATTGCGAAAAGTTTTAAGAAGATTAATGATATAAGTCTTGCATTCACCTTATGAATAGTTCAGTAAGTTACTCAGATTTTATTAGCAATAACCCAACACCCACCGTATTTCATGTGAGAATTTGAAAGTGCTTTATAAACAAGTCTCAGAAGACCATGATTTTTCTATACTGTCTCCTTGGTAGAATGTTTATTTCTTCTCAGATCATTCAGATGAACAGAAAAGGTCAATGGTGTAAGGCATAACAGAAGTTGAGCAGAGCCATTGTTTCCTTCCTTCCTTGCACCAGCCCTAACATTTCTAGGAGTGTACATGAACTACTCTGCAGCAGGATGCTGAAATGGCCATACATCTCAGGAAATAGGACAGAAACCAGATGGGGTAACTCACTGGGACATGAGGTGAGGTATCACTATAAGTAATGGCATCACGTGGCAGTGTCAGGCTGAAAAGAGTGACACTGGAAGGCAAACATTACCAATGTGGTCTGCAACGGCCAGAGAACCCTTACTTTGCTTCCAGTTTTGAACCCGTGGCTTTCTCTTTGTGTTTTGAGTTTGGTTGGTTTGTTTGTGGGAGTTATTTTGTTTGTTTTGGGGTTGTGTTGCTGTTGTCAGTGGCTTTTCATGTTTGCAAAGGAGAACACACTTTTACAAAGGTCTGCCTGAAAAACATAATATTTTGTCCACTGTCGCTCTGATGGGATTTCTGTAAATATTTGGGCAACAATCAGTAGTCTTAAAATAGTGAGTTTTGCCAGAGGTCTGTTGGCCTTCAGATTTTAGGATAAGTTTGTAGGTAGTTTTACCTGAAATAAGGGAATTACTCGACTTTTTGCCAAACTTTATCCTAAAAAAAAAGTATCTTTGTGCAGCAGATTGTTTCTAACCACTGCAGGCAGCCCTGTCATAATAAATAAAATTGTCACAAACTCATTTATCTCCTAAGTCTGGACAGGATGTAACTTACCTCATCTTTAAAGAATAACATTGGCACTCTTGCTCCCACTATCGCTGTCTCTTTGGAGACCAATATTCAAATGCAAAGAGTCAGTTCTTTCTGCCATACAACTTTATAATGAAAGATCTAAGTTCCAAGGGTGAAACGCATACCAAATTTTATTGAAGCTGGAAAGAAAGGTTTTCTCATTGAGAATGCCCAGAATCAGTTTCACTTGGGCAAAATAATTACCTGCAGTTGTCACAGGTGAAAAGTGTTAGCCAAAGAAGCACATATGCCAGTCTATTAATTTGCTGAGAGACTAGGTAGAGTTCTTTGAACTATATTTCTCTGCCTAGTGAAGAAGGAAACTGAGTATGTCCCTTGACTGATTCTCAAAACTGTATAATTAATGACTCCAGAGAGAGTGAGAAAGTTACAAAATTTTTGAAAGGGTATTCTGAGTTCTGAAATGACATATTTTAACATCAAGTAATCAGCAGATGAGATTCCCCAGGCCATTTAAATATTCAATGCTTTATGCATGATGATATCAATCATTCTTAAAAAGCATAAGCTCCTTAAAAATCTCCTATGTTTCTCCTTATCACTAATTTTTACAGTAAGTGTGCAGCACAATTTACTGCCTTGGTCTGTGCATGGAATTTCTATTGGCAAGAGTGAGAACTGTGTGTGCTCCCAGTCACGGGTACAGTTTGGCCTTTGGGCAGCTCTCCTTCAAATGAGCCCATGGGGAACAGTACCACACTGGGCAGCCAAAGGAGTCCTAATTTCCACGATTTTGTACAATTGAGTACTCTATTTGCTACCTTCCAAAAGCAGTAAAGCTCCAGCTGAAATGTAACTCCTAGACTAAAACCAAAAAGGGGAGGGAAACTTTTAAAGCACTATGCTAAAAGATTTTGTTTAAAGTTATTTTTATTTTCTTTGCAAGGCCATCAGTTTAATTAATCTTGAGTTTCTGCAGGATAACAGTTTCAAAACTGTTATTTTGTTAAAAGCTCATACACAGTGTTATTCTATACAGTTCTGATTTCAACTCTGTTTACTTTGGGTAAGTGCTGCTAGGGACGCTTATTCTGGAGTCACTGTTTCACTAAATGCTCAACTGTAGAAAAGTCCAGTGAGGTTTTTTTTCCTCAGACCAGAAGCTGAATGACTGTTGTCGGTTAGAACATACTGTTTTCATAAGGTAACTTAGGTGAAGACAATAGTCCTGAATTTATCTTTATGCCTTTGAGCTCACTTTACATTCCTGGCTTTTCTCTGGGTTTCCCACCGGCAGTTAATTCCCAATGAATCTTCATCTTGTCAGTAACATAGAAGGACACTGTGGCATCATTTTGGTGCATCTTTTGCTCGTGTATGTCTACTCTAGGGTCACTACAATGTAACACATGCTTCCCATCAAATACACAATCAGATGAATGTCAAACCTATGCAGGAATAAATTGTACAGAAATTCTAGTGCCCAAGCAATGGTAACCGTGCCATTTTAGACACCCTGCCTGCCCTTCACCTCCCTTTCTGGAGGGTACAGATGTGCTGTTGTTACATTTGCCAGCCTCACACAGGTGTCTTGGAGCTACAGGGCATCAAAGGCTACTTTGCTTCTATTGCATTAAGTGCCTGTGCTTTGGCATTTGGATTGTTCTTTATATAACCTGAATCCTGGTTAAATACCTTGGCCTGAACAAGTTTTTTTTTCTTTTGAAGATGAAAATTCTCCTATTTTTACAACTAGAACAGAATTTAATTTTTCATTTTGGAAGGTATTGCAAGGGAGGCAAATTGTGCTGAGTGCTTCTCAATGACATCATTAAAGACATAACACAAACATGAAAATTACATGTCTGCAAGACAAATTGAAAACTTTGTCTCCTCCCACTCCTTTGAAAGAAAATGTGGAGTGAAACATGAAAATTCTCAACAATCCCTGTTTTGTGATATTGCAAACATTTTAAGTGATTTATTTTTACACCAGGTATTTTCTTTACCACACTTGGCCTTGACACTCTTTTAAACACAAACATACCCTCTATTACTTGCATGGCGTAATGCTGTAAGCAACAGGGTGCAGTGATGGTGGGTGGGCTCTCTTCTTTTTCTTCCTAAGCACAGGAATTCTCTAATGTTTTCAGTACACAGGAATGATCCATGCAGGATGGTCCCATTCTCCCACTCCTCTGCTGCCTCTCTTTCCTTTCAGTTAATTCAGTAAAGCCTCATGAGTGTTGGAAGGTAGAAGATGAAGTCATGCATACCAACACACCTTAAATCACTGGGCAACAAAGGAACCCTGTTGATCTCCCCAGACTTTTCCACCCAGGAATGAAAACCCACATGAGGCGTACCAAATACTTCTGCTTGTAACAGAAGTGGCAATTCCTCTTTTTGGGCCAAATGCTACTCTTAGATCCATACATGAGACCCAGCTGAGGAAAATGGAAGCCAAATGGAGCATCAGCTAGCAGAATATGGCTCAGAGATACCAGGGGAATTCCTAGTCCTGTTAATTGACTGCAATGGTGACACTGAGATTCTTCTCAACACTAAAAAGTGATGTCTCCCTCCACAGTAAATTTGCTGTGAAGATCTCCCCCATGGCACAGACAGAAGCCTCTCCTATATTTCCCCATATTCCTATCTCAAGCAACTTTAGGTGACATGTGCAATGTGCAACAATTGTTCACAAAAAGAAAACCAACAGTGTGGATGTCTCTGACAGTAATTATGTACCCTCAGTATAATAAGACAAGCAACACATTTTCTTGCTGAAACCTATTAGAAGCTGGGAGAGATGTGAAGAGCCAGATTCTCAGCTGCACTGAGACATTTTGTATTGTTAGAACAATGGGACCAAAAGGAGATGGATCTTCCCACACTGCAGTTTATTCCATTGTTAGGAAATCTGTAGCCCCAGTGGCTTCTGCAGCTGGTGGCAGGCAGAACGCTGAAAGCAGGAGATGACAGGACTAGTATTGCTGTTCCCTGTCCTTGCAGGCTATTGATAAACAGCTGGTTTAGCTTAAAGCAGCCCCAAGCCTTTTTTTTTAACTGCTCATGGTCTGATTTAGATCAAATTAGAACTGGAAAGCAGCAGCCAGCTCCATTGTCATCCTCCTACCTTATATCTGCAACTAGCAGCTGTAGGGTACTTCCCAAAATGCTAAGAGACTTGTTGCTTATCCCAATCAGTTTCAGGAGGCTGTGCCATGCCTGCTGCTGTCCTGGCAGGCAGCTTCCCAAAAAGAGGCACTCCCTCTCTTTCTGATGTAAAAAATTAACTCCACTCCTAAAAAAAACTTAATGCACATGTCCCTTCAAAGTCCTGGGGGCAAAGAAACCCTCTGTGTGCTCCTCTGAAATGGCTGCTGTGTGGGGAAGTGAAATGGGATCTCCAACCCCCCCCAGACCATTGGTGGAACTGTGGCTTCGTGCCTCACGTGTGGACAAGGAGGTCTCTGCTCACTTCGCCCTCAATGATGGGACAAGCGTTCTCTGTCTTCTTTATCCAGCCCATTCCTTTCACGAGACTAGTTGGAGCTTTGTGACTGCTGCCCAGTTGCTTTTTTGAAATTGTCTGGTGGTTTCAACTTTACTCGGAGGGAGAGAAAGATGTACACTCACTGCCCTGCATGCAGCACATTGCACTCTTTCATTAAGAAACTAGGTTTAACATAAAATCAAGAAAGGTAGCTAATTTGGTCATATTCTTAATGCTGGATTTACATTAGTGTGACACCACTTGTTCATAGAGATATGACAACCCCCAAGGTCTACTGCTTTTTCGAACCTCTGTGACCAATTACACCAGGGCAAGGCACATCTAAATTGCTATCAGTAGAAAAGGAGCATTTTAAAATCACTTTGTAGGGTATGTATCACTTCAGATGGGTCTGAATAACCATGAATCAAGATTTGAACCTCTTACCACATGTTAGAAGTCCACCTAAATCTTCTCATCCCCTCAGTGAAGAACAATAGCTTTCACTTTAAGAGACACTATTAAGTGGCAAAATGGATTAAAAGGAAAAAAGGGGAAAAAAGGAATAATAATAAAAAACCTTCAATCCCTTAACTTACAGATGCAACTAATTGATTTGAGGGTTGGCAGGGGAGTGCCATGGCAGCTAGTTTGATGTAGTAATTAATACAATCATCCCTCTTTGTTATTACTTTAATAAGGTAAACACCCTGTTAAAATAAACTGAAACAGTTGTCTCTGGCCCAGAGCTTGCAGTTGTGGTGAGCAATGTAATAATCCCACAATGTAAAACTTGGACAGGAAAGAATGAATTACATTAATCCCCAAAGGTTCTTACTGCAGACTTTTGAAGTTTTAACTTTAGAGTGGAAAAGGAGATCTGAAACTTGGAGGGTATTCACCCCATGGCTCCTGAGAGAAAGCAGCGTGTGTCTGCTCGAGCGCCCTGAATCCAGCTAATAGCGGCTGGAGATAAGCTCAGTTTCTGCAAACACTCACATGTGGGCTTATCTGCACTACCACAAATAGTCCCATGATACTAAAAGTTCAACACAGGCAAAAAAATCAGCACTTGCACAGGTATCTTTTGTACTGTTTTGGAGTATCAGTATGAAGAAGGAGAGTTTCAGTTTTGGTTTTAACCTAATGACTGTTTTTTTAGAAGTAGCTGCCAGCAAAACCCACTCTCAGTAGCACAATTGAAAGGGCTGCTTTATTTGTTTGGGGTTTCCGCTTCAGGTTTTCATTCCAAACAACAGAATTAAGAAGCTGTGTGTATTGTTAAGGATGCCTTCAATAAAAAGGAGTTGCTGAAATGCAGAGACATGGGAGAAAAAAATTTCCTGGTGAATAGTTGCAGCTTTTTTCTTTCCTATTAACTTTACATTGATTTAACGATAAGATGTGTGCAACTCAGAATTTTATTCAGATATTTGACATTTCTCTTAGCTCCTAAACCCCCTTGTTTTAGTGGTTTTACCTAAAAGGCATGAGCATTCCTTTGGACTGAAATCTTTGCACGTGGCCTGAAAACTTTCAAATACTTTCACGCAAAATCTATCTGGCTTCTTTGAGAACTCTCATGTGACCAAAAGATTTGGGTTTCTTTTCCATTCCTGCTCTTCCCAATGATGCCTCAAGCCTTAATCACCTAAATGATAATTTACCAGATTCCCATGAGATACAGGTCCAAAGACAAATTAAATCACTGGAAATGCATGAGTAACTTTTGTGATGAATAATGTAGTTTCCAAGATGGCGAGTGCAGGGCATGTCGTACTAGGGTAGATTTACAATGCAAATGGGTTACAAGGGGTTATGGCCTCCTTATTTGTGTCAGTCAGCATAATGTGCTCAGGGTGTTATGGGCAAAATGGGCTCCATTTGTGGAATTTTACCTTATTACTTATTGCCAATTAACATAAATCTCTGATTACTAATTAGAGAGTACTGAGAAAAGTTGGGTGGGAGTATTTATTTGCAGGAGGGTAGGAAGGCTCTGCAAGGGGATTTGGACAGGTTGGATTGATGGGCCAGGGCCAACGGTCTGAGGTTCAACAAGGCAAAATATCGGGTCCTGCATTTGGGTCACATCAATCCCAGGCAGCACTACAGGCTGGGGCAGAGTGGCTGGAAAGCTGCCCAGAGGAAAAGGTGCTGGTCGACAGCAGCTGAACATGAGCCAGCCAGAAGGTCAATGGCATCCTGGCCTTTATCAGAAACAGTGTGGCCAGCAGGACCAGGGCAGCGACTGTCCCTCTGTTCTGGGTACTGGTGAGGCCACACCTCGAATCCTGTGTTCAGTTTTCGGCCCCTCGCTACAAAAAAGTCATGTAAGTGCTGGAGAGTGTCCAGAGAAGGGTATTGGAGCTGTTGAGTGCTTTGGGGCACAAGTTTTATGAGGAATTTCTGAATGAGGTGGAGTTGTTTAGGCTGGAGAAAAGGAGGGCCAGGGAGAACTTTATTGCTCTCTGCAACTACCTGAAAGGAGATTGTAATGAGGTGGGGGTCTCTTCTCCCAAGTAACAACTGACAGTTGCACCCGGGGAGGTTTAGATTGGATATTAGGAAAATTTCTTCATGGAAAGAGTGGTCAAATACTGGAATAGGCTGCCTAGGGAATCACCACTTAAATACCCGGAGGTATTTAAAAGAATGGTGGATGTGGCACTTTGGGATGTGGTTTAATGATCACACAGCAGTGCTGGGTTAATGGTTGGACTTGATGATCTAGGAGGTCTTTTCCAACCTTAATGATTCTGTGATTCATGCCCTCCTTCCACACTGGTCATTGCCTGCTACCAAACCCCTGCCATTTATCCCAGTGCACAGGGTCCCTCTGCAGGCTGCGCTGTCCCCTCCATAGAGACCTCACTCAGTGCTGTTCATTTAAGTTCTTCTAGGGTTAGCATTTTAACAGCAAAAGCTTCAGAAAGCTGAAGACTGCCTTTGCTGTGCTGAATAGAGAGATGCATTATTCACAGTATGTGTCTCTATGTGTGCTTTAATAAGCTCCAGAGCTTTACTCCAACTGAGCATTTTCTGATCAAATTTTAAATTTGTCATTTCTAAAATGGTTGAAGCCAAGAACAGAAATAGTCTGCATAGTCCACAGAGAAAGTAGGTGAGATATATATTTCATATAATCATAGAATGGTTAGGGTTGGATGGGACCTTGAAGATCTCATAGTTATATCTAAAGAGTACAGATGCTATTTATAACAACTCTTAATTCCCTTTGCTTTCACTCTTTGGCTGGAGGTTTTCATTCCCATTCCTCCAGTTGCAGCCTCATATTTGGTTTCTTGCTGAAAATGGTCAGCTCTGAAATAGGAAAAAGAAGAAACCAGCAGAGAAATCCCCATTCCTTTCTCTTTGGGGAGATTTGCATGCAGAGTGAGAAGCCAGCCCCTTAAACCCGTGGAGCTGCCCCAGACGAAAGGCAGCTGTGAGAAAGAAGAGCCATTCTGGGGGTCAGGGCAGCATTTCCCCGTCGCTGCTACCCTGGTGTCTTGTGGGTCTCCCACC
This sequence comes from Phainopepla nitens, assembly GCA_013400175.1. Taxonomy (NCBI): domain Eukaryota; kingdom Metazoa; phylum Chordata; class Aves; order Passeriformes; family Bombycillidae; genus Phainopepla; species Phainopepla nitens. The sequence goes on along the minus strand of VXBQ01009062.1, from coordinate 410 downwards.
AAAGCGATTAACTGTTCCGGCAAAAAGCGCGTTGCACTGTCTCTTCCTCCCATGAAACCCAGTGACCAGGCAGCCACGGCGCTGGGCGACGCGGGGAGGAAACAATTCGAGACCTTTTGGTAGTAACTTTTGCCTTTGCTGGGGTTTCATCCATTGGTTGTCGGTCGGATCAGCTCACGGGGCACTTTGCCCCGTAGCTACCGTGGAAAGAAAAAA
>VXBQ01009059.1:133805-176274 GCA_013400175.1 Phainopepla nitens | reverse complement strand
TTTTTTTTTTCTGAGTTTGAGGGAAGTGAGACATTGGAACAGGTTGCCCAGAGAAGCTGTGGCTGCCCCATCCCTGGAAGTGTCCAAGGTCAGGCTGGATGAGATGTTGAGCAGCCTGACCTGGGGAAAGATGTTCCTGCCATGGCAGCGAGGTTGGAACGAGATGATTTTTCATGTCCCTTCCAACCCAAACCATTTGATGATTCTGTGTTTCTACGTCTTCCAAGTGAGTCCCTTCTCCACGTATGTAATTATTAATGTTTTTTCCTGCCATTGCCCTGTGGTAAGACATACACTAGCTCTTACAAGGACTGAAAGGAACCTCCTGATTCACAGCCATGAGTATCCCTGGGGTGTATCACAGTGTGAGGCAGCCTCAAGTTACCTTTGCCCTGGCGATTCCAGCATCTTTTCATTTTTTTAGCATGTTTCACTAATCAAACAAATCCTTCTATTTTGTGTGAGACCTACTCTACAAGGACATCAGATAAGCTGTTACTGAATAATGATAGTTACAGTTTCACTGCTTCTGGCTTTGGATCCTTTTATTGCACTCCCTCAATATTTAACTTGTGTTGAGCTGAAGGAATATCCCTGGATCTGAATAGTAAATTCACATTTTAATTTGCCTCTTCCCTCAGCATGGATTGTCAGCTTCAGAAATGGACTTTGAAAAAAAAAAATCATAATTTTTCTTGTTGTTGTGATCACACCTGCCTTCAGATTATGTTCAGTGACTGCTACCATGGTTGCATAGAAAATGAACACAGGAGCTGATGTATTCTGGAAAACTGCCTTATTCCTTTGTAGACTTTATATTTTTATATTATTCAGGAAACATATGAGAGAGTGAAGTCCAGAGCAAAACACTATTTCTAAATCTGTGTTGCAGTACAAGGATTATTACAGTTCTTCTGGTATATTCTTGGTACCCAGCTAGTGAAATCCCTGTCATTTGTCATCCATCAGTAAAATTTGTCCAAGTCCATCAGGTTGCTTCTTCCAAAGCTCTGCCAGTATTTTATGTAAAGGGCTCAGATTTGCGGGCAGAAACTCAGAAAAATGTCCTACATTTGGATTTCTACACATGCAGCTGAGGGCAAAGCTTGTTCTGCCTCTTGGTCCTGGGGTCATCTCTGTTCCAGTCAAAACCCAGCTGCAGTGGGAGGGCTGCAGGACACAGTCCTGTCCCCACATGCCCCACTGGGCTTGTTAAAGCAAATGCCTCTGTGAGATGGGGATGTGGAGCTGCTCCCCAGTGTGACCTATGGCCAGGCCTCCCAAGCATGGGCTCAGTCCAGAGAAGACTTTTGGATGCTGATGGTGCATGTTCCTAATTCAAGAGCCATTAGCAACAGAGCTGCAGAAAGGGTTTGACAGTGATAAATTGCTCAGCTGGCAGGACAGGGTCTCGGATCTCCTAACCCTTCTTCATACTTGATTCAGGTTTTGCTTTCTGCAGCAGATTTGGGGCAGCAATAGACAAACTTTCTTCTTTCTTTCCAGTCTTTCCCCTAGGACGGGCTTGACAGGATAGGGCTGGAAGACTTAACCTTGATGTGGCTCTTCAGGCTGACCCAAACACAGTGAAGGAAGCTGTGGATTCCCCATGCCTAGAAGTGTTCAAGGATAGTTTGGATGAGTCTTGGAGCAACCTGGTCTAGTGGAAGGTGGGGGTTGGAAATAGATGATCTTTAAGGTCCCTTCCAAACCAAAACCATTCTATGAGTCTGTGATGATTCTATGAAATACAAATAAACTGGGCAAATGTCTTTCCACAAGAAAGTGGTTGATCAATGACTTTCCTTCTGCAGTCAAAGCTGCAGACCACTGCAGGCAGGTGTGAAGGGAGGCTCATGGAGACATCACCTGGCAAGGAATGGTTATAGGTCCTGATGGAGACCCTACAGCTCATCACCTCTGCAAGCACTGGCAGCTTAAAGCATGGGCATTAATTTTGCTATAGATACATTCAATGGACAAAAATCAGCTTGCCCCCAAGCCTAGTGTCCACTGCAAGGCAGGTTTGCCTTGGGATGCAGCTCACACAGCTGAAACATTTCTGACCATGTAACCCTCTTGCCAGTGCCCCTGTACAAAAGGGAGAGTTTAGGGAAAAGGAAAGCTGAGCACTGTCTGCCCATCAAAATCCCCTTTCACTGAGAAATTGACTGCAGTGAAGCCATCTGTTCTGAGAAGTGTTTGCTTATGATTAACAAGTTTCAGTATTGTAAGGAAACCAAATCATTTTGTTAAAACAAAACCAAGCAGAACAAATCAAACCAAACACCAGAAATCAAACTGAATCAAACCAACTTTTTGGAAAGGAGAAAAAAAAAACAAGCCAGTAAATATCTTTTTGAGGAGAACCAAAATTATTCTTAACTTCTGTGTAATCCACATGTTTAGGAATACTCTTCTGCTCAGCCATGAGTGACTCTAGTCTAGGGGACCATCCATTCCCATGGGATCACACTCCCCTTGGCTGCTTGAATTACAAACACAAATGTTCCTAAATCATGACTGGCTTCCCCTTTTTCTCTCTTGCAGCCCCCAACAGCAGGGTGGGAGAAGGAAACTGTATTAAAAGGAAAGAAAAAAAAAAAAAGTTCAAATTCTCTCTTGTTTTTTTTTCTTTTGTTTCTGAAATTTCTGCATCTGCAGGTCACATTTTCAGGCTGCAACATGAACAGTATTTTCTCCCTTGTAAGACAAAATGCTTGCTTTTTCAAAATCCTTCCAAAGAAAATTGTTTTAAACACCTCATCACTACATTCCAAAAGCCAGGACTTCAGGAAGAACACAGGTTGCAGTAAAATAAGTAAATTTAAGAACAAGAACTAACAGAGTGTGCTCCTTCATCCATGGCTCTCACACAGACCTAAAGGTTTTTATCTCCTCTCTCAAGATTAGAAGAGACCTCTTTTTGCTCACTGCAATAGTTTCATCCCTTTATTTGGTGTCTGAAACGATTCCTTTGTTCAGCAAGCAGTGCCAGTGCAGCATTACCACACCCTCAGGCACTCTCTGCCCTTGGGCTGCCTGCATTTTCACAGGATGCAGAGGGAATTTTTCCCATTTTAACACTCGATACCCTGCTCCTGGTTTTGCAAACATGTGCCAGTGCCGAGGCAAATATGGTTTGCATCCAGTAACCTTTGTGCCTGAGCCTCCTGAGAATATATTTCTTGTCTCTGTATCGCCTTGTAAAATACTTACAGTGAATGGGCAGTAATACACAGATATTACTCCATGGGGCAACCATCTGATACATAAAGTCAGGAGTTCAAAGGGGATTAAGGATTGCTGGCAATGAGCAAGCTGCATTGCTTGTGGATGTGGAAGCAGCCACAGCTGCTCTCACTTTTCATGCGCTGGAATTATTTCAGTGTCAGTAGAGGATTGCTCTGGAGTTTTTCCCTCTCCAAAAGCCATTGACCCATATTTGTTGTGTTTGGCAGAATGAAAGGTCGCGGGGTGAGGGAAGGTGTCCTGCTCAGCAGACATGAGGAAGCTGTTAGCCACTCAGTGGGAGAGCTCTCACTGCATGCCTGCAAGGTGCAGGGGAGGCTTTCTCCATCTAGAAACGTTCCTTGTACTCCAATCAAAAAAGATGAAGGATTTCCCATCCCAATCATGTCATCCCTCTCACAACCACTGGCTGCTTATTCTAGTATTTGGACTGTCACATCAGACAGGGTGTTCTGGCTGGCTCATTTCAAATGCATGTCTGTTTTCCAGCTAAGAATAATTAAGAAAACAGAGGTGATAGCACAAGAAAAAGATACTACAGGGTACTATTACTTGGACAGTTACATGTACTTAAAAGAGCTGCTATTTGGAACTATTATAACAATCTTTTCCACGTTGGTAATAGAAAAGTAGACACAGGCAAAAACCTCTTGAGTGCTCTCTCCATATCCTGTCTTTAGAGCACCATTTAAATGCTTGTGGATAAAATAGGGTGTTTGGAATTCAGACCACTTCACAGGTCATGAGAACTGCCTCTTGCAGAATCCATAATTATGGGAACAGTGATACAGATCTTAATTAGCATGAGCAAGTATTACAAACACCCACTGGCTGCTGAGGAGATGGGCACACAGTGTGTCTCAGTGCCATTTGGTCTGGAGGAGCCTCACTAGATGACAGCTGCCAAGGGAGAGTTCATTCCTGCGTGGGTTGCCAGCTCTTCCCATCCTCCCTTCTCCAGCCCCAGGGATGTGCCCCCAGCTCCCAGCTGCACTGCACCTCTCACCCCTGAGTCAGGGAGAATGAGCCTTTCCAACCCAGAGATGCTCTTGGTGCCTGGACAACCTGCTCTCAGCAGGATGTGGGTGGCACAGACTGACCCAGAAGCTCATCTGCAGTTGCCCCTGTGACATATCTCTTGCAGATGCAGCCAGACAAGAGCACCTTGCAGATGCAGCAGCTGCACACAGCTGTCTATTCTCCAGCTGGGATTTCCTGGGGGAAGGGTCAGCTATGCAAGTAAAGCCACACTGAGTGAGGCCACCTCTTGCTTTCATTGTGTTTGTGATATGCAGGACTACTGAACAGGAGCGGGGTGAAATAAGTTCTGCCAAGGTAATGCTGGTTCCTGGATGCAGAACAGGGAGTGCAACAGTGCTCGTGGAGTATGAGGCATTTTTTTAATATAATTCTTCTATTAAACTTTGTGCCAGTATTTATAATCTGGAAGTTTTTACCCCCTCATTACAACTCCTGCTGGAAAGGCTTTAACTGCCTTCATGAAATTAAGTTGTGGAAAATCTTGACTTACAGGAATTAGAGAACACACAAACTGATCTTGTTTCTCTTTACTGCTCTTTTTAAGGCTGGATAGCTGAGTGCTTGCCTTCAGGGATGCTCACGGCCCATGGGTTATGTCACTGCAATGTAGTCTCTTCTCCTTTGGTGGGTAATTTGTGATTGAGATTCATGTAAATGTATATCCAGAATATTTGATGTGGGACAGTTTTCCCTCTAACTCTGCCAGTTTGCTTGGCAATAAGGTGTAGTGGTAGGAGGAAACCCTCTGGAAGGCAGGTAGACCTTTTGTAGATCTCCATATGTCTTCCCTGTGGAATAAAATTTGGTTTAGCCATAGAGTTGCTTTCTAGAATACTCATTTTTTTACCAGCTACTTTGAGGTATGGGATGATGTGCCCTGAGTATTGCAAAGCCATGGGAAAAGTTGCTCCAGGGGTTGGTTGCCATTGGCAGAATCCAGGTCAGTTCCTCCCTCTGACTCTCTCACCTAAAATGATGTTTCTCTCAGAGACAGAATCTCTCAGCTCCATCAGAGGTCTTTAGAAACAGGCAATTTCAGAGAGCAGTTCCCCACGGACAGCCACATCAGGAGAAGATGGATCACTCTCCTGAGACACCTATTTCTCTCCATTAACTTAAAGACAGGCTGGAGCAACAGTTCAGATGAGGTCCCTTGGCAGAAGAGTTTCACCCTGGCTCTGCCCACCCTGTTGTGCTCTTAGAGAAGCCAGAGTCACAGGCTCAACATCTGTTTCTTGTCCTTGAAGTGACAATTCACCACGGTCACCACAGGGACAGCCTGTCCATGGTTTCATGTCCAAAAACAGGAGGGTCTACACAGGAGGGTGTACTTCATGCTCAGAGTTTTTTTATCTGCCCAGCTGAACTGCTCCACTGGGGCTTCAAAATTCCAGATTTATTCTTCCAGGTCTCAGCTCCCAACAGGTAAAGTAGGAATGATTTCAGCTCTGCTCCCTTCAGGGTTTTTGCAAGGACAAGTACAGTCAGGCCTTGAGAAAACCAGCTCCTATAGGAGTTGTGGGGAGAGATGGCAGAAAAACACCTAAATGGCATTTTCAAGAGGGCCTGTGACAGAAGCCACTGGCACTCTGTTATTTGGGAAAAGGTCGGCTCATACCCTAGGAAGAATTTTTTAAACAACTTCATTGGATGTTGAATTAAGTTTGTCATTCTGCTTTTTCAGATTATGTAAAGTTTAAACAATTTTTTTAACAGAAGGAAAAGTTTTAAATCCCTGTATTCTTCTCTTGTTGTTTGTGAACATAATCTGAGCCCAGATAAGCCTCAAACAGATGTTTATCTTAAGTGCATTCTCATACAAGATAATACGAGAGGCTTGTAATGAAGATGTCAAGTGACCTTATAAAAAAAGCCTCAGTGTGGGTGTTCAGCTCTCTGATCCTGGTACAAGATCTTTGGTAAGACAAAAATCAAAAATAAGCAATACAAAATGATGGGAAAAACCCACTGCATGAGTATATCCATCTCTCTGCTGATGAAAGGAAACTGAGACCTCTTAGAACCATAGAATTTAGAATTGTTACTGTCGGAAATTACCTTTAAGACCATCAAGTCCATCCATTAAGTTCACCATTAAACCATGTCCTCAAGTGCTGTATCTACACATTTTTGAACACTTCCAGGGATGGTGACTCCAGCACTCGCCTGGGGAATCTGCACCAATGCTTTACAATTCTTTCTGTGAATAAAAATTCCTAATGTCTAATTTAAACCTCCCCTGGTGCAACTTGAGGCTGTTCCCTCTCATCCTGTCACTTGTTGACTGGGTGAGGGAAGAGACACACAACCATCTCACTCCTTTCAGGGGAGTTGTAGGGCATGATTAGGTCCCCCCTGAGCCTCCTTTTCTCCAGGCCAAACAGTCCCATCTCTCTCAGCAACATCCCATAGCCCTTCCACCCCCAGTCAAAGGAGGCTGTGGACCACAAGACCCCCAGAAGTGTCCTTGGCCACGGCAAAAGAGAGCCCTTGTGACTTTGGAGACTTCCTGCCATGAATGGATTTCTGCACACATTCAATAGGCAAGAGAGAGGGTAGATGATGGACAGGGGAGTATGAAAAAGTAGGAGACAGAAGGGCTAAAAATACACCAGGATTAAACTGATTTGTGTGAGATGACAATATAGGTTTATACAGGTGTGCTGTGAAGAGACTAGGCAAGTGTGAGGAAAAGTGAGTTATGTCCTTTTCTACCCGTATTTAACCTCATGTTAGGTACTGAGGAACAGGTTTTGGCAGAATCTGATTCTTAGCTTGTAATGCTGGTAGAAAAGGAGATTGCTTCAGTTAGGATTAAAGGACCTGGAAATTTTAAAATCCCATAATATAAGTGATGAAAGAAAGAAGAGAAAATCATAGGTAAACTGAGGTCTGATAACAAAATTAATAGTGTTTTATACTTGGTTTTCTGGTTATAGAGAATCCCCAGCAACACCTTTGATACGCAGAAAGAGCATTGCACATCTGGAGGGACTGTGCCATCATGCCCAACTCCAAATCAAGCAGAATAACACAAAAATCAGCCCAAAGTGCAATATTCTAGCTCTGAAGACTCTTCAGACCATTCATTTTTCAGCTTTCATTCAGCCACTGGGTCCTTTACCATATCACACAGATGCCCTAAGAAGAGCTTGGCAAACACTAGTTGCAAGCAACAGCAAAGCAGGCTCAGAGGAAGTGTTTGCAACACCCAGGTTACAAACATACAACAAAAATTAGATCTGCCTTTAGGGGAAACAATGCTGGGAAGAAGGTTTGAGAAGCAATGGGAAGATGAACCCTTTACCCTGTGCAGTCTTGTCCCTTTTGCTTGCAAACAAGTAGCCTTAGACTATTTCCCCTTTTTAATATCTAAGGTTGGTTGCTGTCAAGGGCCAATAATTTTCCTTGCTCAGTCTGATCTTGACCAGCAGAGGAGGTGAGGGCATAATTAAACAGACCTGTCATGTCCAAAATGCAAAAGAGAGTGTAGAAAACAGGAATCTGATGTCAGGCAGCGTCTCTCTCACCATATGTGGGAGTTCACCTGGAGTTCACATCAGACTTTAACGTGAAGTTGGAGCTGATGCGTGGGCTCACATCCATCACATCCCTTGGCTGTAAGGAATTCAGCGGGCGAGCTTGTTTTAGTGGAGGAAGATCACAGGGATCTGCCAGCAGGAACTGAGCAGCAGCAAAGACTCCAGGCAGAGACAGGAAGGAGGAGGAGGAGAAGTTTTAGGTAACACCGTACACGGAGGTGTGAAACACATTGATTCTCCCACCCCCAAATTGCAATGCCTGTATTTCAGTATTAACTCCCTGACTGTACTCAAACAAAAGCCATGAGAAGATGAGACTTGTTGAAATATTTCTTTTTTAAATAAGAGTTTATTTCTGTCTCTGGTGTTTTTGAACTCCTCAAGCCACAGCAGTGGAATGATTTTTTACAAACTACACAAGCACTCATGCACGTACAGCAAGGACTGAGGCTAGGTTTATAATATACAGTGCAGGCAGGTGTTAGCTTGCTTTGACAAAGCTGGGTCAAACCATAAGAGAAACCCCATGGCCACACTTGCACTGCCAGACTGGTTTACCTGCATCTGGGCAATGCAAAGTGAATGGGGGCTGCCCACCACCAGTGCCACAAACTCCTTCCCCAAATGCCATGCTGTGCACCCTTTAAGCTGTGTGCAGAGAGCACGGGACTCAAAACTGTCTCACATTCCCCCCACTCACAATTTGAGTGGATGACCTGAGTTGCTTTTCTCTACCACCACCCCCGTGAGACAACTGGGTGAGGCTTTTTGCTGTAAAAGCACTCAGAGATACAAGGTTTGGCATCAATCTCTGCAAAGCTGGCTTTATTCATCACTCTTCTGACAGCCCTGCAGAGCATTCCCTGTTAGAGCAGGAAGGCAAAACAAAGAAAGAAGCAGCAAGAAAAACCTGCAGCCTCCAACGTGTTCTTCAGATCTGTTTGTGTGTTCTGACTGTCTGGCCCAAAATGTGTGTACAGGCTGCGTCCTAAGTGCCCTGATAAGATTGGAGCTCCAGAATGTGTTGTCCTGAGAATGTTTGCTGCTGTTTATCTGTGAGCTGAAAAACTTTCCAAAGTCCCCCAGCCATCAGCCTGACACCCTGGCTCAGAGCAGATGACAGGCAGAGGCGATACCCAACAGCTTTCGTGCCGTGGGGTGATACTGAAGTGGCCGAGAACCCAAAAGCTCAGCCTGAGCTGTTGAGTGGGGTCTGCTGACACGGTGGTGGCTGTTGATACCCGGCGCTGCTGCTCTTGTGACATCCTGTGGGAAAGTGTGGGATCTGTCCCCTCCCCAGACCCAGGGCGCTCCTCATCCTCCTGGAGCTGGTAGGCAGGAGGTGACAGCCCCACATCCCTTCTCCTCTCATCCAGGCTGTCAGATCCAAGTTAGGGGTGAATATATGCACCTCCCACTTCTGATTACATATAAATATGTATGTATTTCTCCAACAGAGATGTATTTGATGGGATGGATGTGGGAAAGGTGCCAGAGGCCTTCTGTGTGGGCACCTGTGTTTTTCAAAGTGTAGGCACTTTGCAGTGCTGGTGAGTAGGGGCTGTTTTAAAGTTGAGGGGATTGACACTGAGCTGTGCCTACTTTCCTTCAATGTGCAGGATAGGCAAAATGTGGAGCAACCTCCCAGTGTGGGGCTCACTGATGTGGTCCCAAGACTACCCAGCCACAACCTGCCTGTCTCTGATTTGCAGACATTATCCTAATATGTTAGATGTTTAAGTCGTTTCTCTAGAAAAATAGTTTCTGGATTTATTTTTCCATTTTTCAACCAATACTCTCCACAAACTACTTGGAGTAAAACTTAATCTTCTTACTGTACACATCCCTATAAATCCTTCCAGACTCAGTGGGGTGTTGTATAGTTTAATGGCTTAATTAGTGAATGCTCATGAAGCACTTCTGATATCTTTGCTTGAAAGATGCTGTAGAAGCACAAACTTACAATATTTTCATCACCCAATTAAGTTCAAGCAACATATAGGGAAGAGATTTATTTACATAACTTAAGAATTTTATAATTCTTACAGAGCTTGCAAAAAACTCAGAGAAGACTTCAGCTGCTCCAGTCACCAACTGCTGACAGTCCTGGAGGTTTCTCGTAACCTGTGTCCTGTGGGAAGGGAAAGCATTTTCTCTGAGAAGTTATCTTTTTCTAATCCTGCACAGTCTGCAGGGTAGTGAAACACGTCTGACACCTGGGCTTCCCCCTACAGTTTGAATTCCAGGCAGTAGTTGCACTAGAGAAACCTTGTGAAGACTCTGGAGTTAGGCACTATTTCTGGAAGTCCTCCTCATCAAACAAGCTAAAAATAACAATAAATGCCCCAAGTTTTTTGGCAGAGGGGCAGCAACCAGGGCCTGTCATGCCTAGTTCCCACCTACACAGCTTTGGAGTAAAGGTCTGCATGGAGTTATTTGCTTTCTTCTCATCCATGCCACTGATGCCTGTTAGCAGCAGTGGTTTTAATCAGTGATTTATGTGCTTTTTGTATCCAGAGCAAACACAGAGACACTGATTTCCCCCAATGTGTACTGCTTTGTTTGTGTGACTTGAAGTTTTGAAGACTCTAATCCTCTTCCCAGCTGAGCTGGGAATCTGGCTTTTGCCACCACCACCCAGCCAATTCCAGACAGAGGTGGGCAAAACCCCTCTATTTTGGAGAAATAGCTGCAATGTAGGGAAGAAATTCAGGCAGTGAAACAGATATTCTAAGAAAATGAGAGTTGAATGGGTGGTCTTGAGCAGGAAAACAACTTTTAGGCATTGCTGGGAGAGATACCAACATGCTACTCCATAAATGTGAGGGGAGTATTCACCAGGTTCCTGTTTCCCCCTTGCCCAAAAGATGCTGCTGAGTTGGTGCAGAGAAGGGTGACAGGCAGGATCAAAGGTATGGAACAGCTCTTGTGTGAGGATGGGTTTAATAGAGGCCACTCTTCTGCCTGCAGGGCAGATAAAGTGAAGGAGGATGTGATAGAGGGGTATAAAATCATGACTGGCCTGGAAAAAAATGAATAGAGAAGGAGATTCTGGCTCCTCTGATCCAAGGACTAGGGAGGTGTCAAATAAACCAGCAAATGGCAAGTGGGATAGAAATAAAATGAGATATTCTGCACTGTCTGTGCTCCACAGCTTTGGAGCTTGGATCAGGGGAAGCTCTAGATATTCTGGGGTGGGTTTTTTTGGTGGTTTCAGAATGTGACAGTGCAAAGCAATGAATGAAAGCTCTTCCAGGGACTGCCAAGCACAGAGAGTTTGCTGGGGTGCCACAGGGCACTGCTCCTCTCTGCCCACCCTGCCCTTGCTCAAGGTTACAGTGGGACACTGGGCAAGACTGAGCTCTGGCTTGGCACAGCACAGGTATTTTTGTGTTTCTGTTATGTGACATTAATGTGTCAAAAATGAACAGTTTCCTTTTAGCATCTGCAGACAACAGCTCTGTTTCAACCCACCAGGACTGAGCCCAAGACACAACATTCGGAGTGAGATCTGCCTGTTCTGGAAAACCTTCTCTGTGATGGTTCTCACCTAGACGTGTAAGGGGCCTCCAGCACATAACTAGGCAATGTAATTCCCATATTTTCTCCTCAACGCTTTCTGAAAAGAGATTTAGCCACAAAACCTGAGCAAACACAGGAGCTCAACACTGACTTTTTCCTTCCTCTTTCCTCCCCTAAACACAAAAGCCTCTTCTTCCTTTTGATTTTGTGATTAAGTCAAAGTTCATCCTTCATCATTGTTATGAGGGCACTACAAAATCCTTACTCATGTGCTTCCTGACACTGCACCTTCTAAAATAACTCCCAAACTTGGGGACACCATTCCCCTTCGTGGTGATCAGACAGCACTACCTTCTCTCTTTTTTCAGCCACAGTTCCATTTTGATAGACTTCTAAAATGTAGAATCATGGAATACCTCAAGTTGGAAGGGACCCATAAGGATCAGTAATTCCAACTCCCTGCTCCTTGCAGGACCACCTAAAATTAACCCCATGACCAAGAGAACCATTCTGTGAATTCTGGCAGATTTGGTGCTCCGACCGCTTCCCAGGGGAGCCGTTCCAGTGACTGACCATCCTCTTGGTGAGGAACCTTGTCCTAATGTCCAAGTTGAACTTTCCCTGGCACAGCTTCATTCCATTTCTTCGTGCTCTATCACTGGCCATGTCACGAGCCTGCTCTGATCTTCCTCCCACCTAAGCCCATGTAAATTTGGAACATTCTCTCTGCCTTTGATCCAGGTTGCCAGCATGAAGAAACTGGCTCTGAAGTCTGGACAGAGGATGTAGCCAAAAGACCTGATAGAATTCCAAATCCAAAGTTATCCACAGGACTGTCTTAGTCTTCTGGCTCTCTAGCGACCTGATCATGTGCTGGTCCACGTGTTTCTTCAGTGCTAGTGAAATTTGGAGAGATACAATGCACTGCACTGCTTGTAGCACAAGCAAAATGCAACAACTAAACAAATTGTTTCCATCTCCTTTACGGTATATTATTGCTGTATACCATGTATCCTCTCTCCTTCACTGGCTAGGTTTGCGCTTTTCCACAGAACAGGCCTTCCAAATATTGCAGTACCATCATTGCTTCTAATTCAGGATTGTTTCAGGCCCCTATATCCCTGTGTACACTGGGAGAACACAGGGCTCAGATAGCAAAATATATCTTTGAATCTTTAAGCCTTTTTTTTAGTTTGTCATTTTGTTTGGAGATCGCTTAGGGTTTCCCCTCAGCTGTGAAATTACAGCCTGTTCATTAGTAGTTATTTTGTCCCTCAAAACACCTTGTCACTGAATTACTTCATGCAGGAATCTTCTTATAACTTATCTCCTCCTCTGACTTTTTCACACTTAAAGGTCACAGTCCTCTGCCTCTGATATCAGCAGCTCTCACTGCAGAAAGGGTAAGAGTCCCAACATGTGGCAGGAATTTGAGGAGGAGACAAAGCACTGCAGGAAAAAAGCTTTTTTTTTTTTTTTTTTTTTAAACAGATAATTTATGGGATGTGAAAGAGGACAGAAAAAGAGGTAAAATGAAGGGGGAAAGAGCTTCTGGTTGGAGCCAGGCAGGAGTACGTGGAGCTCTAATTGTTGGCTTAAGCAAATGCTTATAAGCTTTTAACATTATCCTATTGGCTAGAAAGTTTTTTAAAAGGCCTTGTAACCTAGAGAATTTTGGCTTCTGTCATTATGGTGTGAGCTCTCTACATCTTTTGTGTCTCACCTTGTAATGAGACTGATGCTGAAATAAAAGCTCAAGGAGTGCCTTCCAGCAATCCCATCCCATTGTCTTTATATGTAATAATCCAACACCAACCAGAACTCATGGCTGCACACAGACATGGTCCCCACCTCTTCCTTGCTCCCTGTATGGATTTTGCTGCCTATCTCACCACTTCTGAGCTGTATTATTAAAAAAAAAAAATCACCTGAGTAGCAACCACTCTTCTGCCTACCCAACTGCCAGGTTCACTTGTAATAGGCCTTATAAATACAACCTGCAAAAGGTTCAGTGGAGTATCTGTACCTACAACAGGAGCCCAAGGCAGGGGTGAAGTCAATGTGAACTCACCTTGAACTGAATTCCCCCCAAAACAGCCTTGATGGGGTTTCAAACCTCTGGTTTGGATTTTACTTAGGGTACAAACCAGAAAAAAAGATCTCTTAGACAAAAGGAACAGGGACTTGCTGGGTGAGACAAATGGAAGTAAAATAGCTGGAGGTGGCTGTAATTAACCCTTCTGTTCCTGAAGGCCCTTCAGCTGCTTGAGCCCTGCAGCCAGGTGTGCTCAGAGACACCCACGTGTTGTATTTCATCAACTACAAAACTCCTGGTGCCCAGATTTAGACTGGAATCCAAAACACATGAGGGACAAGTTAATTTTGCGTCTGATAAAAGGTGGAGGGGGCTGGCCAGCAGATTTTGCTGTCGTTTCAGTGGCAAGTGGAAAGGAAAGGCGAGGACTATCCCCAAAGGATGCCTACTCAGGCTACACATTCTGGGTTTCCATTTGGCAGGAAATATGTTAAAGCTAAATGGATTTCCTTTGAAAAAGCAGAAGCTTAATTGAGAAAACACACTGTTTTAACACACTTTTAAAGTAATAAAAACTGTTGTACAGGCTCTGCAAAAAAGCCAGAGCAGCAGATTCTCCCAAACCAAACCATATTCCACCACAATACGTTATGCAAGGAGCAGAAAACCAGGCAATGATAGAACAATGGATGAAGAGATGGAAGGGCATTTATAGATAAATAAGCGTTTGTAAATATTAAAGTGAGTATTAATGGACTTGCATTCTCTGCCAATATATTTACAAGGAAAAAGGATTAAGAAGGAGTTTGGTGCAAAGACCTGCATCTATAGAGCATTTATTCAGGAGGACCTGCTCTTTGAGAAAAACATTTATGTGGGTAGTCTAAAAACTACTGTGGAAAATCCATCTCTCACACAGATGCTGACATGTAAAATGCTTGCTTTTTTGCTTTCCATTATGAGCAGAGCCTGAGATCTGCACCACTGCTCTGAGGTAGATTCTGCTTCTGGAAGGACGGTTTAAACATTTTATTATGAAATGATACAGATGTGCTTGGCTTTACTATTGATTTCCAACAGATCTTTGTGAATAATTGATTTTCCTCTGTATTGCTAAAGAGAAAACTCAGAATATTAAATAAAAACTATTTTTCATGTTTCTTCTAACTCAAAGCCATGCTGTGCTTTGTTTAGTTTTGTTTTCTCATCAGTGTTGGTCCACAGCAAATTCATAGGAAAAGTGAACAGCTCTGTTAGAAATTGTGCATTCCTTGAGGGGGACTCACTTGGATGCACTACATCTGTACCCAAACAGTGGATGAAGGATGAATTGTGTGGGGCTGAGCTGCCCACCGGGGTTGAACTGTGACACTGGGAACTGTCATTTCTCCCACAGCACTCCTGGTTCTCCACACCTCTGACACAACTTTCCCATTGCAATTCACCTGAGCACAATCACCACCTTAGGTTGCTGTAGCAACTCCATTAATTTCAAGCTGAATAGAGCTGATTATGTCCCAGGATGGCATCCACCTTAGCCTGCATTCTCACCACCTGGCACAACTGTGACCTTTAAGTAAATTATTGAAATTATTGCTCTTGTCGGTGGGAGCAGAAGCAGCCACCCACGAGCCTCACAAGATGAGAGTTTCCAATCTTCACCACAGTATATTACAGAAAAGTTCAGTTGACTCCTTCCCTGCACCATCTGAACCATCAGCATTACTGCACTATTCAGGAGCTTGGAATGCTCATGCATCGCTGTGGATTTGGTCTTTCTATACCATTTTTGTTCATTCCTGTCACTCATCTCTACCTGACAGTTCTATCCATCCCAGATAGGACTCTGCAGCACAAACACCTCCCATGTAGGAACAATGTTGGGTATTTTCTTTAATTTTTTTCCTCCACCAAAGTTTATTTTTATTCTGATCGCAAATTAAAATTAACAATCTCAAATCAAATTTTAAAAAGTCGAAGCCAAATACTTTCCAGCAAGAATTGCTGGTTAAATTGTAGAAACATGGGGAACAAGGAGCGAATGCACTGCCATGTCTCAAACTCTGATGGCTGGAGAAGGGGCCTGTGAGGAGATAGGACAGCATTTCCCTTGGGACCAACTTCCATTTGCTGGTCCATGGAGACCACACAGCACAGAGCAGCACAAACACGGGAATGGGATTGAGGAGTGGGAAAGACAAGTAGAGGGGCATAAAGGCCATCAAAGACCCTCAAAGCCCTCTGACCCATTTCCAGAAGGATCCTGGGAATGGACTGCATTTGCATTTGCATTTACATTTGCATAAGAAGTGAGAAACCCAGTCTCAGAGCATGGAAACCTCACCTGTGAAAAGGTACCCCCATGAAATCTGGGCAGTGCTCACAGGATCATGGACACACTGTTGGCTGGATCAGTGCTGGAACCAGGACATGTGATCCCCTTTCCTCTCCTGTCTGATCTCCCTTTCACTGTCTCTTTCTCCCCTCTTTCCTTTTATACTTTTATTCCTCTTATTATTAGAAGGTAAGGGCAAAACTTACCAATTTCGGTGCTGAGTGTGTAGTTTGCTAATAAAACCCTGTGAGCTTCGTTTTGGGACCATTTTGACTTTTGCCATTCTTTTTCGACAACAAATATCTACCATTCTTGGGTCTTCCCCACAGGAATGGGACACAGTCGTAAGGGGAAACTTCAGATCTGCCAAACTTAAACATTTACAGTTATTTGGGTAGTTCATTAAGCCCTGGATGATCACAGCTGGAATGTGTGCATTGAATGGATCACTACTTTACCCATCCACATTTACCAATGCAAGGTTCATAAAAGAATTCTCTCATTTTTGCGGATACATCTTTTTTAAGAAACCTCTCAAACCAGAGTTTCAAAAATACCAGGTAACAGTTTGTTCCATTATATCAGGACACCATCACCATCATGCTGGTGCTGTGTTTGGTTGCTGTTGTTATTAAGTCCTCTGATGTTTGTGCAAGGAAAAAAATCACTGCACTTCAGATTATTTAACACCTAAGTGAAATGGAGCTTGTTCATCCCACGGAGTTGCTAGGCAGCCATGGCAGAGCGGCGAGCAAGGACAAATAAACAGCTCAAGGAACACGAGCTGCAGCAGGGTAGACCCTGCTCCTACAAGCCTGTGCAAACCACACATTTTGTGAGCAGAAAATAATGCAATTAGGAGAGGGATAAGGAAAACGGCTTATGAAGCTGTTCTGAAACTTTTCAGCATTTTTTCCCTTTCAGAAATTTCAGACAGGAACAAGTCGGTACCCAGGTTCCCTCCTTCTCTCCCTTAAGGAGCAGAGATGCAAGAGATTGGCTCCTTTTCTGTATAGGACACTCTCCAGAAGAAAAATTCAGCCTGGGAATTCCAGAAACTTTAGGGTAGTTCAGGTTTTTAATTTTACGAAGAGCACCACACTTGTAATTAACAATTAAATGGAGAATATAAAGTAAAATATTTCACACTGGCATAAGCTTTCCAGAGGCTCAAGAGGAGACTGTCTCCACTGTCAGAAGAAACTTTGGTTTATCAATATCCCAGCCTGACATCTGACACCTGGGTTTTTGCAAAACCAACCATACAAGTTCTGATTCCACTCCAAAAATTACCAGTTTCTAAGATATCCTTCCACAGCACCCTCTGACATATTTCACGTTGATGCATGAGCAACAAAGTAGAGGTTATAGTCATGAAGGAATGGGAATCATGGGGAAAAGTGCATTCCTCTCCTGGGAAGAGGAGAATTTCCCCGTTGGGAAACTGGCACTGGGCCCTCTGAGCCTGGCTGGTGAACAACATCCTTTACTGGAGCACCACGGGCTTTACGAAACTGGATACATCCAGGGCTGTTCTTCAGCTGCACAGTGACTATAATAAAGTTCAAAAAGAGATGTATGTCAGAAAATGTATGTCAGATGTATATCAGCAACCAGTCGCTTTGTATTTTGTTTTTGCTTTCAAATGCAAAGTAGCTGTTTCGAGTTGAGTCTGACAAGGCTGGAATTTTGTCACAAATTTACAAGTTCTTGACTTGGAAAGAATAGTTCATATTTATTTAAAAAATATTTCAAGAAGCTTAGTTTTCTGGATACAAACAACATTCATGAACTGCCTTAACAACATGTCATTTTGTTCTGGAGTACCTACACAAAGTGCCTTTCATCTATTTGAAGATGAAAGAACACATTTATTAAAACAAACAAACAAAAAAGGTTGAGCAATTATTTTTGAAGTGGGGGTGGGAAAAAAGGTTTCTCATGCAACTGACAGGTTTGTTTGTTTAAGTGAGAATGTCTGGGTCTGGTGAGGGCACCAACTGGTACAGCCTGAGCAGGGCAAAACACTTTGTGGTCTCCATGGTCTGGCTCCAACCAGGGCAGAAAAACAGTGCTAGAGGTGCCCCTGTCTCCAAAGTGAACTCAGAGGGAGTTTGCAGCCTTTCTGCAGGTGCCTGCGAGGTAGACACCTTAACTGAAATGAGATTAATTGAGATGAGATTAATCCCCTCCAAAAGGTGGTTACAGGAGGCAGAGGGGCTGCAAGGCTCTGGGATGAGCTTTTAAAGGGAGTGGTTGGATGATGAGCTCTGCCACTGCACCGGGGCTTTCTGCCTGCTGCCTGACCCCTTGCAGAGCAGCCTTATGCACCAGATATTTGGGAGATCTGAGCCTATCGAGCTCTGCCATATAAGGGATTTCACAAAGCATGTCTCCATCATGCCTGTTGGGTATTATCTGTATAACCCCTTCGGGCTGGATTATCTCCTTTACTGAAATCTGTTCCATATAAGGGGCTGGGAAAGGGCTGTGCTTCTCCATCTGCTCGTGCCTTGGAGTGGCGAAAGGACTGTGTGCCTGCGAGGACTTGGCTCCAACCCCAAACCTCCCCATGCCGAGAGGGCTGGAGCAGTTGTCATGGGAGCTTTTTCTCCCTGTGATTTGCCACCCTCCAGACCTTCCCCGTGAAAGTTCTTGGGTAGTTTGGTTAGATAATGGTCTTCAAGGTCAGGTAAATGATGCTCAAATGCTGGTGCAGGGTACAAAATCAGCTCTGGAACACGTCATCCCTGGGAGAAGTCAACACCCAAACCTTGTGCCAGCATCCAGGAAAGCGTGGTCAGTTTTGTTGTCATGGAACTGCTACGATTCATTTTATTTGTGGCAAATGCACTGTCTAATCTCCTTGATAAGTACTGAGATGCAGTAGCTGTAGGTAAGACTGATGTAGCACAGCAAAGGAGAGACTTAGAGAAGCAAAAACATTTTTCATCCATTCCTGGGATGCATAATAATAAGTAAATGGCATAAAACAACCCATGGTCAAAGCAACTTTTGCACCCCTCCATGAGTATATGGTCTGTTTTGTATATGAGTGATTCTTCATAGAATTTTACTCCATAAAAGCTTTTCTTTCCTCATTTTGTACATGTGCCAAGTGGCAAGGAAAGCCAGAGGCAATTAAAACAAATATGGCTTGAATTACAGGCCTGTTACCACAAGACCATGTGATAAATGTGTTAAGATGTGCAACAAGGAAAAGTAGATGCTGTAGAGAGGCCACTTTCTCAGAACTTGCATTGGCCCTGGTTTTCTTGTGCTCACTCCTCTCTCCCTGTGAGCCGGGGTCTCTCCAGCACTACTTCATGCAAAGTGGATGAAAAGGGCCTCCATCCAGTGCCTGGTCCCCATCATCCTGCAGCGTGGAGCCATGCCTGCTAAAAGGACAAATTTTACCTCCCCAGCCCAAATTCCAGTGCCTAATTCCAACGTGGTTTTTTTCTGTGGGTGAAAGCAAGTAGAGAGCTTCATGTTCCCAAAGAAAAGAGAGTAAGAATATCAAAATACTGAAGGATAGGGGAAAATGAAAAAGGTTGTCCATCTTAGACATCCGCTGTCATATCAGATCAGGCAAGGCAGAAAAGGTTAGAATATTTATTATTTCAAAATTGCATTTCCTCTGGTGAACTCTTGGTAGTGCCACCTTCTTCACTGTGATAAGATAAAAGGATTGGGATTTGGGGGAATGCTGCATCCTGCACTAGCAGCAAGGAAGGCATGGTCCAAGTACAAGCTCAGTCACTTTCAAAGGGACACCTCCAAGGTGTGCCAAATCTTTCCATTCATTTTGACACAGATTTGAGAAGGAATTCGAAGAAATGCTGTATGCAGAATGACCCAAATGCAAGTGCTGATCAGGAAAGTATTAATGTGTGTGGTCTGGTCTCTAGAGTAGGGCATGAGGCTCCCTCAAATGTCAAGGAGAGAGAAATCATCTGGACATCACTGTGGTGCCCCTCTCTTATGACAAATTTCTGTTCCACACAGTCTCAATCCTTTACATTGTTGTGATTAATACATGAAACCTCACACTCAGCCCTTTTCCATGAAATTCTGGGCTTAACCATCCTTTTGCATTACATTTCTTGTACCTGGGATGGACATGGGCAGATCTTGACATCACTGTAAGTTTGAGTCACAGGAACACTATTAATCACATGGGGAAATGATGCCCCAACAGAAAGCTTTAAACAAAGTCAATATCTTCTTTAAAAGCTTTAAACAAACGTCAATATCTTCAGATTGGTTAATGTCCTCAAAAGCCAGGACTTGGTCCTGATGCTGATTGGTCTGGCACAGAACCGTATGAATGAATGGATAACTGATAATTCCCCTCCAATTTGTGGCCAAAACTCTCCATAAGAATTTTTTTTTATTCAGATGACTTTTTCTTTTTTTTAAATATGCTGGCAACATGATTTTGAAAACTAGGAAAAAATGGTACCTTTGGAATGGTGCCTGTGCTTTCCTGAGAGAAATTTTTCTTGTTTCACTGTCAAGGAAAATTAACCAGACACCTTAATTTGAAAATTCCATCTAAAATGATGCTTTTTTAACAACTTTTGCCATTTTTTTTCCTTAAGAAAATGTTTATTAGAATTTTTCCTTCATTGTCCTAGTGATTGTTCCATAGGGAAAGGAGTGTCTGGGTAGAACATGTTGAGAAACTTGTTGCAAGGCAGAGGGCAGGGGTAGCAGGAGGAACAAGGTGACTTTTTTTTATTGCTCTGTATTCTACACTGCAGAAAAGAGCATCCAAGACTTTAATCATGACCTCCACAACTGGTGAAAGTGAAAAGGAAACCTTATAAACAGTGCAGCTCGAGATTGCAAGGCCTCAGTTCAGGGCTTTTTACCTTTTATGTTTCCACTGCATTCCCACTTAGCAATCTTCCTTCTGCAGGTGAGCCTTCCATGTACACTTTTGACCCAGTATTGGCTGATGTCAAACACCTACAAAGCAAAGTCTGCCAAAGCTGGTGTAGGTGACACACTGCAAAGACCCAGCTGAACTCCTCAGTCTTGTGATCAGCAACAGGAATCGAGGAAATGGCACAAAGTGGATTTGGGGAGTTTTTGGTTAAATATCAAGAAAATGTTTTTCACCCAGAGGGTGCCTGGGAACTGGAACCAGGGCAGTGGTCACAGCACCAAGCCTGACAGAGTTCAAGAAACATTTGGACAGCACTCTCAGGGACATGGTGGGATTTTTGGGGTGTCATGTGCAGGACCAGGAGTTGGCCTCCACAATGTTGATGGATCCCTTCCAACTCAGTGTATTCTGTGAACAGAGAAGGAAGGAGGGAACATGAGAGTATCTGAGTTGGAGCTTAAGTCTTAACACAGACCACATATTCGGACAGCTAGGAAGAGGTGAATGGGGTCAAAAAAAAGTGAGAGCCATAGCTTAAATAGACAAATAAGTATAACAACACTGCTGGCCTGTTTTTCCTTGCCAGATCTCATTGCTCATTGAAAACTGTCACTAATATTAAGTATTTACAATATGTACATAAATTTGTGAGCCTTCCTTCACCCAGGCTGCCGTGCCAGAGGTGTTCTTAAAACTTTTGCTTACGGGGGAAATCTGTCCTAAAAGGGAATTTTTGAGCTGGTCAACAGATGCTTTAGGTCTGACCCCCATAAATTTGTGGCAGTATTACTGTGGGTGTAAACAGCAATAATGCAATTTTCTTAATACAGTGGAAATAATTGTGCAATATTTTGCTGGCCTAAGAAGTCAGATGGTCCTCACCTGGCTCCCTGCTTTGGCAAAATGGTCTAGTTTAGCCCTGTACTGAACATGAGTGATGGCTCAAGTTGTTCTGGTCTGCTCTTCAGAGACCCAACCCATCTCAACACTGTCCCCATACACTCTTTTTCCAGTCCAGCAGGAGGAAAGGAATAATTCCCCAGGAGCACAGGTCTGTCCAGGGCATAAACAGTGTGAACTTGTTGTCAGTACAGCCCTGTAAGATCTGACTGGAAAAAAACTTTTGCACGTAGCATATACTCTTCCAGTGATTAATACTCTTATTTAACCATATTTGCCCATTTTAATGATCATGTTATACTGAGCCCCACAATGCTGCTTTAATCAGTCTCTAGGTCAGTTGTGGGTCATGTGTGGGTCAACACAAATTGCCCTGAGCCTCAGCCATGCCTCCTACAACAGAGGTAAAACTGGAGAGGATGAGCACCAACTAGAATTAGCATTATCATGTCTGAATGAGCAGGCACAGCCCTCCAAAGAGGGCAGAAAACATTGATTTTTACCTGATTTATTGCTATTTATGCACATGCTTATCCTGTCTCCCGGAAATGAATACAAAGGCTTCAACTGATCTGCTTATGTGAGTTAAGTACTTCAGAGTTTGCAGGCTTTGGGCCTAAATCCATGAGAGCAAAGCATCTTGCTGCAGGCCTTAAATTTATCTAGACCAGAAACCTTTATTTCAGCTTGAAACTTCCCAGACCCTCTGCCTGTGCTTTCATAAGAGGATGACCTTAAGCCCCCGACATATTCTGTTGAAATGTGATTTAAAGTTCTGGCAGAAAGGCAAAACTACTTTTTTTCTTTTTTTTCCCAAGAAAAATACAATAAACAAACATAAGCTGCTGCCTTTCTCTAGCTCTTTACTTATTCTAGTAGATGGATTCCTCGGTCAGACAGGTACGACACAATTGAATTTGTGAGCCTAATGCATATCAGTTCATGCAACCTAGACTAGCTCCCAAAATTGCACATTGCACCATCTGTCATGAATAGGTGGAGGGCAAATGGCAAAAGAAAATCCACCTTGCAACACAGAAGAAAATCATTAGCACTGGAAAGGGTGCTTTTACCTGAAAAAAAGGCAACACATGCCTCAGGGAATGAGAGCTCATTAGAGTGCTTGTCTCTGTTTCCTTTATTGTTAACCTTCGTGGCTTAACATAAGCCCAAATGTTCATTTAAAGGATTTTAATGCTCAGTCACACGTAATTTTCAAGCACTTCCTAGATGTCTGTTCTTGCCATGAGCTGTTTTTTCTCTCCTTCACAGCATTTGGGCTTTCCCTCCATATTGCTCCACATCTCAGCCTGTGGAACTCCTTAACAGCCTCTCTATGAAAATAATTCATTTTCTCAGCCCACCCCCTCACAAAACACCACCAGAAGCCATCAGCTTCCTCCCAGAGCTTCCTCCATCGTGGTGCAGTGCAAGGAACAGACCAGGGTTTACCAAGACCATCAAGAAGATCAAGACCATCTTGAACGGCCTGGACAACCAAGGGACCAAATTACATCAGTCAGACATTTGTTAAACACTGCCACATTCCCCAGTATTTTCCCTAATTCCAGGTTGACTCAAAGTTGTGTGAATGGGTTGTGCCTTCAGTGAGGTTTGGACTATGGTCCTTCCATATGATACAAGGGTTCTGCCATGCCAAAATCCCCGTTTTACTTTTATTCATCAGCCTAGAGGATGACAGCATCCCCTTTTCATTTTAATGATTCAATTACGAACTTCTCCAGTGCTTGCTCTGTAATGAATTCCTTGATCAGAAATACTCGAGACACTGCTAGTCCAGGGTATAATTGAATCTTTGTTCTGTGACTTGAACCTGCTATCAATACTTATTGAAGAACTGAACACACACTTGTCCATTGAGTGCTTAAAAGTGACTCAGGTTATTACGTTGTGGTTGATTTACAACAAAACCATCTGAATTATGAACTGCGTGAGGAAGAGCTAATTGAATTTGAAATGTTAAGGCTGATGGTGCTTCAGACTGTGATTAATACCAAGTCAAAAGCCTTCCCCAGGGGTGTGTGGCATCAAGAGACGTTCAACAGCTCCACAGGCTTGTCTTATAGTGGGACAAGTCTTTCATTGGCAAAATGGGATTTATCTTCTTAGAGGTGATTTGATTAATCCACAAGTTGAACCAGTATGAGCCACAAAAGTTTATGATGGGAAAGTTGTTGAATTGTGAGAGAATAAAGAAAAACAATAAAATCTCACATCAGACTGATTTTCTTTCTTTACATTTTAGCCCTCAAATTTATGGGAGGCAGTTTTAACCAGGCACCTGCATGCAACTTATCTTGAAGATTTAGATGCCAAGAGCGAGTTTGATGCTGTTGCTACTGCTCAGCAAACGCTAAACTCCATATTATTAATTGAACCTAATAAATAACTGGTGGAGAGGGATAAATTCCTCCAGAGTCTGATTCATCCCACTTACCTGAGATATCTAATTTATGAGAGGATGAATTGTCCTTTGTGAGGCACCAGTGTCTCATCAGAGACTTCAAATGGACCTTTTTGCACCTAACTTTGCGAGATATTATATTAAAGGAAATAATACTTGGAATGGCCAACTGAGAGAGGAGAGATAACCTCTTGTTCAGGTTGTGTGACTAGCCTTTGCTCCTGCTTTCCCTGCTGCACACATATGTATCTTTCTCCCAGTGATAAGACCTGGGTGTGAATTGTCTGGTCCATCAATGCAGAGAACAGAAAAACTACAGAGGCACATGACATGCAGGATTAATACCCTTCAACTCCAGGCATTTGCCATTCATGTGTTATATATACATATTATATTGTTGGTTTTTCACAAGTATTAAGAGGAATGATATGAGCAAAATGTTAAAATGGCTTTGCGGTATGGATACAGTTTTTATTTCTGCTATTAGCAAAAATTAGGCATAATGTTATTAGTTGATATAGTATGCCTGAACTGTCTGCTTGGTTGGGATAGCATCCAGTGATCAGATGATGAGGACCCTGCTGCTGACATGCCAGTTATCCACACACACCGCCTGTAGAAATTATGAACAATGGCCCAAATTGAAGGAGATGAGAAGATGGATCAAAATCTCAGCCAAGAAACCTGCATGCTCTAAAAAGGCGGACCCAAGGAGTGGCCATGCTAAACAGTTCCTTGAAACAGTTCCTGGAAAATGTAAACTAGTTAGTGGAAAAGTTTGAGTGTGCATAAAGATCTATTAATATGCAACAGGCTGGTGTAAAGGAAAGATATTTAAGGGGTACCTCCAAGACAGTAGGTGTACTCTTATCAGAATGCCAAGCACCTGGCTGCTTAACCCTTTGTTTTTTTTCTGTCTCTTATTGTCTTTTTATTAAACCTTTTAAATTTTACCAGGATAGTGAACTTCATTTTTCACACAGGCTCCTGCATGTCATCAGGCTTAGCTCTTGTTGCAGTCAGTGCAGAGAAACATTCACTTTGTGGACATGATTCATCTGACCAGCTTTGGAGGACAAGGCGGATTGTGTTTCCTAACCCATGCACTCTTTTAACTCCCAAACTCCATTGTCTATAAGAAAAGCAGATAAATAATTCATAAATTAGTATTTTCAGCAGTGTAATTAATCATATGTGACCCATTTTCATAGTCATTACTGCTAGTGACTGGGATCCAAATCGCAGACCCAAGCAGGAAAGTTTTGGGTGGCTGCTCCTTGAGCAAGAAAGGCATTGAAATGTCCAGGATAAGTGTTTGAATTAGATTAATGCACTTGATGTCACATATTTATTTTTAAGGTCCACTACATCCCTTTTGAAAGCATTTTCATGAGGTTGCTTCCCTCAGTACACTTTAGTCCCTCCTCAAGCAGGTGATGGATGAGATACTTTCTTTCACTTGTTTATTCTGTGTCTGTTACTCTAAAAACAAGACAGCGTTTAGGGGAAGGAAGGCTTTTGCTCTGATTCTGGCTCCCAGAATTCCTATGCTCAGGAAAGAGAAATTTTCGAGGTTTCTCTCAGCTCTGGTTTTGGGTTTGTTTTTTGGTTTTTTGTTTTATTTTGTTTTTATGAATAGCTGACTTCTACTTTCTATGAAAAGGCACATTTGCTATAGACTTATCACACACAGTTGTCAAGATTACGAGA
This sequence comes from Phainopepla nitens, assembly GCA_013400175.1. NCBI lineage: Eukaryota > Metazoa > Chordata > Aves > Passeriformes > Bombycillidae > Phainopepla > Phainopepla nitens. The sequence continues at coordinate 150,618 of VXBQ01009059.1, read as the reverse complement.
TAGGTTCCTACTGCTTTTTGTGTTAGCAAAAATAATTCCTAACTCCAGAAGAGTCAGTTATTTGTGGGCAGCTTTAAAGGATATATTTTTATTTCTTGCTGAATTAATACCTGCAGATGTGGAAGCACAGAAAAATTTGAGTTCTTAACCAATCCTACTTCTGCAAGTACATAAACCAGATGTTCTTGTGATTCCTAAGCTGACATGTATTCACTTCAGTGGAGTTAAAGGGATTTCCTGGGTGGATAAGGATTTAAGCCATGAACCCTGGTCATTCCCTCCTCCCAGCTTCCCAAAGTATCAGTTGTCCTCAGTGCCTGTCTCCTTGAACCCCTCTGTGTTGCACCCTCTTCACCTTCAGTTTTTCCAGCTACACATTTTGATGACTTTTACTGCAATACTTGTGCAGATGGCAAAATAGATCATAAATATTTTATGCTCCAAGAACTCCATCATAGGAGCATTATCATGTGCCTGGAGAGGGGTTTGCCATGCAGTGTTTCTGCCTTGCCTGGCTGTTTAAAAAAAGTGCTGAGCTTGCTGTTCATGGGATGACAGATGCCTTTTCTTTCACAATACCAATATTACGTTCCTGACTCAGGGTCCCCTTTGACTGTGAACTGATGCAGAGGAATGTGCCCATGTCTGCACCTCCACCACATCTGATTATTAGGACAGTGGGATTCCCCTCACTCTCTTAATAATCAGATTGTGATATTGGCATTAAACTTTGGTGATGGCGCAGCATTAGCCATTTCATGTGTGATTCCAACAGTGAATAGAAAAAGGTTCAGACTGAGAAACAAGTTCAGGACAGAAATTTCATATCTGCTGCAAGAAAGCAAATATAGAAGAAAAAGCAGATTCAAGTGAGGGGGAAAGTGAGAATAAAGAGAACAGAAAATAAAGAAGGCAAGAAAATGCGGTATCCTCAAAAGGATTGACACTAAAACATTAAGCTCATGTCTCGCCACACATTTTCTGGTGAAGGACACGTTCTCCCACTGCTACAAACCACTGGCCAACAGTGATTATCACTCTGTCTGCACCATGAGATGAAGAAACCTTCCTTTAGCCTTCCAGCCTACAGGATGTTAAATATAAAATCTGATCTTTTTCCACAGGCAAATGTGATCCTCCTTGACCAGACAATGATAGAAATAGTTTTCATTAATTTCCTAGACTAAACCACATCTATACTCTTTGGATATTCCTGCAAATTCAACCTCCCCCCTCTCCCTCCAGGCTTCAAGTTCCTGTCTAAATCAACTGTACAAATGGAGTTTTCTCTCTGTCCATGAGCAGCTGAGGCAGGCTTTGCAGTAAGGCTGACAGGAGAGTAGACCTCTATTAAGAGAGGTGGCAGCAAAGAACAACAGAGTGATTAAATGCAAAATTGAAATCATAATGGAAATTGGGGCACTGAAAAGAAATTTTAATTAAGTAAGCAATGGCAAATCAAACAAATGTATTCATTATTTAATCAACTAGTGAGTGCAGAAATCTCAACTAATCAGGAAAGTCTCGGGGAGCACATAAAGAAACAAATCAAGAAACCAATTTAAAAGCCATAAGAAAATAGCACACATCCTCACTACAAAAGACTGTTTGTCTGAGAAACAGAAGGGAAGCTTCTTTTTTCCTCCAAACATCATATTTCTTATCATTGTAAGGCTCCATTTTTTATTTTTTTGCTGGGATTTGGGATGCGATTTTCCTGCATAGTTGCTTTTAATCTGTTCCATCACAGAAATATTGACTGTAAAGTGATGTATTCCTTCACCTTCTTCCACCCATTTTTCACCTTCTGCACAGACCCCTTGAGGTGTCACTATAAATGAATTTTTACTAAAATAGATAAAATACTGAGTGCCCTGAGCTACTTCTCAGCTCCATGTATGAAGTGGGACCTTGGCAGTGCAGAGCACTAAGGAGCAGTGGCTGGGTGTTTCACAGGTGTGAGCAGAGCCAGTAGAGGAATGTGATTATTTTTAACCAGAGCTTTGCCAGAAGTCTGCCAACTTGCTTCTGCTTAAGGGAAAGAAGGGATGCTGAGATCCTCCTCTGTATGGTCCAGAGGGGAGACATGAAGGTGGCCAGAGGACTGGAGCGCTCTCCTGTCAGGAAAGGCTTGAGAGAGCTGGGGTTGCTCATCCTGGAGAAGGCTCCAGGGAGAACTTAGAGCCCCTTCTGATGCCTAAAGGGGCTCCAACAGAGCTGGAGAGGGACTTTGGACAAGGGCATTGAGTGATGGGATAAAGGAAAATTGCTTTAAACTGAAAGAGGGGACATTTGGATGAGAAATTAGGAAGAAAATCTTTACAATGAGGGTGCTGAGGCACTGGAATAAGTTATCCAGGGAAGCTGTGGCTGCCCCATCCTTGGAAGTGTCCAAGGCCAGGTTGGATGGGGCTTGGAGCAACCTGGGATAGTGGAAGGTGTCCCTGCCCATGGCAGGGGAGTTAGAATGAGATGATCTTTAAGGTCCCTTCCAACCCAAACCATTCTGTGGTTCTGTGATTCAGACCTGCACGAGATGATGCCCCTGGGCACGTTTCCACCCTAAATTTTTTCTGCCAGACCTGTGTAAGTACCAGAGCAGGTATCCACTGTTCACTTCAATGAGCTCCTTGCAAAGTCAGCAAAGAGCTTAGCATGAGCACAGAGAGTCCTTTCAAGCCTCAGAGCTACTCCTGGGTAACCAAATGAGTCACTAGCAGCCATGTACTTACTTTCCCAAGCTTCCTTACTTAAGAATGTGGATCTGTCTACAAAAGCATGAATCCAGAGAGAATTTGCCATCACACCTTGTGAGTGTAGACATGTTTGCACTCAAAGCAGTTGGGTAGGGGCAGGAGATAAGTTAAAGAATAGTACAAACAAGTCATTTACTGCACCGTCTTGTAAGTATAGCCTGTCTACAGGCTAATAAAAATCACATATTTAATTAGTGGCTTGATTCAGCATTGTGTGAAGAGTGATTCACTGTGCCAAGACAGAAGAAATGGGTAAAAAATAGACCTTGCATAAGATATCTGAGAAAAAAAAAGAAAAAGAAAAGAAAAAAAAAGCTATTTTATTCAAAGAGTAAAAATCCGCTATATAACAAAGATACCTAAGAAAACATGGTGGGGCTTTTAAAACACAAATGTAGCAAACTCTTAGGTAGAACAAGTGGAAATTGAGTCCACCTTTGCACCAAAGGGAAAGGAGTCTGATTTTTCATCCTGACTCAGGGACTGGGACAGCAGATATCTGGTTTCTTATTCTTTCTCTGTGGCTGGAGCACAGCACAAATGCATTTTGTATTTCTGCTTGTCTGCATTATTTGGTTGCTCCTACTGTTGAAGGAGCCAAGCATTTCACCCTCGTAGCATTTTTCACATCATCACACCTCTTTTGCAAATGAAAGTGCACATCCCTTCCTCTGCACTGAAGTCCCAATGGCCCCAATAGCTACTTGGGGCTGCAAGGTGAAAACCCCTTGTTCTTCAGAGGCAGGGCTCAGGAGGGTCTCAAGCTCAGAGCTGCTAATGTCTTTTAAAATTAGCTTTTCCAGGTACTCCAGGGTCTGACGATAACACTTCCCAATGCACCCATCTTGGGAGAACCAAATATCCCAGCACCTTGCTCACTCCTCGAGCTGATCATTCTGCAAAATTAGGAGCTACCAGGTGCAGTTTGGGCTGCAGATGTGCTTCCAAGATGCTTGCAAGATCACACTTCACCCTCTCCAAAATTCAACAGTTCCCCATCTTCCTCTGGAAGGTCCATAGCTGAGGAAGCAGTTTGTTTTTTTTTTTTTATGGAAGGCTAAATCATGGTTCTGCCTCCAACAATAGGAGTGGAACTTCCTGTGGTGAAAGGGGTCGGAACTAAATGATCTTTAAGGTTCCTTCTAACCCAATCCATTATATAAGAACCAAGTTCCTGGTCTCTGTGGCCACGGGGTCATAGGGGATGCTGAAGGGGTGATATGTGCTTCATTTCCTGGGGTTGATGCAATGTTGGTCTTTAAAATACTTAAATTATAACTGGGCTGGGCTGAGAGGAAAGGAGAAGTGTGATTCTGTAGCACTATGATTAGGATTGTTATATGCACATATCATATTGTTTGCTTTTCACAAACATTAACTGCATACTATATGTATAATATTAAAATAACTTTGCTATAAATATATAGTTATTTTTCCTGCTTCAACAGAATAGTGAAATAGCTGATGTAGTTATGCTTATGGTCACTGGACTGCCTGGTTGAGATAACATCCAATGAAGGTATGATGAAAACCCCTGCTACTGATATGCCAACTATCAGCACCTACCATCGGTAGAGAGTATGGACCACAGCCCAAATTGCAAGAGATGACAAGAATGGACAGTTCAAATTGCAGGACATTATAATAACGGACAGCCCAAGCTGGAGGTGATAATAAAGATAACAAAAGACCACAGCCAAGAAATGTGCATGCTCAAAAAAGGCAGACGCAGGAGGAGCCATGCTAAATAGTTCTTGCAACATGCAAACTAGTTTGGGGAATGCAGTAGAAATGGTGGATAAAGGGTGTCTCCAAAATAGTAGGTGTGCTCTTGGCAGAATGACAAGCATCTGGCCATTTAACCCTTTGCTTTATTTCTGTCTCCTATTGTCTTTTTATTAAACCTTTTAGATTTTACCAGGAAAGTGAACCTCGTTTCTCACAGGGTGCTCCCCTATGAGGAAGGGTAGCTGACTTCCAGTCCTCTTGATATCTTACTGTTTAATGAAGAAAAATTTTGGTTTTGTCCAGAGTTGCTGTGAGTTTAGTGTCCCAGCATGGGAGAGCAGAAGTGTTGCAGGACCAAATGTGTGACAACCATTCCTGTCTCTGGAGGGTCTGTGGAAGCCTCTGCCCATCAGGAGCTCATGGGCAGTTCTAGGGAAGCCCAGCTCAAGCTTCACATAGGTTTATTTTTTGCTGAATCAGAGTTAATTTGTCTTAAACTGCAGATATCACAACAGAAAAGTAATTTTACACGGGTGTCATGCTGCTGCCTAATGCTGCTCAGAGTAGTCTCAACACAGGATGTGCTTCAGTGTCCCAGCTCAAGCATTTTTCCACTTTTATAGTTAGGATAGAGCGTCCCTGTGCCCTGCAAGCTGCAACTGCCCCCACAGTGCAGGATTTGCACACGTGCTCTGGTGCTGCTTCACCACCACCAGCCAGCATCCCAGAGCATCTCCTGCTCCCTCCTAACCACATTAGCAGGAGGTAATGACGTCCTTGGGATTGAAAGGAAGCAGCAAATTGGATTGTGACCCCCTGGCAGGATGGGTGTGATGGGTGTGCTGTCAGCCAGCACACGCACACGGACCCACGCACATGCCCACGGAGTGACCTGTCCTCGCACACGCACCAGGGCTGGGCTCTGCAAACACACTCCCCGTTAATTAGGCAGAGATCAGAAACCAGCCTCTTAGTCTGCTACAGGAGGTAATGCCATTGGGGGCTAAAAATAAATCTATCAGCTGGAAACTGGATGAATAAGACTGGTTTTAAGGAGGGTGAGGTAATTTTTAGGTTACGTCATGCGGTTATGTTGCGTCCCATTTTATACACTATGAGAGCATATAGCAATTTCAGCTTTGCTCTAAGACCATATTTGAGCGAGCAATCTCAGGAAAGAGGATAGAAATCTTTCTACGCCCAGAAACATGCTTTATTAACTTCTCCATCCTACAGCAAAGAAAGCATTATTATCCCCAGAAAATCCATCTCCCCAAAATCCTGCTTACATGAGGAGCTGGAGGTCAGAATTGTGCTTGCTAGAGGGAAATCCCAGTCAGCACTCATCTAATTATGCTGCTGTCTTCCAGATCCCACATAGCAGCTCCTGATAAAAGAATAGACAGGAAAAGTGGAATCAGTTGCAGTCTGGTTTATGATTTTGCATTATTAAGCCATTGGGGACTGCCAGACAAGCTGAGAGCTTAGTGAACTGAACTCTCTAAGACCTGCTAAGTACTCAGGAGGCACTGTGCAAACCCACAAAACAGGAGCATTAATCATCAGGCAGACTTGTCAGAATACTGAATACATGAGTGACAGACTAGAATGGAGTGGAAAAGAGAGGAGGGAAGGGCAAAAAATAAGAATTAAGAGCTTTCCACAAACCTATCCTCAAAATGTCACAGTTCTTCAGAACTTTCCTCCTTTTATTTTTTTTTTTTTTTTGAGCAAGCCTTTGTTTTTCATTTCATAAGGGCATATCACTGCTTTAGCACTGATTTCACTGGAATTACTCCAGATTTACTGCGGTCTAGCTGCACGGCATTGGCTCTTTATAATAATGTGCCTCATTAGTAGCTACTTACAGTGTAACTGAATTATAGCACATCTAGTTCTGGGCAGTTGCTGCAAAATAGGGCACTGATGTGACACCTAATAAAATACTTGTTAGAGCCTTCTGGGACTTACAGTGTTGTATTATTTACGAAGTGCCATTGTGTTTTAAAAACAGAAGACCAGATGTTAAAATCTGGTTTTTTTACACACTGTCACCGAGGATTAAATCTATTGTCTTGGCTGAGAATATCCCAATCAATGCAATGCATATGTTGGCGTGGAGCATCCCTGGAGGCGCAGGGGTCAGGCACGTCAGGGTACTCTAACACCATCTTTGGAGACAGAGCAGCTCAAAGTGGATGTGGCCTGGTTTGAGCACTGAGCCAGATGTTGAAAACTTGGGCAAAAATAAGTAGGGGGTTGTGTTCTTCCCAGATCTGACTTACCACAAAGCTTTTTTGTGATAACTCGTGCAGCACTCCTGCTAGCTGAAGAATGCTCTTCGACAGCAGGACACCTTCTAAACAAAGGAGAGTTGCCTTTTGGGAACAAACTCCTTACCAGTTTTGGCTTCTTTTGGTTTTTTTTCTTCCCTGAGAAACAAACCTTTGTATACAAGCTCTGAACGTGCACTAAAAGAGGCTTCTGCTGTGAAAAGATAAATGCAGTGTAAACTTCAATCTCTACAGCAGCAACATGCCATAACCACACTTGCTGCTCCTGCTGCCTGGTGCCTGAGGGCAGCACATTGCCTGGAGTCCAGGAGCACGTAGGCAGAGGTGTCTCCTGCCACACAGGACGTTTAGCCTGGTCCTGCCCTGAGGCTCTGCCACCAGGCTGCTGCAGCTCCCACCCAGCTGTCACATCCCAGTGCTGCAGAGCCTTCCCTGCCCAGTGTCCCATGAAGGAGAGCCATGCCAAGCTAGTGTTGGAGCGCTGACAGCAGAGCAGAAGCCTCCCTTGGGGGGAAAAGAAAAATAAAATTAAATTTTTAAAAAGTGAGTTTGAGAGCTCTGAGGACATTCTCCTCCTCAAAGTAAAGGAGATCCAGCTTTTCTGAAACCCACGCATTGGTGAGGCATTCTCTCTTGCCAGGCTGGTGCCCAAAGAGCTGCTGAGACATTGCTGGGCAGGCAGCTCTTGTGAGCTCCCACATATCCTCAGCCATGGGGCCCATCACTCTCTTGGGCTTATCTTCAGCTCTGAATATCAGATTGAATATCCTGTGGAGATATTTTCCTTTTTTTTTTTCACCAGCACATAGAAGCAAGGAACATCTTATGCTCGAAAATGCTGGGTTTTTCAAAGTGCTTTCCTGAGGTGATTTGAGCATTCCTGGAGCCCTTCCCAACAGGTGTGACCAGCAGTGTCCAGCAGTGTGAGCTGCTATAAGCAGCCATGGCAGCCCCAGAACCACAGAGGTTCATCTACAAATGTTAGAATTACCCTGTCTGAAGCTTTGCTGAATTTTTGAAGAACACCTGAAGTGGAAGATTGACTGACCACAAATGCTGACCTAATTAAAGTAAGCACTTCACTAGGAAGTGGACTTGTCCCTGGGCTTGTCAGAGGAGTCTGGGACTTGTTCTTTGCTTGGGTCCTCCCTGTACAGTTGTTCCACTATCCTCACTTCCTGGCCTCCATGTTTTCCCCATGGAAGGGAAAACAATTTGTCCCATGAAAGTACCACTGACCCCCACCTCACCCTGCAACCAAGCCCCACAAGTCTCTCCCAACCATCATCACTCTCTGAATTCATGCTGTGTACTTCAGGGTTTTTGAAAGATGGAAGTTTTACTAAAACAATTCCATAGGCAAAAGGATTTAGTTCATTTTCTAGAGGGAAAGAGTTTAAATTGTGAAATGCTTAAAACCTGAGACTGCTTTTGCTTCCACAACACTGAAGGAAGGCAAACTAGAAATCCTGAGATGGATTCACTGAAAAAATTAATTTCTGTAGAGTAGGCCACTGGGCTCAGATCTGTCTTTGAAGTTTTCCCTACAAAAATCTCAAAGAATTGTGAAGGAGGCAAAGTTTTGGACAGGATTTCACAGAAACCTCCAAAACTACAAAGGTAATTAGGATTGCAAAGGCTGAGGAGGGTATGAGGGTGATGGGAAAGATGTGTGCTGGTGCCTTTACAAACAATTCCATGGGTGAGGGGACGGGTATTGACATCTTTGAAATGGTTCTCAATGTCTCTACCAACTTCAAGTCACAGGTTTGTTACAGAACCCAGGCAGTTTGACTCCTGAAAGAGACAAAGGGTTTGTACAAGTCTGAGGTTCTGAACTTTGAGGGAAAAGGGCACATTTAAAGACTAATGTGTAGTAGGCTGTGCCTTCCTGGTACCTCAGCAATGGAGAAAGGAAGAGGGCAACATCCGGCCGGGAGTTTGGCATAAAAGGAGGCTGCACCCTCTGAAACCTAAGAGAGAAAACCCCTCACACCTGTGCCACAGTGGACAATGTCTTCCTTTATTTGAATAAAGTAGCAGGACTCTTCTGCCTCCTTTGTGAACGCTGACTTTTCAAAGTGGGACTTTCCACACAAGGGCGAGGTTCCTCTCGAACAAAAAGGCTGCAGCTCCAGGAAGCCATCACCCAGCACTGGGGCAGCAGTGGGCTTGTGCAGGGACATGGAGTGGCTGATGAGCTTTAGATAGGACCAACATCAGCCTGTGTTGCAAAATGTCACAAGAGAAATGCTCTATAAAAATAATTGCTTTCCTATAACTCTTTAATAAGAAAACACATCCCATGTGGGGTGAACCTGAGAGCTCATCAATTTCCCGCTGTGGAGAGACCTGGGTGTTTAAGAGATTTGGGACCTGGTCCCAGCTGTGTTCCATGAAGGTGGGACGGTCATTCTTTATCCAGGAGAGATGGAGGTGGGAAATAAGCTTTTTACAATGAAAAGAGCTGAGTTGCAAGACTGATCAGAGGAACATGTGAGGTTGATCAGAACTATACCATGCAAGAGGAGCCTGGCTTCAGGACTGGATCCAGAGCAGAAACCTGTGCACTGGTGCTGGAAGAGTGCTGTGTGTTATTCGGGGGGAAAAGAATTATTATTAAATTTTTTATTTGTTGTATACTATATATAATTAAATATGAATTATAATATATTGTAATTATAATATAATATTAATTATACATCTATATTGGTGTATAACAGGCAATTATATTTTATTTATTTATTTATTATTAAAAATCTTTCAAACAAATTAGGAAAAATCATAGAGAAAGGTTGAGGCACTGACTGGAGGAGAGAACATGGAAGAGGAGACGTGATCTTATTTGGTTCCTGAAGCACTGAGGCGTCAAGATGTGCATGTGCAGGATTACAGACAGTTCCCATCCCTCCTGGAAGCAGCCTATGGACCCCTCAGCATTCAGTAGCTTCTTGACTCCAACTGGGGAACAGTAATTTCCACCCTTCAGTGAGAGCAGTGCCATGACTCCGATGGGCAGGAAAGGCTGTCTCAGAGATGATTTTGCATTTCTCAGGCCTGTGGCTGTGTCACACATCCCTTTGCACACCACCTGCTGCAATGTTCTCCTCCCAGATCCTGCTCAGAGCTGGGATGTTCAATCAGCTGTTTGAGTACACCACGGGCAGGGAGTGCATTTCTCCTCTGCTGAAAGTTCATGAGGACCTCATAAACGATGTGGGATAAATTATACCTTGACTCAGCTCTGGTGGCACAGTGAAGTTAAAGCAGGGATGGATTTAATCACACGATGGTTAGTATCAAGTGGCAGAAGAGTCTCCCTTTGCTGTCTCTATCATAATGTGAAATGCAGGCGGTGATGGAGAGGGGAAGGTGTCTCTTGCAGGGAACACCAAAGAGAGGCCTGGGGAAGATTTATGTACTCCCTGTTCAAGTGGATACAGACTACATTGGTCTCTATAGGCACACACAAACTCCTTTTGAGGGAACACCTCTTCAAAGCTGTGATATTTTCCCCCTGAGGCTACCAGCAGGAAAGTGTGAAGTTTATTGGTTTCCTAAAGCAGCCCTGTTTGTAAACACAAACTGAGTGTTAGCTTAGGAAAAGTTTTCCTTCCATTTGCCCATACGTTTACCCTTAGAGAGTGTTTTGTCACAGGGAGCATCCGCATGAGGCGGATCTGAGCTGTGACCCTGGGAAAGCTCGGCTCTGGAGGGGACGAGCAGGAGCAGGGGGCACAGGAAGCGCAGGGGTATTGATTTCAGAGCTGCAGACTCCTGCCAAAGGCCGGCTCTGAGGCTGTGAGTGCCCTGTCATGCCATTAGCCGGTGTCATTTCCCAGAAACGAGGCCGTGCCGTGATCTCCCCTTGCTAATCCGCGAGGCACATTGCCACGCTGTAGGTTTGTTTTGAGGTGGCGTGCAGGGGGGAGGCAGGGAGGAGATCAAATTAGCCTCCTAGGCATGTACACAGGCACACTGCTCCCCTCCTGCCTCTCCAGGATCAGCTGCCTGCATATGGCTAACATTAAGAGAGCCTTACTAAATGCAACCGGTGGGATAACGCAGCTTCTCCCCTCTCCAGATCTGGGAGTGCCCCAGGGACAGGACCAAAGAGCTGAACCTGTGAGCAGCTGCCTCCTGTGAAGCCTGTGACCTTTGTGACTCAGCTTCTGACTGCTCACTGCAGGGCAATTCCCCCAGCTGGGGAAAAAAACCCACTGGGGCTCCCTGATGCAGGTGTCCCATGGGAGGAGCTGTCACCATCAGTCTCAAGGAGCTCCATGAGGACTTGTGGCAGATTTTCAGATGAGGTGAGCACTACAACCACCCCCACAACATTCCCCAGACACATCCAAGCTGACCTTTATCTCACTGAATCCACAGTGGACCACCACCATCGCTCCAAAGAGAACCCCACCACGCTCACCCTAAAGAGAATCACGGGGAGAACACTGGGGATGAACTTGACCTGCTAGTGCTCCTAATGACTATGTGTGTGCAAACACTGCCCTCTGCCTCCTGCAGAAAGGCTTTGTTGTTGGGCTGGGGATCTGATGGGTTTTTAATTTTCATCTCCTATGATTACAGAGATTCCTCCAGCCTGGCTGCACGCCAGCACACAAAATGTTGAGAGCAAAATGCCGGCGTGCCCAGCTTGACACTGGTAGTGCCAGCCCAAATACTCAGAACCATGTGGTGTGTGGGCTGTAAAACTCTTCAGCCCTACAATAAGGAAAACCTGGAGGTTTTTTCATATGTCTTATGAAAGAAATTTGCGCTTGTTTCACCCTTTAGGCTCATATTTTCCAGCATTTTTCTCCTAGGGGAAAGGTTAGGAACATTTTTGTCGGTTTTAACTAAGTTGAATCTCTCAAGGGCAGGAGAAAATAAAATGCCATCAGACCTAATACCCAACCATGGACACCTGGCCTGGGCTGACTCCCAGAGGTCCTGGAGGACCAGCAGTGTAGATAAGCACAGCAAAGCCAAAGCTGAGCAAGGGGATGTGGGAGCACAGCAATGAAATGATGTTTCGCACAGTGACAGCTGGCCCAGGGGATGTCCAGGAGTCAAATCTGTGCTTCTGCCTCGCCAGGAGAGCAGGATGAAGTCCCCAGGCCTGCTTGGCTTGCAGGCTGTTCCCAGCTGGCCCCAGGAGGGTACATGAGCTGTGTCCCCTTGTTGATGCCCCTGGACCTCTTGTGGGGTGCCCGTCACCTAGAAGTCATCTCTTCCATTCACCCCATGAAGGGCAGAACAGACAGGACCTCCCAGGGACTTCCCCTAGAAGGGAGGTGCCTGGCTCCTGTCACATTTTGGGAAACCCCCTTGGACTTTTATTTGCACCATGTATGGGCCCTGACAGTGTCAGGCTGGAAGAGGCACAGAGGGCAGGGAGGTAGCACACCAAATCCTGTGAAGAGAAGAAAATGCATGTAGGTTGCAGATAATCTGCTCACAAATGAGCCCATAGGAGGAGCTGGATCTCCCAGGTATGGCCTGTCCTTCCCCAGACTTTGGTTTCTTCACTGAGGTGGCAGCTCTGCTCCCACTTCATGTTGTTCTGTCATGGAGGATATCACAGGGAACTCTCCTCCAAAGAATGCTTTTTTTTTCTTTCCCCTTTCTGGTCAATAAAACTGCATTTTGACTTTAGGGTGAAGATTTGGATCAATTCTCATTTTCTACAAAATGATTCTCTCTTATACACCAAGGAATAGAATTGAAAATGTAATCTATCTTGTTGAGAGGTAGAGTCAGGGTCATGAAAATTAACCCCCAAGTGCCATTTAGTGTGTCTTTTCACATGCCAGCAAATAGCAACGAACATCTTTGGATTGCTAAACAGTAATTTAGTAAAAAACACAATCAGTTTTGCCCAGGCCCCTGAAGGAATCCTGCCACCAAGTCACTTTTTCTCCACAGTGTAAAAATAACTTAAAAGAACCACTTTCAGCCACGACTTGCTAGCAAATACTCTTGCCAGATGAAAATTGGTATCTGGGTGTCTTTGTCTCACAGCATTATATTTGAATATTTGGCTATATAAATTGAAGCAGAACTGGACTCCTTTAATGAAACATTTCACTTTCAGAATCCATAGGATTAAAAATTGAAAAAGTACAGAATAAAATGGTATGAGTGTTCTCATTTAAGGCCAGGAAAATGTGACATTTTAAAATGACTCAGACTGATGAAGGGAAAATGAGGTGTAGCCAGGCCAGCAGAAAAAAGCTTTGAGGAGACACTACCCTGATATTTCCTTCAGATTTATAATTTGTACTTTATACTGCAAGCAGGGGCACTGGAGGCAGACATTTAATTCATCATGTCACTTGGACAGTTGTTACTGCCGATCATCAGAGATGAAGCTGGTAAAGGAGGCCTGGGCAGGATAAATGGGCAATGTGATCCACCAGGGTATGCAAGAAATGTTGGGGTTTGTGGATGAGGAAGGAGGATGTTGAACTCCTTCTTCACTGCAAGGGTGGTCAGGCACTGGAAAAGGCTGCCAGGGAAATAGTGGGATCAGCATCCCTGGAAATGTTCAGAAAATGTGCAGGTGTGATGCCTGGGGACACAGTTTAGTGGTGGACTTGGCTGGGCTGGTTTAATGGTTGGACTTGATGATCCCAGAGGTCTTTTCCAGTTTAATTATTCCATGAAATAGGACAAGACCTAGGAATGGCTCTTCCTGGTGCAAAGTGTTTGTGTCAGCAAACCAAGACACACCAATGGATCAGCCCTGCAAAAAGCAGCTGGAATCTTTTCTGGGTGTCAGGTTGAAGGAAATTCATTCAGCAATTGTCTGTCAGGGTTTTGACCAAACACTTTATTCTCTTTAAACCAAGGAGTGTCTGCTTTCCATTGCTTTGTGCTTTCCATTTGGACTGATTACTTAAAACAAGGAAAAAAATGTTACTCAGGAGGTTTCTGGTTATGGATGGCAGTAGTTTATACTTTGTGAATCAGGCGTGGTCATGTCTCAGTATGCTGTTTCCAGGATCTGCATGGTAACACAGGGACTGTGATGCACCACAGCAGGGATTTGGGGGGCAGGTAGATTTTAGTTAAAACCTCAAGGCTTCAGTTCTTTGGGAAAAAAAAAAAAGGAAAACAAAAAGCAGACAAACAAATAAAACCCAACAAAGGCAATCAAGCAAACAAAAAACAACAACAACAACAAAACAAAGAAACAAACAAAAAAAACCCACAAAAAAAAACTATCAGAAGGAAAGAATTTTTACAGTGACACTGCAAACAAACTAGCATAGCTGACAAAGGAAAGAACCTTTGGATTCCATTCAAATGATGCAAAAAGCAGAAAACTTTGAAAGCAACTCAACTGATTTTTATCCTCAGCTCTCAACTACATAGAAGTGGTCAACTCAAAATGACTGTTCTTTTATTTGGCACTTAAGTTCCTATAGCACTTGAGAAAGTCCAGGATATCTTTGTTCCAGGGTCTAAAAATGTCAAATAAAAAGCCCTCACAAGAGTTTCCTAGCTGAAGGAAAGAAAACATTTAATAACAGGTGCAATGGATTACTGGGAAATGATGAAGTGGTATCTGTCAGCATCGTGGCCATGATACCCATCCGTCAGCACCTTAATTACTACCCAGGGCTCTCTTGTAGCAAGGCAAGTTCAAAGGAGGGCAACGAGGGCACTTTACAGATATTTCTAGGTATCTAAAGGAAAACACAAAGTTGCTTGTTCAAAAATTGTATGAGTGACAAGGAGGTGTGGGGCAGGTTAGAGCTCGGAATTAGACAGGAGAGAGAGACACAAGAGGTTTTGAAAACACAGTCTGACTGCTCTGCCTGGTGCAAAAGGAAGGCAAATCAGGGGAAAGTTAAAAGCAGAAAGGCGTGCCAGCCAACACAAAGGGATGGTGAAATGCAGAATAGGACTCTGCTTGCCAAAGACCAGGGAAAATGCTGCTGTAAATTTGGATAATGGAAATTTGGAGCAAACTTTTGCCTTTTAGGTCTGTGGGAGTATAGAAGAGGTTGTGTCTGCTGGATGCTAAGAAGAACAAACTAGAAAGAACAAGAAACAACCTGTGTAGGAAGAGATTGGAGAGGCAGAAGAAGATTCTTATTAAGGGCATTGATAGGAACCCAGTTCATGCTGTCTGCAGAGATTTGCCAGGGATGGAGTCAGCAGCTGAGTTTGGATACCCAAATGCCAGTGAGATAGCTCAGCCCCAAGAATCAGAGGAACATATTTGAACACCTCCCTGCCTTTTTCTGCCATCTCCACGCTCAGAAAGCTCATCTGTGTGGAGCAAAGACCAGCAGAGCTGTGAACGTGCCCAGGGCAGAGGCGCCCGTGGGCGGGAGATGTTTGCACAAAACCACACACTGCCAGCCCCTGCTGTGACACCCGTGGGTGACAAGGAGAGATGCCACCTGGCACAAAGACACCACCCTCCCCACATCCCTGGTGGCCGTGTCCCAAAGCAGCGCTGGTGTCAGCTTTTCCGCTCTCACGGCCGCCGCTCGAGTGCTGCTCCAGCACTTCAGAAGGGGCTGTTGGAGTGGCACTGCGGCAGCCACCGAGCAAGCCACTGCTATCTATCTTCAGGGATAAGATAAGACATCAAAGTGATTGATTCCCAGCTCTCCACGTCAAAGCAGAGTGTGGGGGCTGGTGACAACCCTTACATCCCACAGGAGTGTGGTTGCATGTGGGGAGGGCTGTCAGATTCCCAATGGCTTTTCCTTTTTCTGTTTGTTTTTTTTTTTTCCCCAACTTTATCTCCTTCCTGTTGGCAGCCAAGCTTAATTTGTGCTTTTGAAATTATTTCTTTACCTTTAAATAACAATAAGGAACACCCACGGAAAAATGTCTTGGTGCCCTGACAAGCAGATTTTCAATGGGAAACTGTGACCACCCAGCAGCAAAAAATTATCATTATAGGCACATAATCCATTCTATCAGTCCACCAATCACCACAGCATGAAATGGCCCCATTAACACCTCCCAAAACCTAATCATTCACCTTCTCCTAATACCCTGTCAAATAAACAGCTCGTGGAAATGCCTGTTATTTTGCTGGATGCAAAAGCCCGCCTGCTAGCCAGTGGAAAAATGAAAGAAAGTTGTAGAAAAGAACTGATTTATTTTAAATTTCCTAGCAGATAGATGTTAATGGTCTACTTGAGAAGCAACTGTCAGGCTGTTTTGCCCTCTCTCTCCACTCTCCTTGTTGCCTAATGCCCATGGTATCATCCCTGCTCAGCAGCACTGGGAGGAATACATTTGTCTCACTGTGAACCCAAAGAAAATGAGGACATCTCTTATCAGAGCTGAGCCACCCTGAGAAGGTGCTGGCTGATGGGAGATAGGAAGAGGCTTGTTTGAGGGACCTCTGAAAGCTCCTTATGGCCTGTTGTGAGGTACCCAGATAGGGGCTGCCACAGGATGATCTGAGGGTGTGTTTAATATGTGGCTTTCTGAGTTTTTAGCAGCAGAAAGGAAAGCACATTTTCCCTACTTCCCCTCAGAGTGACTTCTGGGCTGCCACAAGGTCCCAGATTTAAGGTTTCCCTGGTTGATGGATTTTCTCACCAGGGAGGACTCAGCTTGCTGTGTGGATATGGTGTTTTTAGGGACTCCTGCAGGCTGGTTTGTTCAGACTGGAGAAGGGAAACAAACTGAGGGGACATCTCATCATGGTCTGCAGCTTCCTTACAAGGGGAAGCTGAGGGGCAGACACAGATCTCTGCTCTCTATGACCAGTGAAGGGGCCCAAGGGAACAGCATCAAGCTGTGTCAGGGGAGTTTAGGCTGGATATTAGGGAAAGGTTCTTTACTCAGAGGGTATTTGGGCACTGAACAGGCTCCCCATGACACGGTCACAGCACTAAACCTGACAGAGCTCAAGAAGCATTTGAAAAATGCTCTCAAGGCACATGGTGTGAATCTTGGGGTGTCCAGTTAGGGCCAAGAGTTGGATTTGATGATCCTTGCGGGTCCCTTCCAACTCAGCTTGTTCTGTGAGTCTGCTGCTCAAATGAAGGTCCG
>VXBQ01009059.1:109861-133202 GCA_013400175.1 Phainopepla nitens | reverse complement strand
AAAGAAAGAAAGAGTTACAATCAGTTAAGCAACAGAACTCTTTCCCAAGGAGGCAGTCAGTTAGGCAGGAGCACAAATAGCCTGGAGGAAGACGCTGGTGGCTTTAGCACTTTTCCATTAGCAGGGAGGGACGGCTCAAGCCAGACTCATGGGGTCACTTTCCGCTGGGGTTCCTCCCAATCAACAGCTCAACCAACAGGTGCAACCTGGTGTTTAAATCTGAACAGGGACAGTGGAGAGCTGCCAGAGCAGCGAGGAGAGGAACGGCGTCGGATGCCGGTGCAGATGAAAGCGGGGACAGCGGCACACGGGCTCCAGGGAGGGACAGCAAGGAGGAGAGAGCCTCAGCCCATCCCCAGCACCACGGCTGCTGGATATCCCATGTAACATGAGTGGGGAGCTGGACACAATTACAAGAGGTCAAGTATCCACACCAGAAAGCTGTGGAAATCACGGGAAGTGATTATTAATAGCCATAACAGAGAGGCTGAGGACTTGGCAGGTGGTCCTTTCACAAGAGGGACATACCTGTTTTGCAGGGCAAAGCGAGGTCTTGCCCCTTGGTGCTGTCAATCAGGCCCTTTCTCGACAGAAAAGGTCCTTGCTGCAGGAAAAATGCAATGGCAGTGGATAAGAGCAGTCAGTAGGTTGGATGTGTGTCCTGTTCTGCCCCATCCTTTATGTGAAACTATGGGCAAAGCCTCCCCGTGCCATCCCATTTCCCATCCCACATAAGCAAATGATTATTGAGTATTGTCTCTCTCTTGTGGCCAAGCATTGGACTGATGAGGCATGTGGGAATCCTGAGGGAGATGGTTTGCAAAGAAGCCCAGGAGTCTTGGGTCATGCTTAATGCCCTGCGTCATGACTGCTCAGCTATATGGGTAAAATCTGATCTTCTTATCCCTAAAAATGCAGGTAGGGGACATGCCTTGGGGTAGAGAGGATCTTCCCTGAAGAACTAGACTTCTTCCAGCAGGCATGAGATCCAGCAGCAACTTCTGCTTTGGGCTGGGTGTCACACATCACAGCAGACACCATGTCACAAGCCAGCATTTTGGTCACTGGTATCAGCAGTTTCAGAGCTTTCATCCAAACCAAGGCAGGAGCAAAGCCATTTTCTCACTCTGGGTGGGTGACTTCCCATGCAACAGCCTTGTCTCTGCCAATCCTATCCTTGGTTTGCCTCCCTAACTTGGGCTCCTATATTTAATCCAGAATTCAGTTAGATGAAGTACCCAGTTTTACAATAATTTCCTATGCTGGGAGACACCAGAATGCAACAGATTGGTGCAGAATTCTCCTCAGTAAAACACAAATCTTTTTCAAAATAGTTTAGCCTTCAGGGAAAAGAGGGCATGGGACCAAACTTCATCCAGGAGCAACCCTGAGGATGATGCCAGCCATGGGAAACCCCTGAGGATGATTCCAGATTTGGGGCAACTTAGTTCTCTGGTCAGAAAAATTCTTTCTCTCTGGGTGTAAGGATGAGAAAGACGTGGTGTATGTGGTGTGTGCTCCTTCTAGGGGGTTGGATGGCAGATGCATCCCTGATGGTTTTTTTGAAACAACTCACAATACCTGCATTTTCAGGGCACCTTAAGTCTCTTGTAGTCTGAAGCCCAGAACTGTTATCCTGATGCATAAAAAATATGTAGATGTAAAATGATCAGAAAATTCGTCATTTGCTGAGCAATAAATATGATCAGTGCTGCTTTGTTCACTCTGAGAGGCTGCAAAAAAGGCGTAAAAATTTGAAAATGTAGATTACCAGCAAACCTTAAAGGTCATCTTGACACATAAGGCATTTAATGAATTCTGGATTGATCTTTTTCTTAGTTCTTCTGAAATTGGATTATAATGATTGCATTTGAAGAGTGGTTTTGTTTTTTTTTTTTTTTAAACAAAGTGTTTGGTTTCATTAAATAAAATGGGAGCTTTGCTTTGGAAAGTTTAATTGCAACTGAAGTATGGATGTAGATGTTGCAATAATCCAGATCTATTATTGTTTCAGTAATTCAAGTAGTCTGACATACAAGAAAAGAAAGTAAATTCGGCTTAGAATTGAAGGCAATGTAAATTTGGCATTTTTGACTTCAGGGGATATATACCAGCAGATTATTTTGGGAGAATTTAGGCAGGTATGACTAGGACTATATTTTTAAAGAGATTGTGTTCAGACACCAAAATAAATGGTCAGTGCTTGTGATAGTCCAGCCTGAAGATCCTCGAATAATGTAGATCCAAACACTTGAAAAAACTCAGATCCAATGCTTCCTTATGCAGAGGGCATGACATTTTTATAAATGCTTAAATCTACACAGGAATTATCACTAATTCCAACTTCCAAGAGCTACATTGAAAGTGTACTTATTTAAAACTGCTATTCAGCAGTTCCTTAATTATAGTTTACAAAGCCTGAGCGTGCAGGAACTCCCACTGGAAGACCTGTAATTTTTGGCAAGGGGCAGAATTGAGGACGTGGCGCTTTTTTTCACACTCCTGTAAGACAGCCCAGGGAGCTTTCTACCATTGAGCCTTCCTGGTCCTACACTAGGGCACCAAAGCTCTCCAGATTCTGTGTGCAGCTCTCTCATGCCCAGCTCAAGGCTGCAGGGTCCATGAGCTGTCAGGGAAATAAAAAGTCAGGATGAATATTGTAGCTTTTAACCCAAGTAAGCCAGGTTTCCAGGAGGTTTTATGTCGTAGCACAAACTTCAGCAATCAGTCCTGTAACACGTGTGAAGCTTCTGGAGCCTTATCTTCTCTTAATCAGTTGAATAATACAGGCCTCTGCTTAGCCAGACTAAATGGGATTTTAGTTGACTGTTTCCTTTAAAAAACCAATGGCATGGAAATGACAGGGTCAGTGTTGCCTGAGCATGTGCTCCATCCTCCCAAATGATGGCATGCACCCCCCAAACACATCCATGTGAGCAGTGTAGCTCTAGTATAATTATCACTGTTATCATATTCTTCTGAAACCTGCATTCAGCTCTCATTTTCTTGGGCTGTGGGTAGGCACACACTTGGGGAGCAGGCAGGGAATTACAAATGTTGCAGCTGCTGCCAATCACCTTACCCAAAAAGCCTGGGAATGCTGCAGGAATTGCTGGGCACGTCCTCATGACCTTCCCTCAGCATGCAGAAAGGCAAATCAGATGATAACTGTGGTGTCTTCTTGTTTCTGTCCTTGCTAAAATAAAAGTCACCCTGTTCCTCACCCCGTGATTGGTTCCCAAAGGCAAATGCTGGCTCTCACATGGCTCCTCCAAAAAACCCATGCACCGCAGTTTGGATGGGCTTCTGCCTGCCCTGATCTGATTGCAGGAGACAGCCAGCTGTGGATCTGCTTGGGGTGGGGCTGTCTTTTAGGGCTGGCCTGGTCTCTGCTCTAAACAGGGGGAAAAATATCCCTCAAAATGAGTCTGAAGGGCCAGGACCTGGTGTGAGCCCTCAGCTGGTTTGGTGCAAGCTTCACCCATCCACAAACAGAGCTGTGCTTCAGACTTGGCTTCAGGCACCCTTTGTCTCCCAGTTTCAGCCCTCCCTAAGCAGTAGTTTCATGGTGGTGAGCTCCCAGCACAACTTGGATGACCCACCAGAAGTGCTTCTGTTCCATCTCCTCTCCATGGATGGGATGGGTATTCCCAGCTCAGCTTCTGCAGGTGCTTCATAGTGGCATCTGCAGCTACAGGGCTCTGTTCCTGCATTTTTCTGCCCCCTCCCATGCCCACAGTCCGTGTGCCTTCATTTGCCCCTTCTCAGTAATTCCCTGTGCACTGCCTTGGGCCCCAGGGCTGATTCTGAGCCCATTGGTGCTTGCTCAGCTCAGAAAAACATGCTGTGTGCTGTAATTCCTGCTGGTTTTCCTTCCTGTGCCCCAAAAGGGATACATGTTGTTCCCCAACCAAAACTGAATTTGCTTTGCTATGCATGCTCTTGGCCCTTTGCTGGGTTTCCTGCCCCTCTGACACACCTCTGCAAATCTGTCCCCTTTTCCTACACATCCCCTGTCCTTTCCCCACATTATTCCCCTCACTGTGTCCAAATTACCAAATTTTGAAGCTCTGGCTCAAACAGGGACATTTTTAAGCCGTGTGAACACTCTAGAGTTAAATCCCTCTCCAGACTTCCCTTTCTTCTTTTTTTTTTTCTTTACCCAAAATAAGGATGTCTTTCTCTGGTTAACTCATAGTGTTTGCATCCCTCTTTGCTCCCAGCTACATCCGAGCCACTTCCCAGTAGTAACAGACAGAGAATAATTCTGTGCAGCATGAGCAGGAGAGACAGGGGCTGCTGTGCAGCAGCATCTGCTTCTGGGACCACTCCACACCTCTCTTGCCCCTTCTCACCTAAGCAGAGCTTGCATGGCTGACTCAGAGTTAAAAATGTGTGTGCCCAGTACAGTCCGCACAGCAGAAATCTAACCCTGTGCTTGTGGAGCTGGAAACTAAAGAATTCATATCAAGATCAAAATGCAGTTATCCCTTTCAGATTTACTGCTAGTTCAGTGAGGATGAATATCAGTCATCTTCCAGGTCATTACAGCCTCCTCCAACCATTGCTTTCCAAGCTTTGTTCTCCCAACCTGAAGCCCCAGGTATTTTCAAAATATTGCAGAAATGCAGTTGCAGTTTCTGGGACATTGATGCCAGTTTTAACCAATATAATGAAGAAAACATTTAAAAATTATTTTCCTTTTTTTTATTCCCCACTTGAAAACTTTGCTTTTGCCCTTAAAAGAGCAGTAGCTATTAAAATCAGATGTTCTGTAGCCCTTATAGCTCTAGGATGGGCTATTATTGCCCTACCCATGTTACAGCACATCATTCTCAGCAGCACCAAGGCAATTTTTTTCCTTTTCACCTCCAGGCTTATGTTACCTATGAGCTGATGGAGGAAAATGCAAAAGCTGGTGTTTGACTTTGGGGTGAGCTATTTGGGGGACCCTGTGCCACTTGCATTGCCACTGAGCAAGGCAAAGCTGTCTCTCCACATCCTCTCCAGGGCTTGGCTGGTTTGATAGCTGTGATAACCCCACCAGCTGCCCAGACTCCTTCAGAAGGCGCCTTGGCTCAGCATCCATCCCCTGGGCTCTCCAGGGAAAGGGCTATTAGAGAGAACATGCTTCCCTTCAACTTCCCCTGGCTCATTCAGCCTTGGAAATTCTCCGTTCACAGCTGGCTGTAGCAAAGGTCAGGGTTTTCTGTTGGCTTTTTTTTCTTCCCTCTCTCTGGCCTGGGGAAAAGCAGCAGAACCACAGGTGATGCAATTTGATTAGAAGCTCCTGAGGCTTAAATTAAGCAGAATTATTTATCAAATGTCCCAGCCATTAGCCCTGTCTCTAGTAACAGTCATGCCAGGACCTCTCCCTCTCTCCTCCCACATACATTTCCCTTCCCTTCCAAAGGCTCAGTGAGATCTAATAAAATAAACCAAATACCCCTCCTCCTTTTCAAAAAGCGGGAATTGGCAATGACAATAACAAACAAACAAGTGTGGGCAGAGCTGAGTGCTGGATGCTTTGCATGACTCTGACTGTGCTGCATCCCTGGGGGGCAGTGATGCCCCCCAGCCCCTCCAAAGATCACATGAGCCCTGTGAGGGTGGCAGTGCTGCCCCCTGACCTTTCCTTCATCCTCCTCCTCAGCCTGCACCAGCCAGCCAAGCCCTCATCTGAAGGAATGAATCAGATACCCAGGGGGTGTAAGCTCACTGCCAGGTAAAGCAGACTGCTCTTAGCACTCATACATTCCCTTGATCCTCTTCCAAGGGCTGATGCTCCCTATGCCACCACCAATATCCACCCCATCCCACCCCTCCATCCTCACTGAGGAGCACCCAGAAGAACCAAGGTCTTGTGGCTAAGACTGTGCACATTTCATTTTTTTTTCCTTTTGGAATTTCTGTTTGGTTTTTTTTTTGTTCCTTAGTTGATGGGAATTTAGGTTTCAGGAGAGCTGGACTAATGCATATTTCACCTCTGCCACAGCAGCTGGGCTTTATCTGGGTTGACACCTTGTAATGAAAGTCAGACTCAGCTCTGCCTTGTTGCTGATGCCCCAAGTCAATCATCAAGTTATTTTGCAATGTAAGGTAAATCCGTAGTAGCTGGTAATGTGGCAAATGATCTCTGTGTTGCTGAAAGGAAATCAATAAACTGGCTGAGCCTGGAAATTTTTACTTCTCTGGCTTTCATGTTTTATCCCACAGGTTCTGTTTGTCTGATCAAGTTTTTCTCTCTGGGACAAAATCAGTCTGACAGACATGAAATTTCTGTTTACACTGAGAAACTTTGTTCTTTCCTGTTTTCCTGCCTAAGCAAACTACACACTTTAAATTTTAGTCATCTCCAGCATGCCTGCCCTGCAGGAATGTTGCTTGTGCTATTTGCAGAGAAATGATGCTGAATAAAAGAGCACAACTCATCCCTTGGTATTTTACACTTCCCCTACCCCTGGCTGATTATCGAAGATTTCAGTTCTATTTAGTACTTCTTCCCAGCTTTGTCCAAATTATTTGTCTTGAACAATTTTTTTCTTGAAAGTGTGTTGAGTTCAGTCTCCCCCATGGGAATCCCAGGACTTCCACTCCAGCTAGGAAATGCTGTGAGTGCAGCCTGTTCCAAAGAAAATAAATCAGCTTGCAGAAGGAAAAATGGCAGGAAAGTCTCCCCTCTAAAATATCATTCACTTCTTGGGCCAAAGTTTAGAATTGCTTCTGTTTGACTTGCAGCAATTTATCAGTTCCCAAATGAAATAACCACACAGTTAGATACAGTCCAAAGCAGTCAGAAAATGTAGAAAACATGGGGATAAGAAGACTTTTACTTATTTATTTGTTTATATGTATAAAGACAAACTTTACAAAGATAAAGAAGGTATGGTTTTACCATCTTTAAAGAAGAGAGGTCAGTGTTTCATTTAATATTTAATTAAAAATATCACCCAATAAAGTTCTTCCAAGCTCTTGTTTACTAACTGGAGGCCTGTCATGATGCTTTGAAATGGTATTTAAAGGGAACCCATGTTGAAATAAACGAAGTAATATACATGATCAAGATAAACATGCCAATTGTCTGGTTAGGTATACAAGTAATACAATAAGTCTTATTTTAAAGTATGTTCTGACTGTCTCTTGAGCTGGCAGGCAATTTAAAATCAAAAAGGAATGAAAAATGCAACTCAAAATGTATCAGGCTAGAATTGTTCTTTAGACAAAAGGCAAAGAAAAGTCCCAAGGTTTAGTGGTCACTCCTAAAGAAAGGAGGAGTTCAGGTTTTCCGACTTCTACTTTTGACAAAACAAGTCATCCTATGTCTGCATTAAATCATAACCTGGAAATAAAGGGCATTTCAAATGTCACAATCATGTAGCACTCTGACATGGCTGTATTTTGCTAAGAAACCTATCTTTAGCTAGATTTCCCTTTAGAGTTTGTAGAGGGCTCAGCATCCTTTTGATGTTCTGCTGCAGCACCACAGAGATAACCTCAATTCTGGCTTTTTTCCACTTGTCTGAGCTGGACTGCACAACTTTAAGCCCATTGTCTGTATGTGGCAAATATTCACTTCAAGAAAGACATTTAGGGGCTGGAGAGTGTCCAGAGAAGGGCAGCAGAGCTGGAGAAAGGTCTGGAGAGTGAGTTCTGGGGAGCATCTGAGGGAGCTCAGGGGGGCTCAGCCTGAAGAACAGGAGGCTCAGGTGCAACCTTCTCACTCTTTACAACTCCTGACAGGAGGATGCAGGCAGGTCAGACACTGTGAAAAATTTCTTCAGAGAAGGGATGGTCAGGCACTGGAATGGCTGCCCAGGGAGGTGACTATACCTCGAGGTGTCCAAGGAATGACTGGACATGGCACTTTGGGCTTTGGTCCAGTTGACACAGTGGTGATTGGTCAAAGGTTGGACTTGATGATCTTAGAAGTCTTTTCCAACCTAACTGATTCTGTGATTCTGTGAAATACAGATCCTATTTCTCCTTTTCCTTGCTTCTGCTCTGGTCATTCAGACCCAGGCGAAGCCAGTGAGAAATGTCACAACTGTGCTCATGCAAGGTTAGTCAATGCCAGTAATGTTGCCTCAAAGTTAATTACCCCCTACTTTTGGGAAGGGAAAGTAAAACTATGAATATAATCCTAAATTTAACAAACACAAAAGAGCATTTAATTATTCTGGTTACATTGTTATCCCCAGACACTTTCTAATTCTAGACAGGATCTGCTCCTCTAGGGCAGGAGGTAATTGCTTATTTCCTTGTACACTTCAGTGATGGTTCTGGAGTAGTTAATGATTTATTAGGAGAGCTGGGAATGTTCAGCTGCTCTTCAAGTCAGCCAGCATCGCTGTGTCCAGCACCTCTGATGCTGATAACAAAAAATCCAGCAGCCCAGAATCAGAGTCACTAATCAGGAGTACTGCCAGACAGTGACACAGTGATGACACAGGCTCTCTGCAGAGATTCCCCTCCTGCCATGAATCAGGCCTTGGGAAGAAAAGATAATTCTGGTGTTCTGAGGACTCTCTCACTCCTTGTTTACCTGCTGCAAAAACCTCCTCCAGGCCAGGGGAAGCCCAGCTGCATTGGCACAAAGCCTGTCGTCTGGCTGGAACTCTCCCCAGACTTACAGGTTGTCAAATAAATATTTGCATCAATTTAATTTTCAGTGACTCATGATTGAGTGATTCAGTCCCTCTCTGGACAGCCTTCAAATGGATCTGACCTTTCTTTCAAAGCTTGACCTCAGGTGGGGATTTAGAGGAGGAACAGGAGAGTGATTCAAGCACACATGTCAGGGTCAGGCGGCTCTGGCTTGACAAGGTGCAGCTCACAGAGGAAGAGCTGTCACTGCACAGATACCCCTGACTCCTGCTTTCCTGCCTTGGATTCATTAGCAAAGAGGACAGCATGGACAGGGATAGGGCAGGGAAGCCACTGCAAGGCAGAACAAGAGCACTGAGACTGAAATGTGTCTGTGAGGAGAGACCTTGTTTGAGACTTACCCTGCTGACCCTCTTTGCCCTGAGGTGTCTTTTTTGCCTGGAACAAGCTGGGACACACTAATGCTAGATATCAGTAGAAGGGAGTACAGAGAAGTATTTGTGGGGGACACATCGAGTTCTCTGAAAGCACAAAGGCCCATCCTTTTTCAACCTCTCTGACAGCTCCTGCCAGCTACATGTGTTGCCTCCAGACACCTCTCTAGTTTACAGAAATAGTGATTTAACACCCAGGCAGTCAGGCAGGGGAGTTTGAAGACCAGTCCATGTACAGAGTACTTGGAAAGGGATTGTGGACCCATTGCTGCTGAGGAAGCAGAAGGGGCTGCAGCAGATGGTCTGAAGGATGCAGAAATCAAATGCGGCGGTGGGGGGGTGATTTTTGTTCTTTGAAAGAGGGGAAAGGCAAAGCTCTGAGAGGAGGCAAGGACCAGAGCAGGAAACAACTGACACCCGGGTAAGATTTGCCAACCCACCCCTCTGGAGGCATCTCCTGCTCTCCCAAAACCAGCAAGGGAGCAAACATCTAAAGTAGGTGGTCAGTCAGTCTGAACTCCCTCTATTGTCAAAACTTGTCCAAAGTTGGCAAAATGTGGTTGGACAAGGTTGGGCTCAGCCTGGCAGTCACCTCCTGAGTGCAGTATGTCACTCTTACCACCACCAGCTAATGGGCCACCAAACAGCAGCTTTTTGAGGATTCCCTGGGCAACGACCTGTACAGGTCTAGGTGCACATATAACCCACAGTGATCTTCCTCCACACTTCTCTTCCCTGTCTGTGTCACATATTCTGGTGTGTCTTAAGCACCTACTTCTTTACACCATCCCAAAGGGTTCAGAGGGAAACTCAGGTTGGACAGGACCTGCTCCAGTCCTTCCGTGCTCTCCCATCTGTTTCTTGGAGGAAAATTAATGGCTTTCAAGGAATAAGGAAGAACTTAAGGAAGTTCCTGGAAAAAATGACTGCCTTGAGCCCAACTCACCAAGCAAAGTCAGGTCTCCTAGGCGCCAAAGTGACCCCAATCCCAACACTTCCTTCCCCTTCTTCTTGGGTGTTCCCACTCTATAGCATCCTCAACATCAAAAATCCTCCTTGCTTCACTCAAAAACTTGTTTGTCTCAGTTTGACTTAGACCAGTTTTGGGAGCCACCAGTAGCCTCTGTACCCTGCTGCAGTCAAGAGGGGCACGAGCCTGATATGGAACATTCTGTCTTCTCCTGAAGGCTTGTTTTTTGGAAACTCTCTGTTTTCAGAGGTTACTGGCTTGCTCTTATCATGAAAGCTGCCCCTGGCAACACTCGTCCTTCCTTTGTGAGAAAAACATCCCAGGCCTGAAGTTATATAAGTGTCACATGGGTTTAAGGCATTTTTTCCCCTCTCACTCATAAGTGTCAGCCGGAGTTTCTTATCCACAGGCTGGGAGTCCAGGAGCAGTTTGTGTCTCTTTGGCTCCCCTATCTCATCACAGGGCACTTTTCACTTCAGAAATCTCTCTTCCCTTCTCAGGCTGCTCCTCAAGTCAGGAGAAGGACAATCAACTGATGTCTGAAGGGGGGGTCAGCCCAAAAAGTGGCTTGTCAGGGGGGATTTATGAGCTGGAAAGATGCAGGGTTCTGACCCTTTCACCTCACAATTCATTGAGAGGGATTTGAACCAGTTATTTTCCCATGCATCATCCAAAGGGGTACCAAAGAAGGTCCCTAAAAACTGCTGTAAAAACTACAGAGCAAGCAGCAATAGTCCCTTTGCTTGACAAGTGACTGTGTTCACAAATATGTAGATAAGCACGAAAAACACTGGGAAACAAAGACAAAAAGGAAGAGAAAGAAAAGTAGTCCCAGGCTGCCCCCATACTCAAGCACTGAGCCAGCTATGTGCAGGCCCAAGCTAGAAAAGCCCAGCAGATCTTTGTCCTTTGCTCTGTCGTGAAAATGTTCCTGCAAAACCTGCCAAAATCTCCCAGAAACCACAGCCTCTCGAGGTGTGAAGCTGTGGTGGATTCCCCACAAGAAGCACAAGACAATCACAAACAGAAGTTAGGCTCAAATATCTCACAAATTGGAGAAGATAGAAAAGATGGGATGAGGTCATCCCATTTTTTTCCTGACCAGGAATAATTCCATTTATAATGTTTGTGAGCAAGGCACTTCTAGAGGGAAGTATGGGATTTGGATGAATGCCTCTTGCACCTCTGAAATTTGCCTTGCTGATCTGTAAACTCTTCCATGATTCAGCCACAAATTCCAGCTATGGTTTAATATAGATCTCTTTTTCCTCCTTCTACATATGCCTGATTCACCTCTTTTCACGGAATCATAGAATCATTAAGGTTGGGAAAGGCCTCCAAGATCAAGTCCAATAAAATAAAAATCAGCTAAATACATGCAATGTCACAGAAACACAGTTGCTGCCAAGCAAGAAGCGAGGAAATACTTTCCAGAGCTGAAGTCTGTGTTCTTATTCTCTCTTTCTCCCACATGCTTACACATTACAGTTGGCAGAAAAGTTTCATATCTAAAATGAGTGAACACTGTGATGTAAATGATTCAGCCAATGCCCTTAATCCTTGTAGAAGGGTGCAATGCATTACCTGGGTTTAGTTTCAATAAATTTTGCCTTTCTTTTTTTTTTTTCCTGATCTCTCCATCTTTTTCAAGATCTTTACAGCCCACAACTGGGATCTTTTGATGTGAACTGTCACTGATCAGGACTGATGATACAGCAAAAGTGTGACATGATGGGTTTCTTCACACCTCAGTCCGCACGTTGATGAGAGCAGTTCCAGATCAATTGTGTTGCTGTGCGTAAAACCCTCTAAAATAAAATATTTTGATACATAGCTTGTTTTGAGGTTTTATTTGCTTGGGTATTTTTTGTTGGTTGGTTTGGTTTCTTTAGAGGGTTCAGGAATATATCTTGTTTAATATAAACTCAAAATGAGGGAATAAATGTAGACCAAAAGCAACTTAGACCCTTGGGGCACCTACAAATAAGAGAGCAGCTGAGCTACAGCTTTTAGAGCTTGGCTTATGCTGAAATGGCTGTCTTTAATGTTTTTCTTTTGGTTTTTCAGTTAAAGTTTCAAGACATTGAAATTCCCAATTAATTTTACTTCTCCAGAATGCTGTAATGGGTCATTAATACATGCAGTTTATTAAGCAGGCAATAATAGCATTACAACAGGAAAAGAAGGGAAAAAATCAGTGCAATAACTTAATCAAGTGGCTAAGCCTGCAAAACAGGGCAAGGGCTTTCTGGATGTCACTGACTCCGCATTTGACCTTGAGACAGCCCTGTCCATCTGTTCCCTCATCTTCAAAATGATAACCTGCATTACGGGCGTGCTGTAAGCTTCCAGTCCTGCCTGGGGAGACCTCAAGGGGTAGGTGATGAGTGCCCTCCATAAACCGAGTTCGTAGCACAGCTGGCAGGGAAATCCTGTCACCGGAGAGAGCGGAGCAGTGCCTGTGAAACCACACAAGCACCCGATTCAGGCGCTGCTGTTCCCTCATTTCCATTTCTTTTAGTAAACTTTTATCATCGATCATTGATTGTTCTGCTGATACGGGGCAGCCTCCGACCAGGCATTCGATCAATTACCTGACCAGGCATCACGCCCTATTACTCGCCTAATTGCATCCCTGAAAGAAATGGTGCTCAGCCCTGTAATGCTCTGCTTAAAGGTAATACAGTTGTTATGGGAAGCTACTAATGGTGCTGCCCGAGTTTGGAAACAACACAGCTGTTAAAAACTCATTTGTGAGGAAGACACTGACGGTAGGTATTGAGAGGAGAAGTGATGTAAAGCCTCCGTGTTTGCTGTTCTAATTGTTTAATGCAGGAAAGCTGGCCGAGCCTGTCAACTCTTTGTTTTAAAGACAGAGCCCGTAATGTGGGGACACACACGGGGAGGATGGGGCACACGGCCACTGGCAGGGGCTGGCCAGGGGTCACCACACAGTTTTTCCATCAGCAGCAAATCTGGCTCTACAATTATACCTCTCCAAGGAGATAATTGCATGTTTCATGGCAGGCCCCGACTCGGCAGAGCAGTCCTTGATGCTGACTCGTAAATAAAAGGGTTTCTCAGAAGGGTTTGACACCGGAGGCTGCAAGCACCATTTGGGTGATCTGCTGAGGGGATTGATATGTGCACAGGGAAAGCAAAAAATACTGTGTTTTGTTTCATTGGGATGATCCAGACTGCCTAAATCATGTCTTGCTACATTAGGATGACCCAGACTGCTTAAATACCTCATGCCCTCAGCAAGAGGAGATCTCCAAAGGTTGAAGCCAGGAAGCTGTAGCTGAACGAGCAGAGTGATGAGCTGGTAGGAGGCACCAGGCAGAGACAGGTACCTGAACACCTGCCTTTCCTGGAGCTTGAGTCTACCACCAAATATCTTCAGCCACTTTGAACTCCCTTGTGAAATCAAATGAGAGCTCCTGCTCTCCAAAACACCACCAGTGAGAGAGCCACCACCCAGCCTGTGCAGGATGTATGAGCACTGTGTGTCCTGAGGGGGTTGTCAGATGGGAGTTTGAGTTTCTAAGCAGCAAGAACAGGGTCAAACCTACAGCTCCTCAATTCCCTCCTGCCACAGGCTGTGGGTGTGCCAAGACTCAGGCTTTCTCCTTATCCAGCTCTGGAGTTGGAATAGCCAAGATGGACACTGCCGGGCCAGGAGATGGAAAATTAGACCATCACCCTGTAGTGCAGGTCACGGACAGGAAGACAGAGCTGCCTTCTGGCCTGTCCTCACAGGACCATTCCTGAGTTTTTCAGTCATTGACTGCCTCCTCCAAAGGGAATAACCCATGCTTAAAGCAGGGATCAGCACCCTCAGAGAAGACTCAGCAACACCCAAGGATCACTTCAGCCAGTGTCACATGTCACTTCAGAGTTAGGATGGCTTTCCCTGAAGCCTTTGACTTTCTTTGACAAAACAACATGCAGCAATTTATTCCTGCTCTTCCTACATAGACCTACATTCCTCACCATTCCAAGCTGGAAATTCCTAGCACACAGAATAGGACTGTGTCTGCTCATTTCCATATTCTCTTACCATTTCCTTTAGTCACACCTCTGTATTATTTAATAAGTCCTGACTGGATGCGACAGCACTCATATGCCAGATGCACAGACATGGCATTAGACATATTTCCTCTGGGCTGGAGTAATGCCATCATGGCTGAGCAATTAAAACTTCCCCATACTAAGGTTTGACCTTATGCTTTTCCTTTTGCATATTCAAAATCTGGTCATTTTTCCCTGCTGATCAGCCCTGTCTGAAGTGGACAACACATTGTGAACTGCATGCTAAAGGCAGTGCCATAACACCAAGGAACTAGGGAAGAACAAGGGAAATAAGGAAGAAAAAAAAAAGTAAATGAAAACAGTAAGATGGATGGGAAAATGAGTGAGGGACTATCTGCAAACCACAAACACCTTGGGCCATTTTCCAGTACCTGCACAAAGTCACCCCGAAAGTGAAGTGGCAACACACTTCCACCTCTAAAGAAACAAATTTCCTTTTTATTAGGAGCCCCCTTGGAAATAATTGAGAATACTTGTGTGAATAAGGGTTTGTAGGATCACACCTGAAAACTTTAAAGCCATTTGGGTGGGAACCTCAGCTTCTTATGCATACACAGGTGCAGGAAGTAAACACATAATTCCTGTTGAATTATATGTCATAGATCCATGTTGGATCTGTTCTGTGCTCCTTTAAAAAGAGCAGATCTACTTGACAGCTACTGGAACGGAAAATCTCATCCTCTGCTTGCAGATCAATGTCAGAATCAGAAGGACCCCATGTTTAGCATGAACTCCTCAAACAGGCCTGTCATTTTGTGACTTTCAAGCCATGGTCAGGTATGCCTGTACTAGTAAATTGAATAGTGTGAATACAGAATGGCTTGTATTAATTACTGTATCTCCTCCTTCTCCCCAAACTGGCTGCTTTTATCCAGATTTCTCAGGAAGAAAACCCCCCAGCCCATGTCATCACCCCACCTACGGCCAGAAGAGTGGCAGATGGCATGGGCCATGCTTGTCATAGAGACTGTGCTGCCACTTTGCAGTGTACCAGCATCCTCCCTGCTGCCTTGGAGTTCCCAAAAGCAGGTTCTCCAGCCCTCTGCCCAGCTCAGGCTGCCCCCCTGCCAGGGCACCACCCCCTCCATGGATGTTGGGCACCCTCGGAGCAGGGCACAGGACTGTTGTGTCACCATAGGGGATTTCACCTGCACCAGGAGTCCTCTGGCATTCTTTGTCCTGTTTCCACCAAAATGTGGTGGATCTTTGCTACTAACTGCCCTGAGGTGGCCTCAGGAGGGACTGGGCAGCTGCTTCTGCTGTGTCCCAGCAAGCCCTGCCGGGGTGAAAGCAGATCCTTTTGGGATCTGAGCATGCTGAAAGCACATCTCTCCTGTCCCTCAGCTTAAAAACAATACTGCACTCCCTTTTGTAAGCCCATTCCTTTCCAGTTCCCAGAGATCTCTGAAAGGTCGTGAAAGCTGCAATAACAGTCTTTAGCAATATATTTCTTTTCTAGTTGTGCTATGTGTTGGACACTGCTTAATAAAACATTTACCTGAAGGGCACAAAAACACCCCCTCAGATGCACACAAATATATTCTGTGGGTAAAAGATCCTTCTAATTGCAGCAGGAAACGTGACATTTCAAACTGGATGGATGAAGGCACAAATCATCCCTGGTGAGAAATGGTCCTGCGGGGATGGGGAGAGGGAGCGGGAAATGGAGCTGCTCCTTTCCAGCTCAGTGCCAATGTGCTGTGGAACATATCTTCTTAATTTAATAAACAGGCCTTCCCTCCCTCACACTACCCACTGCTCAGGAAGCAAATCCAAAGTGGGGAGAGCCTGTGTTGCAGCAAAGGTGGGAAGTTGGTTCTGGTTGTGAGAAAGTTCCTCCATTTGTTTGTGCTGTATGCAAATTATCTCCTTCTTGCAGGTTGTTCAAGAGGCAGGTGGTTCATTGCCATTGGCAGACTTGCAGTTACCATCTAATTCTTTTTTATCTCAAAAGGGAGGAAATCTGTTTCAGATTTATTTGAATACAAACATGTATCTTAAATATGCCACATATAAAGCTGCTTTACTGCCTGTTGTTTTCCACTCCCCCAGGCTGTCACAGGAAAGCCAAAAAATTATGGTAGATTCAGACCTTCACCTCAGTGTCAACCCACACATATGCAGTGGAATACCACTAGTTGAAAGGCACTTCAAATGACACATAGACACACTGACACATGAGCACACAGACCATAGATTGTCTGTCTCTAAAAAAAAATCTCATCTCCCCTTTCCTCACCACCAGCACTCCCTCTCAGGCACACATTGGCTGCATAGATTATTTTTTCTGTTTTTCTTCCTTATCCTGCCTTCTTTCAAAGGCCAAGCCTCTGCTATAGGATGAGAGATGCTGGGAGTAAGGCTTGGTCCAGGGTGCCCAATTCCTGGAGACCCAGCACAGGCTCAGCACTGATTAGGTGGGCACAAGGTCCACGAGAGGCCACCAGGAAGGGCTGATTGCTGCATGATTTAACCCAGACTCCTCAAGGCTTGAACATGCCAAAACTGGGACAGTGATGCCATCACCAAAGACACCTTCCTGCAGACAGGTTCTCAAGATGCTTTTTAGAAAGACTGTCAGGGCTGGGCACCTCCTGACCCTCCTTTGGGCAGCGCAAGAAGGGTGAGATTCTTCTTGGATTCATCTTGTAAGATTCATCCTTCCCTGCCAAGGCCTTGCCACGGCACATAAAGGAGAGGGAGACTGCCCGTGTGGGAGGCTCTCCCCATGCAGAAGAGCATCAGCAGTGCTTTCAAAGAGTAAGCTGTGCAGGATCAGGCATCAGGGACTGATGGATCTCCAGGCATCATTGGGATGCCCACATGGAAAACAGGAGACACCATTCCATGGATTGAGGAAAAAATGAGCATTTCCTCAAGTGACAGTTCAGCGTGAAGTGGGTGGTTTAAGGCACCTGGAGCTGCGAAATGTTTCATGGCTGGCACTGGTGGGCACCTTGTCCTGGGGCTTTCCTTGCCCCAGTGGTAGCTATGGCCATCAGGGTGGAGGGGAGATTGTCAGGAGGGACTCACACTGTGCTCCTCCCATCTTTTTCCCATTTGGTGGTAGCTTGGTGACAGCTGACATTTTGGTGACAGGCAGGAACAAGGCACATCAGGATAGAGTACACCCCATGCAGGGACACAAAGGTGAGTACTGGGATGTGATGCCTTCTTGGGCCAGCTGAAAACAGAGGCCAGACAAAATTAAAAGAATTAAAAGCAGTTATTTTTTATTGAAGGGCCTTCAGGTACATTTCAGGCAGACAAAGCCGCACCAGGGGCTACACCCAAAATAGACCATAGGTCATATTTTTATAAGCTTGGTCCATTTGCATATTGGGGGTTAATCTTCCAATTACAGCTTCAGGTAATTGATTAATTTACCTGAAATTTGCTCCCCCCCAACTGACTTTTGTTCACATTTTTGGGGTCTGAGACAGTGAGGTGTCCTTGATTCCCAGGTCTAGAGAGGAATTGTTTTGTCTGACCAAAATGGGAAAGCATTAGCTAACACTCTATATGCAATTTAAAGTTACACACTAAATAATTGCAGGACTACAAATATATGAAAATATAGAAGCTAAAATCCTAAAGCATCAGCTATTTGCCCACAGGACACTTGACCATGGCACAGGCAAACCTGATTCAGTGGGAAAAGGGAGCTGGGTGTGTGTGGCAGCATCGCCCTGGGAGCAGGTACCAGGCTTTGGGCTCCTGGGAGCTGCAGCAGGGATGTCCCTTGGCAGGGTGTCACCACCACCAGGTGCTTCCCTGCCTCTCTCCATCTTTGCCTCACTGGCATTTTGCTTTTCTTGAGCTTCTCATTTCAGTGTTACAGTAAAGCTGTACTTGAGGTACAAATTTGTTGTCTTGTCGGAAAGGAAAAAAAAAATGTAATTTACTGTGAAGCACTGGCTGAAAATCATTTTCTGAACCACTGCACAATTTTAATCAGACAACCATACTGTATCCAATCAAGGGAGGATTTGTGAGGGGGGCAGAGGGGTGTTTCACTGTGGCCTTCCCCAGAGGACATTAAATCCAAGCTCTGCTCAGGAAGACACGATGTCGGGCTTCACAGCCTGCCCAAACCTAATTTGCACTAGAATTACATGGCCATTACTAATGTATACAGTGACTCAAATTGATTACCTTGCTATTAGTAAGAGCAACACGGAGGCTTTGGCGATGGCAGCTTCTGACAGAGGAGGAGGACAGAGGAGCAAGAGCAAAGTGAAACTGTGCTTTGAAAGGGTACATGGGGATGAGGGGCATGAGGGCGATGAGGAGGATGAGGGTATGAGGAGGACATGGGGGTGAGGAAGTTCATGCTCCACGGAGAGTTCAGCATGAAAAAGAGCGTGCAAATGCCTGAACTCCACATCTTCTGTGCTCATCACAGGTTGCATTAAAAAAAAAAATATCACCTGGCTTAATCTTCAAGTCCCTGAAATCTCAGCACATGTAACAGGAGTGTCTCTAAGTCAGGACTCCTAAGGCCATGGGAAATCCCAGATGTCCCAGGGTTCTCCTGTTCATGTGTGCAGCACTGGGGGTGCTGCTGTGAGGGAGACCCCAAACATGCTCCTGCACAACCTCACCCACCTCTTCCCAGCACTTACAGCCTCCGTGGGGCACAGACTCACACCTTGCAGCACCCACAAGGTCTGCAGGGAATACTGCATCTTCCTTAGTTGGTCCAGTGGCAGCCAAACATTCTGAGCAGTTTAGGGACAGTAGATGCACTTCATCAGGAGAGTTCCCATCCCACTTTTTCCTACATCCCCACTAAGGACATGTCCCCCCTGAAACTGGGATTGTGGAGTTAAAATCCCAGTGCAAATCAGGCACAGGGGTGGTTGAATATCGGCCTCCAGTGTTTCCAATGTGTGTGCCTGCTTTTCATATGACTTTGGAGAAATACGTGGCCTGCCCTGGACACCAAACACCTGGCAAGGGCTCAGGACAGGCAAGCCCAGAACAGGTGAAAATGCTGCTCTGCTCCCAATGGGACTTACCCTGATGGCAGCAACAGCAACTTCTTTCCTGAGATCTCCCACGCGCCGCAGCACAGATCTCACATAATGAAAACACAACCCTGGAGCCAAAACTCCTCTCCCACGCAGCCACACATGGATCCCTACTCCACACAAACACACATTTTACATTACTGCCCATGGGAATCTCCCCACACTTTAAAACACCTGAAGACTGGAGCAGAGACAAGAGAGGATGGGGAAATTTCCATGCAGATTTTTGCTGCTTCTGCACAGCTTCTCCCTGTGAAGACTTTTCCTTTTAAACTTGCTTGACATTCCGGGATGCCTGTGACACAGGACAAGGAAAGGAGTAAGGTGTTGTCTCCTGGGATAACACACCAAGCAATTTCTGCATTTGCCCTTTAACCCTGGCAGTATTTGCAGGGCTCCAAAGACCCCAGAGGCAGCGGGGGGCAGTGGGGAAAGGCAGCCTTGTCACCAGCATGCCTCACCACTGAGGTCCTGAACTCTCAGTGAGCACTACTGGATTCTCTGGTTAGATTTCCCTCCCTGTCCCCTGTAAAGTCAGTCTGATGTATTAATAATACAAAAATACAGTTAGCAATAGGGTAGCAGTGGGAGTAGCAATACAGATGTCTTCAAGATGCAGATAAACCTTTATCTGGAGCTCCAGCACACATCAGAGCTTGAGGTGAGCTGATGCCTGATGCCAGGGCAATGCTCTGTAGTCCTTCAGTTCTCACTGAAGCAGCTCAGGTCAGTTCAAGGGACCTGCTGAGGGGCACAGTTTGGCATCCTCCCCTTTAGCAGTGCCATTGGTTAGGTCAGCCCTCTCACCTACTTTCAAATCTTCCAGTTTTAGCTTACTTTGCAACTGTGTAACCAAACCCAAGCTTCAGCCCAGTTTACAGCCAGGTGCTGAATTCTTTGTGTCCCACTGTGGCTCCTCAGGAGGTGGGCATGGCCACCTCATTTTTGGAGGCACTGCAGCGACAAAGAGTCACAAAACGGCCATGCGGACAGGAATATTATTTTTCTTAATATAGGGGAGTAAAAGGAGGCTGACAGGGAGACAGGATGGTCTTTCTCCATGAGGATGCATCCAGGGAAAGATGGGACAGGGCTTGGGGTGGTGAACACCAGCAGCTCAGCATGGGCTCCCATTCCCTCCCTAGCTCCAGCCTGCTCGATGCCGAGCCCCGCCCCACCAGCTGCTGAGAGCTTACAGGGAAAACTTGCACAGGTTTTTATTTGGTGTCTTTGGAAATATTTATTCCTGACACAACCCAAATTTACTTCTGTGATCTGCTAAATATCTCTTCTCTGTTTCTTAAACAGAGTTGGAAGCATTTCCTTCCAGACCTGTTTCCTCCCTCTCTCCCCACGCACTACTGATGGAGACAGCGGGATGGCAGCCATCGTACTTCCCAAACCGACACTACCAGCCTTGTGTTCAGCTCTTGGGGCTGAGTATTTCGGGAATACTATGTTGCCACAGCTGTTCATTTTTCACACAGCAGGTGGGGAACCTGCCCTGTTTGAATGGCAGGATGAGAAAGGCCAGTTGCTCCATAGTAATTTACAGCAGGGGAAATTGGGGGTGTTCAGCACCAAGTTCCATCCCAGAGCATCCACACACACACTCTTCAGATATTTTAAGCAAATGCTCAAATCTCTGGTTCAGTTTTTCCTCCACGCTACGGCAAAAGCAGAAAAGCCATTAATTGCACGGCCAGATGGTTATTAGGAAGTGTGTGAGATCTGGCTACACCGCCACTGTGTGGGTGGAGCTGATTAGATGGACCTGTATCAAAAAATAACAAAAAAAAGAGAAACATTTCCTACATTTCCTTTGCTGCACGGTGAGAAAAGCTTTTCTCCATATGGCTGCAGAAGACAATTCAAAAATAACAGCAAAATTGCTCCTCACCTACCCACTGAGCCAAGTTATCAGCGACAGCACACTGGGGTTCGTATGCAATTCCTCCACAGCTTCACTGCTGGGAAACAAACACATGGGCACCAGGAGGGGCACAGGAGCCTTTGGGGCTTCCTTCACCAGGCTGGCAAAGGTAAAACATGTAAAGAGACCCAAGTGCTACAGTACCAGAAGCACCACTGCTCTGCAAACTGCCCCCAAAAAGCCCCTCCCTCTTCCTCTGCTGTCCCAGCTCTGCTTTACCCACCTGGCTGGCCTTGCCTAGGGAAGCATCTTTGGAGTGACTTCACCACGGAGACCTCCCACCAAAACCAGACAAAGCAAGGCTGCTGTGCTTCAACAAACCCATTCCACCCAGCAGCACAGATGACAGAGGCACCTGGCAGGTAGGACACTCAAATTTTCTGGGGCTGACGTGGCTGTGTCTCCAGCAAGCAGCCCCAGGGACAGCACGGCTCTAGCTGCCCAGTGTGGCAGGAACTGTACAAACTGGGGAATTTCCACCAGAAATGCCAGGGGCTTAAAGTCCATGAACCAAATCAAACAAGGCTGTAAAGGCACTTCTGCTTGGACACCTCACTAAACCAGGTGGTGTACTGGAAGAAGCATGGAATCATAGAATTGTTGAGGAAAGAAATACTCAAATTTCTGGTTATCTTGGGATATTTTCTGCCCTTCCAATTGTTGCCTGGTGTATCCAATATACATCACTTTTTCAGGTAAGAAACTGTTTCTCCATAGTTTAGTGCAGCACTCAACATAACCAGCAAAGATCCATCTTTAAAACTACAGGACAAATTGAAAATTGCTCTGAAATAAACCAACCACACAAAAATTAAAAGGAGAACTTTTAATTCCATCGTCCTCTCCTCAGCCAATTGCCAATTTTGTTTATAGATGTGAATCAACAGCACTGCAAGACATCAGTGTAGGGTTAAATCTTCCATTAAATCCTCACCTAGAATGAAATTCATGAAGAAGCTGGAGACAAAATTGTCTTTGTAGCAGACACACAACTTGAGTGGTCAATGTGAATGCACTTCCAGAAATTACTGTCAAAACCCTTATCTAGGAAAAATCACTAGCTTCATACTGCACTTGATATAATGCTTCAATAAATGCTTGAAACAGCTCATTTTAAATGGGTATTTCAGTATCACAAAGAGAAATACAGTTTTTATGGGCCAGAGACACTCGACACGTCTCCCATCATTTTTGGCTGCTGGGGCTGACACTGTGGAAGGAGTCTGCCCTCAAAAGGCCAAACACTAAAGTGCACCAAGCGCAGCCCAAAGTCCATGAGCACAGCAACAGCTCCTCCCGGAATTCCCTTCCCATCCGCCTCTTGTCTCCCACCACTCTCACCCTGATTCCAGCCCAGCAGAAGCAATCAAGAGCAGCCAGCGAGGAGAAGATCAGAAAATCACTGTATCGGTCTGTGGACACTCTAGCTGTCAACCTTCCCCTGTGAATTGGTTATTTATCTTCTTAAACAAACACAGAAGAATAGTGGAAGAACAAAGAACGAATTTTTCCATTTCCAGGACTCCTGCTGCTTAGCTGCAGCACAGAGGTCCCCCCTGTCACTACAGATGCACGTGATTAATTGTGCCACAGGAATGACAGATGGACACGGACACCAGCACAGTTCTCACGGATGCTGAATCAATTACTCACAGAGACGGCTCAAACAAGTGTGTAAAGCCTCACCCCTTTGCTATTACTCATCTTATTTCCTGCAGTAAAGAAGGCACATTTTTCTGCTCCATGCCAGACTCCACAGTTAATTGAGACCAGGAAACCAGCAGGAGGGGAGCAGGTGAATGCTCTCTTTGGCACGGAGCAGCTCTGGAAGTGGTTTCATGGTTCACCACCTGCTGCTGCCCTCCGAGGGGAGCTGAGGAACACCAACCATGCTCAAACGGGGCTGAAAACGATCCAGGGAGCCCAGGCCATGCTGTAAGCCACAAGGCATGGAAATTATGGTAATTGGGGCTCGCAGGAATCCAAGGGGGCATGTACAGCCTGAAGAGGTTCTATTAGGGAGTAGCTGTCTCCATAGCAGGACTCCACAGGAATACACACAGTGCTTCTGCTGCTGTCACAGTGGCAAGCTGTCAGCAGCAAGGGATGATACCTGGAGCTCCTCACACACACCTGGAGCTCCCCACACACACCTGGAGCTCCTCACACAGATCTGGGGCTCCTCACACAGATCTGGACCTCCCCACACACACCTGGAGCTCCTCACACAGATCTGGGGTTCCTCACACACCCCTGGAGCTCCTCACAACACCTG
>VXBQ01009059.1:88156-109248 GCA_013400175.1 Phainopepla nitens | reverse complement strand
CACACACCCCTGGAGCTCCTTATACACATCTGGTCTCCTCACACACCCCTGGAGCTCCCCACACACCCTTGGAGCTCCTCACTCACACCTGGAGCTCCTTACACACATCTGGAGCCCCTCACACACCCCTGGAGCTCCTCACACACCCCTGGAGCTCCTTATACACATCTGGTCTCCTCACTCACACCTGGAGCTCCTCACTCACACCTGGAGCTCGTCACACACCACTGGAGCTCCTCATACACCCCTGGAGCTCCTCACACACCCCTTAGAGCTCCCCACACACCCCTGGAGCTCCTCACTCACACCTGGAGCTCCTTACACACATCTGGAGCCCCTCACACACCCCTGGAGCTCCCCACACACCCCTGGAGCTCCTTATACACATCTGGTCTCCTCACACACCCCTGGAGCTCCCCACACACCCTTGGAGCTCCTCACTCACACCTGGAGCTCCTTACACACATCTGGAGCTCCTCATACACCCCTGGAGCTCCTCATACACCCCTGGCACTGTCCCAAGGCAGTTTTTTGCTAGGGATGGACACAGATCCGTAGCACTGAGATCTGCTTCAGCCGTCCATGGGTGTGTGAGCACCACAGGGGAGATTTGTAACCTCTCAGCTGAAGGATGAGGAGGAAGGTGGAAGGCTGAATTAAAAAACATAAATAATTCAAATAATGTGGAGAGAATGCAAAGGGCAAGCAACAGGTACCTGTTTCAAAGGGTGACACCATGGCAGTGCCCCAAGGCTGCTTGGACTCCAGTGAAGCACTCCTTGGACCACTAAGAGGCAGATGAAGAATTTGGCATTTTGTTATTCCAGGCAACCCACCCACCTCTGACATCTCTGCAAAGGGAAATGTGGCTTCTTGTTTAAAAATTTTCTGCTTTTGTTACATCTGATAGGATTTACAACCACAATTCTGGGCTAAAATCAAAATGAGCAAACATTTTATCAGGATTTGACCCAATTTCTCTCTGATTCATGTGAGCAGTAGGCTTTTATAATGCCCTTAGCTAGTGACATTTCTCTGGATTTAAATGTCTGGATTTGAGTGCATGTTCTTGGCAAACACGAAAGTGTCATGGGAACCACAGCCTGCTTTATGAAGTGATCTGCTTTGGGATACTGCAACTGAGCAGAGAAGAAGGAAACTACAGAGTTCTTAGAACCCCCAGCTGATGATTCACAGCATCCAAATAATGCTCCTGATTCATCCTTTATGAAAACAGGCCCATTCAGCCAACTCTACATGACCCTTCTTTCATGTGAAAACTACTGAAGGTGTTTTTATAGCATAAACCCAAAATATCTATCAATTCTCACCATGAAAAAATATTCGAAATATTTCCAGATTTTACTCTTTTTTTCCAGATGTAAGATGTCAGAGAATACAAGTCACAATAAGTTGCACAAATAAAGTATGAAACGAATGAAAAAAAAATCATTTAATCTTCCAAGCAGATGCAAATCTGATAAACATCACCTTCCACTGAAAAAGAACTGGAAATGCATTTTAAGTCAATATACATGTTTTGTTGCACAGTTTATAGTCCAAACGCAGATGTTGAGAAAAAAGCCAGTGAGTGATGACGACAACCAAAAATAAAGTAGTGCTCACCTCTGAAATCAAACAACATGCAAGAAAACATGTTTATCCAAACTTAGTGGAGAAAATTAAATACTAAACTTACATCAATTTGTGAAAACCCAAACTACACTGGTAGGCACTTAATTAAAGTTTAGTTCTACTGGGGTTTTCTTACAAAAAAATTTCAGAATTATACACGAGGGATTAAGTTTGCCGCAAATGATAACAATTGTGAGCTCCTGACGTGTTGAAGTACACAAGATCAGGAGAGGTTTTGGTTAATACAATGAAGGGAAGACCAGATTACATCTTACATATCTCTAATAAAAGAGTGTTAATTGAAATATTCTTAATTAATTTCATTTTCAAAATATTCCACGAAGTACAATTGCTCCTCCAGCACTGCAGCTAGAGACATTTGCAGGCGGAATTCCATTTGAACGTGTTCCAGTGGTACTCCCAAGGTGACTAGTGTCTATTTTT
Source organism: Phainopepla nitens (assembly GCA_013400175.1). NCBI lineage: Eukaryota > Metazoa > Chordata > Aves > Passeriformes > Bombycillidae > Phainopepla > Phainopepla nitens. The sequence continues at coordinate 107,169 of VXBQ01009059.1, read as the reverse complement.
GTGATATTCCTAGAAGGGATTCCACAAAAACCCTGGTGGAAAACAGCACAAAGCCCTGCCTGGAGGTCCAGTGATCTACTCAGGCCAGAAAGGGGTCATTTAACTTCCCATGCCTAAGTAGTGCAGCAAACCACGTGTTTGCATCGTGCTATACAAGAATGAGCATTATTCCAAACCCATTAGCTTCCAACTTTTTCTTTATTCTTTTCACAAATCGAAAAGGGATGATTCAAGGAGCCCTTGTCTTCGTGTTTGCCTTCAGCTCCCCTTCCCAAAAACGCCAACAACTTCCTGAACACTCAGCCAGCTCTCCCCTCTCTAGCTGCTGCTGGTTTTTCCTGCAGCAGTTCTTCCTCCTTCTTCTTGTAAAGCTTTAGGAGATACTCATCAGGCTCGATTCCTGCCTCCTGTAACTCTGCCATGGCTTTCTGCAGCCGGCGCAGCGTCCGGGCGCTCTGCACTTTGCGGGCAGTGATGTACAGCGTGAATTCCTTGAAGCCCAGCAGCTTGCAGGTATCCACCTCACAGATATTTTGAACGTCTTTGGTCTTGTCCACCTGGGGGAAGAAAACTAAGCCTGACATTCTTTCAAGGTCTTCAACACTGACTTGGAAGTCAGTGAGCTGGTGGCTGAAGCCTATGGGATCGTTTGGCACCACGAAAGCCCCCAGGACCAGGGGCTCCGAGGACGTTCTGCTCCGCCTGGCGAGGATCACCTTGTACAGGTGGGATGGTACAGCCACATCATCCTTTCCAATCACCTGCCAAAAGGAAAGGACTGTTACAGATACAAAATCATAGAACTGTTTTGGTTGGAAAAGACCTTTAATATTGCCAAGTGCAATCATTAACCCAGCACTGCCAAGTTCATGTCCCTAAGCACCGCATCTTCACGTTCCTTCTCTCTGGAGCCCTCTCCTTTTCATAACTACACTAACTTATAATATAACCTACAATAAAATTTGCTGACCTGACAGCTCCAAATCATGGAGGTTTTAATATACATTTCAAATCAATTCTAAGTTACCGTCTGTCACTTATTTTTTTCTCTGTTGCCACACCTAGGTAGCATTTAAAAGCTTCTTTACCTTAGCAAGCATTTTTTGAGGGGATCCACATATAAAGTAAATTCAGTGACTCGGTATCTTCTTGGAAGAGAAGCCTATCCAAAGAAAATGCACCTATTTCTTCCATAAATTCCCTACAATCCAGCTTCAGTGCTGGTACATGCTGGGTTTCCCTCTTGTGTCCCCCAGAGCAGGACCCAGGGATTTAAGGGAAGCCCCAAGAGTGGAGGATCAGGACTGTTCAAGTCTCACACTCACATGTACACAGTAGGGACCCCACCCTGAGCCAGGGATAACTCCAAGGAAACCCACCTATTGATGGCAAATGTAATCTCTCCAGGACTCAAAAAGTTGTGATCATGCATGCAACTGAATTAGGCTTTTTTGTTTCTTTGCTACTGCTGAACTGAATCTGTCATCTTAAGAGAGTGTAACAGGCTCACATATGGAAAATCCGAGTTTTGCATAACCCTTCTGTAAGTACTCTTCTCAAATCCATGCTTTTATTCTAATTGCAACAGAAGAAAAAGATGCAAATCCCTTACAAAAACTAAAAAAGCATTTTATTCTGTATATAAAATCCAGTGCTGTTTCCAGGATTTGCAATACTTACAAAAGCAAAGACTGATTGTTTCGATTTTTTTGACAGCTTTTCTTAGATACAGTTAAAATACCATTTCAGGGAAAGCAGGTATTTATCACATTAATTGAAAGTATTTTACAAACTAATCTAGTGTCAACAGTTCAGACATGTCTTGTCCACTCATATATTGAGTATAACTCAATCAAATTATAAACACTTCCTATGCACACTTCTTTTTTTTCTGATTATTCAGCCCTTTTGCAAATGAAAATACATTTTTAAAATTAAATTTTGCCTGTGGCTACTAAACCAAGGTTCATGTTGGTCTACTCCAATAGTTAATTAAATTTCAGTTGGAAATTATTTCAGTGATTTGTGTCCTCTATCTCTGTTGCTAGTTTTTTAAATGGCTGGTCCTAAAGTCTTACTGGTTAGACAAAAACCAGAGAAAGCACCTTCAGGAGAAAGGGAAAACTGACAAATTCTTCATGTTTTGTGCAAAAACATAGTAGAAACATTACTCCTGTTTCTGGAAAACACATGCTTTTAGATTTTTTTACTGTGTTCTAAAATACTTCCCTCCCTTGCCCTAAACGAGGCTATTTAATTGTTTTGCTGTAGTTTAAACTTTTCTGATTATTTGGGGTTTTTTTGGGGGGTGGGATTTTGTGGGGTTTTTGGTGGGTTTGTTCTTGTGGGGTTTTTCTGGTTGATTGGTTGGTTTTTTAAGGGGGGGGGTTGGATTATTTGGTTTTTGTTTTCTTACAAAAATTATCATGGTTATGCCACCAACCTTCTCCCAATGAATACTCTGCCTAGACATCAAACAGTCCCTGAAACTAGTTAAGGAATAAATGCCTTATGCCAAATCTCCTCTCCCTTTCAATGATGACAGATGTGTTGATAGGGAAATGAGAGCTCATGAGTGTCAAAGCACTTTGCATTCAGCATTCTGTGCATGTGAAAGCAGAGCTACAGCTCCCCAGGACAGGACCAACACCAGAAATAATCAAAACTGACTGATGCCCAGGTAATGCTAAAATGTACTAAAACCAAGCTGCTGTAGCTAGTGAGTTAACACTGAATTACAAAATGAATGGTGCTGGGAGTTTTAACCCATTTGAGATCAGTGGCATTGGAGCTGGGGAGTACCTGCAAAATACTGGAGGTGAGAGGGAGGGAGCCAAGAAAATCCCTGAAGGGGAGAGTAAGGAGCTTGTATTTCCATATTCACCCAAGGAAACCCAGTGGTGACACTGCCAAAGGCAGTAGGCTGGGCCTTCTTTTCTCCCCTGGAACAGGGAGCTTGCAGAGCCTGCATTACAATCCCACCTCCTGCACATTCCTAGGGCAGGGAGGAAGGTGAGGAAGAGCAGGAAGAGGCTGCAGCCTCCAGAGAGAAGGCAGTAGTGAGGCTAAACTGCAGTCCTCAGCACCTCCCTGGGCCAGTGATCTCCTGACCTGCAGCATTCCCATGCAGCAGGGCCTTTTCCAGGCCTCTCTGCACACTTTTCCCACCACAAACCCATGGATATGTACCAGGCCCTCCATAGCTCAGCTCCCTCCTTCTCCACACCTCCCACACACATCCACATCCCGGCACCCTCGCTCTGGTGCACAAAAGACCAGAGGAAGGGCAAGCACACAGATGGAGCTGCACAAGGATCTCCAATTAGAGGGGTACATGGAATATGTAAAACAAACAGGTGAACGTGTGTGGAGTGAGCTGAGGGAACTGGGGATTGAGGCTGAGGGCTGAGTGGGTGGATAGAGAGGCTGGGGAATGAATAGAGCTGCACACAAAACACTTAGGTATGAGATGGAAATGCTGAATGCCTGAAGTGGGTGTTAAGGGAAAACAGACCCGGTGCTTATGTAATATTATGCAAATATATATATTCAATGCAAAATAATGCACATTTATGCATGGTATGGGCACCTAGGAAGAGAGAGAAGAAACAGAGAAGACTAGCTCAAAATGAAGGAAGGGCTCGCCTTCTGAGGAATGCAGATCTAAATTCAGCTCCATACATGTGATGGTCAGATAGATCATTTATGTACCAGTTCAGTTCCACCTAAACTCTCTTCTGAGACTTTAAATAAAATTTAAGCAGTGCACAGACATCACAGCAATTTCTCTGAACTGCAGCAAACTACTACTGCAATAACTTCATGAAGTGCCAATACTGTTAAAGCAGATAAAACCATCTTCAGTCTGCCAAACTGCCAGAGTCCACAGGTGTCCCTTCCTTACTCAAAATAGGGCATAAAAGTTCCATCCCCAGCTAATTCTGCTGGAGAAGAACACCATCAAAAGGCAGTGCCTGATTTCTCTGACAGAGTAAATATGCATGACTAAGAATAAATGTCTTTTTCTGCAGTTTAACACTTATGTGCACCATGCACAGGATGCATCACCAATAATTTCTGCAGTGTGACCCAACGATTTCTGCTGAATAAAGGAAATGCAGCTGTGGAGCACAGCACAGTATTTCCATCATTGCTCTCTGTAATATCCCACACTTTGCTGTTTTATAGGAGTAAATAGAGAAGCTGCAGAGAAATGTTTCCATAGAGGTGCCTCCTGCCAGAAGTTCAACTGCCAGGAAAAGAAGCGAAGTGTGACCCTGCAAAAGTGAAATTTGGAATAGGAGAAAGAGGTAGGAGAAACAAACTCCACAATTCCATTTCCTATTGCCACCTAGAGATTTTCCTCCCAAACTTCAGCAGCCTCAATCACTATCCAGATCTGCACCATGCCACTGATCTCAGTGCTTTGCCTGGCAGAGGCAGAGAGCATATTGTAACAGGATGGAAAATGGTTCAAGATAATCCATGCACAGATGTTGACTTTGATTTGTGCCTGTCTATCCACATGCAGCAGATGATCTTTCAGAAATCAAGGCCTGAAACAGCTCTCTGTCCCAGCTGGTGAAGAGCAGCAGTTATTTTAAGAGTATCTGTGATTCTAAAAGGAATTTTGTGCTCCACTACAAGCAAGAAAATACAGCAATGGTCTGTTGAAATCACTGCTGTCCCACGTGCTTTCACACCATGTTGGTAACAGTCCACAAGGCAAATTTTTGTGCAATCCTTTGAAAATTCCCATTTTGCTATTGCTATAAAATTTTGCCTAATCTTCTGAATTTTCAACAGGCTCATAACATAAAAAAAAGACACTCAAGCTAAAAGCCTTCTTTTTATAGCATTACATATATTTCTTTCCCATCATCATTTGGGAAACCAATGTGAAATTTCAGATGCTTTGCTGTCTATATCAGTTCAATGTAAAAATGTGCATTGCCCTAAATTTTTGCAGCTACTTATCCCTTTTATTTTTGTTTTGTTTCTCTGACTGAACTGGTGTCTCCTAATAATATAACATTATCATAATGTCATTTTCAGAGCAGTGTTTATTATTTTTCTATCACCACTGACATTGTTACTGACATTCCACAAGTGTGTGTGAATTTGTTATTCTTCTCAAAGCCCAATTAAACTTGGACAGCTGTCACGAGGGCAGGCCATTAAAATGTGTGCAATTCCTGACATTTAGAGATGTTTACATACCACTAAAACAACAAGCTGTTGGTAAGCAGTTGTAAAAAAAAACAAACCTAAAGGGCTCACAGGGACAGATAAGGGCAGAATATTTCCCTAACCAGGGAGAATTCAGAGAGCTTTGATAAATTCAGTGTCACAGCCAAGTCATTGGATGAGGATTTGTCTTAAGCTTGGCTCTCCTCCCAGTTTTGGCCAAATCCTATTCTTGACTTCAGTTTTTAAAAACAAAGGAAGCAAATTTGATAATACCTGTGGAGTCCTGAAGTATCAAAATAAATAACGAAGGCATTTGCTAATGGCATCTAGGGTAAGTTTAAGCATCTGGCACTAACTAATGCCATCTTCATGACAGTAATCAGATAAACACAAGACAGTCCCTAAAAATCTTAGTTTGGAGTTTATGAGATAGAAAACCCCACAAACAAGTGAAAAGGAATATAAGAAATATAATGGCAGAACAGTTGAGATTATATGAGAAGAAAACAGGGTGTTACTATTACTGGAAATTTTAAACACAAACCAATGTACTCAGATTTTCATTTTACACTGGACTTGTTACAGCTTCCCAAACTGCAAAAAAATTATCTTCCTCTGCAAGGGTATGGATCATTTTTAACGTAAGGGCTCATGAATCCAAAAGTGGCATTTTGCCACCTAGTGACTGGAAACTGAAAATCCACCGTGCACAGATCAGGAGAAGGGATTAACAAGCCCGTCATCAAGAAGAGCCAGCTCTGCATAGTCAATTATCTGTGATTCTCTCAGAACCTGGCAAACAGAAATCACTCAATCACACCTTAACCACCAGCACACACTGAAGAGTCCTTGCATCAGACAGTACCACCATGAAATACTTAAAAATGTCAGGTCCAGAAATTCCCTTGACACTCCGGTAGCTGTTTCTTCACTCTCTGTGAAGTTCTAACCCAAGTTTAGAACTGAGCCAGAACTGCAAACAGAACTGCCTGAAAAGAAGCACACCCAGCTCCCTGTGACAGAGTCCTTTCCCCTCCACCTGGCAGTAGCAAAATTACCACTTCCATCCCATTTCTTGGCAGACAGAATTGAAGGAATCATTCCTGTGCCCCAAGCACTGACCAGGTCCATCAGATCTTTCACTGCAGATACCACATCATTCCTGCTGATGTGATCCCACATTTGACAACCCAGAGATTTATTATAATTTGATACTGAATTCTGTACAGAAACAGACTTTCTGGCAGTACAAAACATTCCATTTCCTATCAGTGTAACTTTATTTACTCGATCATTGTGACAGCATTAACTGCCTTCACTCAAGTCCCTTCTGGGTTTGTTAGGCAGCACTGATTCTGCTGAGAGTGTTTTCCCCCAATATTTGAGAGAGCTCTGTCAGATGGCACCAAGAAGAACTGAGGGGTGTGAAGGGAGACCTAGCAACACACAAACCAGAAAACACAACAGATAACATAGTAGCAATCTGCACAGCCAAGCACTCCAAAATGCAAATGTATGCACCTCAGGAAAATTTAATTTGTTATGGCTTGTCTGATTGCTATTGCCAAGTCATTTGGCAATCCTAAAAGGGGGAAGAAAAAAAGATGGTAAAACAAACCTGTTCCTGAATACAGAGTTATGACATTAAAAGACAGATACCCTAACTCCTTTTTATTTTTCTTTAATAAAGAGGGTATGTATGCATATCATGCATGTAATAAACTGTATTTACATGATGACAGACTGCTGCTTCCACAGAATCCACTTAGATTAACTTAAAAATGAATCCACCACAGTCCTTAACACAGCTTTTTCTATAACAGCATAGCCCTCAGGATGGGTTCAGTGCTAAATAAAAGCAATCCAAATTAATCTCTCCTGCACCTTCAGTGTCTCCTCTCCTCTCCTCCCACCTATTTCATTCATTTGTACCTCACATCTAAATTTAGGGCTGACAGAGCTCTGGTGGTTTACACCAGCTGATCTAAGGTTGAACCCTTTTTCATGGGACACCTGTAATGTTTATGGGACACCTATAATGGACCTAAATCCAGTAGTTGTCTCTGTAGCCTTGGGACCACTTGGAGCAGCCTACAAACAAGGACTAATTCCCAGGTTTATTTCTTCCTCTAACAAGCATTCCTTCCTCTACAGTATCTTAGTAGGAGACAACCTCTACTAGTTCTGAAAGCTGACTGGGTAAAACTTGTAAGTACAATCTCATATTTGAGAGGTGCAATTTGTTTCCCAGTTATTTGCCACAGACAGAGTACACAGACTGTGGAATTGTACCTTCTGGAATGATTATTGTGCCTCTCTGGCGCAGCCTGGTGATGCAATTTAAAAAATTAAACAGCAAACACGATTCCAGTATGAACCTCGTGTATCAGTAAAAAGTACATTAAAATGTCTTTTTCAAGCAACAAACAAAATGTTATCTAAACTGTATTTTCATTTGCCAGGCACAGCTGATTTTTCTTAAATTAGCATTCACTAGAATGGCCTTGGGAATGGGGAGGGTGGAGCACTGAGCATGATGTAGGTAATTATTGCAAAATTTGTATTTCAAACTCCAAATCTGCTAACAGAGGAAAATCCCCAAAGTGACAGTCACTGGAGAGCAGTAATGTATAAAATAAGACAATGTCATTTTGATTTGATCTGGAGAGAGATGAAAAACCTGCGTCTGCCTCTCCAATGACACAGAACAGATTTTTCCTGTTGGCATTCTATTCTACATATATTCTCAAAATATGTTTTTCAGATGCCAAGCACAGTCATCAATCTACTGTTTGCAATAAAAATCTCCACTGGAGACAGATGAAATGACAGAACATATCTGAGGATACCACAAGTTCAGCCAATAGATAGAACAATGCTGGCATCTAAGGAGTTCAAGGTTAATTCCCTTTCTGGAATTAAAGAACAAATGGTACCAGAGTCCAAGCAGGAACTGGGAACAAAGCCATGACCGATGCTCTGTTTCTCCTTTACAGTGATCTAAAAATAACCTTTTTGGATGTCTGATGAGAAAAACACCAGCATGTAAAACCATGGATACATATTTCACCCCTCCTTTAGCCAAAGCAAGGAAACTAAGATTGAAGAGAAGATCTGAAACAAATCAATGCAGACACATTCACTGTTGCACTTCTGTGTTTTCTTTTTTTCCTTTTCACAGCTCTGGGCTGAGAGAAAAGAAATATTAGAGAGGAGCTGAGCCTTAACATTGGCATTGGGAGATTACAGGTTGTGAGTTTCAGCACTCTGGTGTGCACTGCAGCATTTCTCCTTGAACAGCACAAAGGAAAGGACATCTTCTCACATCAGCTTCTCATGCCCAAACAATGAGGACTAAAACCCCTTTCAGTCTGAAGTCATTTGTGTGAACTCTGCTGAGTTCACCCTGAAAGACAGCTAAGAGACACCTTCCCTTCACAACCCTTAGTGTTCCTCCTTCAGGGGCAGAATCCCAGACTACCAAAATCAATGGCAATGACTGCAATTATATCCAAGGTGTCTGTTTGAAAAGAACTTCTATCCAGTGCTTTGATGCATTGTGCTTCCTCCTCTAAGTGTATGTGTTAATAAAAGAAAAACAAACAAACAAAAAAACTCAACACACCCCTCTACTCTGAAGTCTCTCTCCTCAAAGTACAGCTGCAATGCAAAGCACAAAAACTTAAGCCATGAAGAAATTTCAAAATAAAAGAACCCAAACATTCTCTGCCTGTATTTATTTAGAGGACTCAAATCAAACAATTTGGAATTTTAAGCAAACAAACAAAAAAGCCACAAAATCATTATTTTACTCTTCCCACCTGAAGACAGCATTATGTGTACTTAAATAAAAATCAATTTACATAATGAATCTCACAGTAGAAAGCTGAGTAAAAGGATTTATGAATGTGAACAAGTGGTGACACACAAACAGGAACACCATCACTTAGCCATTTTCAATCCCACACTGAACTTCAGTTTATAGTAAGACCAAAATTGGTAAAACATTCCTAAAAGCTGTTGTCATCATTCCTAAAGTGTTGTCATCAACCCCAAAGATGAAGAAGACAAAACACAAGAACAGAACAAGAGGACAATCACCACATCATGGCCATTTTGTGTCACTATTATTTCACCACTGTACAGAGGTATCAAGTTATTTTGAATAAAACCAGTAAGATGCAGTGTCTGCTCTGATTTTTTTTCAGTGGAATACTAAAATTTACATTTCCAAACCAAGACTGGCAATCATTTTTCAGAAAATGCAATCTTCCTCTTCTAAGTAAACACTTTCTCTAGAGAAGAATGAGAAAAAGATGAGCAAGATTAAAGTGAAGCCATTGATAGATGCAGTTGATAGATGATTTAACTTCTTCCTGGAAATGATTTCCACTTCTAAAATGTTCAAGTCAGCTCAGGATTTTTAATTCTTTGCTATGTAAGATGAATATATTTTTTAAGGCTGAAAAATAAATGCAATAGCCTGACAGCTACAAGGAAGCAAATCCCAGCCAGCCGTGTGCAAGCCTGGAGAACTCTGCACCATTCTGAGTGACAGGAAGCCAAATGCTCAGTTGAAGATTGTTGAGGGGGAACATCTCCCTCCTGCTCCCAGCTATGTGCTTTTGGACATATCTCATGCTGTCAGCAGGAAGCACTGGACTACTCTGTGTGCTGCCTCAATCCTTCTACAGCAGTACAAAACAAGCCCAGTATACCCAGTATGGATGGTTTTCTATTGCACTGGGTAATCAAGCATTCTGTGAAAGGATCTGACAGTCATCAGCACTGGCTGACAAAAGAAAGGCAGAGGAAGGCCTGGAAAGTAGAAGGGGCAATGGTGAAATGAGCACCTGTAGGTGGCACAGGATGCTTGCCCATCTAAAGCTGGCTTTGCCACTAATTTATCATCTGGCATTGGTCATATCCCTTAACCATGGCTTATTTATCCACTTGAGAAACGAGCATAGTCTGCATCTCAGCACAAAGATGTGCTGAGAGCTGAAGTTTGGAACTGCCACTAAACATGAAGAAGGTAACTTATCACTACTGCACTTTCATAGGCATAACTCTCCCCAAAAATAACAAACTCAAATCCAAAGCTGTGATTTTGTGACAATCAAGGTTTGACATGTGTGGCTGAGGACAGCTTCTCAAGAAGTAAAAAGGTAAAAGCAAACGGGAAAAATCATGTTCTATCATGGGTTCCAAGTTCAATCAAATGGAAATCAGCTGTGTATTTATAAAGGAGAAATAGTGCCTAACTCTTACTGCTAAACAAGCCAGTGTTGAAAGCTGAACATCTCTCCCTTTTGTGTCTCTCACATCCCTCTGAAATAGGGGGTTGTTTTGGCAAGCTCATTCATTGCTCCTCAGAGAAGTGGTTTGAAGCTGAATTGCTCACAAGCTGAAGATGCAGTTGATCCAACTATTTATTTTCAAGGAAAAGTGTTTTTTCAAGAGGTGCAAAATGCAGCATTTATTATTTGCATTATGCCAGGTTTCATCTGCAACTGCAAATAGCAATAATATCTCATTGCAGTGGGGGCAGAAGGTAACACTCCCTTGAATAACTTACTATGCTCAAATCTTACAGATGTCTAAACACAAGCCTACTAAGAATAAGTCTGGGTGAGCAACAGTAAATTCACCTCTCAGCTTCACAGCCTGTCCCATCTGTCTGTCAGTGATGGTTTACAGAGACTGTGCATGATAAATGATCAGAGCACTTTGAGCAGGTAATAAAAACAGGGGACTAAAAGAAGGGGAGCATCAGTACCATTGACCAGTGACTACACTGCACTAGAGGGAAGTCTTGCAAGGGACTCTGGCATGCTCAGAATCTCAGCTCCAAGGCCTCATTCAGGTGATGCCTATGGTGTAGCAGCAGACAACTGCTTGTGAAATTAACAGAGCACTGGCACTCCAATATCCTGTACAGTTCAGAGAGACCCATTCTGCCTTTGCATTCCACTGTGTCTAAAGCACATGAAGAAATTGATTGAATAGATGCCTGTACATTAGCAAACCCCACTGATTCTGACTGGATAAACACTTTTACCGCTGACTGTGGACATGAGATAGATTTCTGTAAATAAACAAATTATTTTAAAATTATGCTTTTTCATGTATGGGCAAGATGTAACATTCCTGCTAATCTTGTCCCAACAAGAATTGCACATTTTATACATTCTGCCTGTACTAAGATGCCCAACTTTTGTTTTATCAAGTTATGTTATCGATTTAAAATAAATAATTACTCCTGCACTATTATCTCAGCAACATATATACATACCTGGTAAGTAACACTCTTCTTTCCATCACCATTTGTTTGAGGCAAGGTAAGAGGTCCAGAAACAACCCAAACATCTTCAAATCTCTCAGTCAGCTCCCGACAGTACATTTCCATTCTGGAACATATTTGTCAGATAGGGAAAGGTCAGCTGGGAAGATTTAATCTTTGAGGTACACTGTGAAGTGAAGGGTGAATTACTGACAGGGAGCATTCTTCCAGATTCATCTGAGTGATTCACAAGCCAAGGAAGGTAAAATGTAGGCCCAAGTCCTGCTTCCCATTTGTTCTCTGTAAATAAGTTTCATTTATTTACAGATAGATATGTTTGAATAGCTGAGTTCTCTACCTACTCCCACACTTGACACTAGAAATATACTGTTGGTGGTCACTTGGGATTAGAAAAATAGAACTGTTCTAAACAGCAAGTTGAGGCATTTTTACTTTGAAAGGTTTTATCATATTATTGGACGTGTCTGCTTCTCCCCAAGGAATCAAAGTCCTGCAACACAGTTCTTTCTGTAGTTCAAAGTACTGAGGAAAATTTCTGTGTGCCATTTCCACTAACTCTAGGTCTTTTTTAAAGATATAAAACTGTTCAAAAATAAATAGCAACTAAAGAAATACTACCATATTTTTGCCTTTTAAACTGATCCAGTTTACAACATATAATATTTCTCAAATAAGGTGGTTTCTGGATTACACCCATTTTACAGAAAATGAAAGATTAACAAGGCAGGTTGGACAGGGCTTTGAGCAATCTGGTCTAGGGGAAGATGTCTGTGTTCATGGCAGGGGCTTTGAGCAACCTGATCTAGGGGAAGGTGTCTCTGCTGATAGCAGGGGGATTGGAACTAGATGATATTTAAGATCCCTTCCAATCCAAATAACTATAAGTCTGTGATTATAGCACATCTTTGATCTAACATCCCAGCCGTTACAGAAATCACATACAGTGAGCAAGCACTGCTCCTCTACAAAGGTAAGACCTGCACTCCACACAAATGGACAGAGTAGCAGACAGATTATCCCAACTGTCTCTGAAAGGGGGAGGTTTCACACCCTTCTCTCATTCTTGTTCCTCACACCTCTCCCTTGGGCCACCTGAGCATTCTTCACCTGGCAACAACCCTAAACAAAACCAGTTTTTGTTTTGGTGCTGGGTTAGTGAGTTGTATCAGCAAGAATGAGGAACACAAATGAGAACGAGCAAGAATGAGCCCTTTCTCCATGTGATACACCAAAGCATTGACTACAAGTGAATTCTTTTCCTACTGCCACCAGCTTTGCTTCCCAAGCAGCCCAGCTCCTCAGGCTGTCTCATGGAAAGAATGGGAATAAACGCAGCTAGGGAGCAAACTGCTATTGGTGGCAGGAGGGGCAGAGATTGCAGTGACCATGAAATCACACTCAAAACAAGAGAGAAAGCAGTTAAATATCAGTTGGAAGAGAATGAGGAATACTAAGGTGGAGTTAGAGCACACCACAGAGCCAGTCCAGCAGGTTAGTATAAACAGCTTGCTGGATGATTACAGTCCTGCTCTTCCCTTTCCTCCTGCTCTCCATGTCTGTCCCAGCTGACCAGTCTTAATCCATCTTCCATGCTGGTTCTAGAACTCATCTCATGAGCTGATCCCATTTTCTAATCTGGCAGAAGCATCACTAAGCAAAAAAAAGACGAAGCAGTTTTTAACTGGGCTGGCAAACGAAACTGACTCACCACAGTCAGGCTACTACCAGAGCTGGAACTGGGAAACCAGTAAAAACACAAGGCAGGAGGGCAAACACCACTTTGGAAAACAGCAGACACTTACACTGACTAACCTGCATTGTCTGCCTGCACCTCAGAAGACAAGTCAAGAAGCAAGCAATTAAAACAAGGAAGAGAATATTGAAGCTAGGAAAGGATACAACATATGTGAAATACAGTATCCTTAAAAATATTTATTATTAAAGAAATGACTGACAAAAAAAGTGGCATCGCTGCCTTTTTCACGCATTTAAACTCTGGGAACAGGGTGCTGGGGTTAGGAAAAAGTGGCAATAATTACCTAAATTGCAGGGTTGATGTTGGAACCCTGGTCACTGAGAATTTCAGACTTTCTGTGCTGACAGGCACTGACCCCCAGGAGAATACTGCATTTGACCTGAGGCCTTGGAGAAGGCTTCCAAAATCGAATTATAGTACTGGAATTATGGGTGTGTCGTTTAAACAGAAGTGTGCAATATCACATGGTGGAAATCTCAGGAGTTTAAAGTTTCAGAATATAGTAATATACATAAAGCAAGATGGAGGTTTTAGGGCAGAGGTTTGTCCTTCTTCTTCATAAGTCTGGGTGATATTGTGTGATTGGATAGAAACACACATTTCAAGCCACGGGTGGTTGGTCATTGGGTTAAAAGTAACAATAATTTAGGTGGCATTTCTTAATTGGATAGGTCACTCTTAAAAGGCCTTGCAGAGAAAGAGCTGGGGGCCATTTTTAGTTTGTCAGCTTGAAGTGCTGTAGAACTCATGGCTAGTGAGACTGTAACATAGATAAGACTAAAGAACATCTGAGTCCCAACAAGAAATACCATCTCGCTCATTTAATCCTGACCTTGGAAAAGAAGTTAAGCTTCGACAGGTTGATAGTGTCAGAGGAAATCTGCAAACACTCCCCACAAATTCCTGATTAGGCAGAGATCCTACTTAAGGGAAACAAAGAGGGTTTCCCTACCTTGAATTGGTACAAATGCCTAGCTTTGGTATATGGAAAATTTATGCTCAAACACTTGAGTTACTAAAAAAGAAAAAAACCCTCTTAAAACATTATGGCATTTTATTTGTCTATAAAACAGTATAACCTTACTGAATGGCTCATCTGATTTTATACACATTCTTGTAAAACAGGAAACCCCTGTGCAGATGAATGATGATGCAGTTTTGATGGACTTTTATTACCACGCTGTATATAATTTTGCTGACCTTCCCTTGAGTGAACCTTGAGAAATCTATCATTTTCCCCTCCTGTTTCTGAGCCTTCACATTCTGTAAGTCCTATGCAAGCAGCACTGGATGAACGCTACTTTTACTATGTTCTCTGCTCAAAGGAAGGGAAGAATAAAAATCTTACACGAAGCAAGTTTCAATTTATCAACCGTGCCAGCTCAAAGTCCATCCAGTTGGCACTCACAAGTTACAGAGATCCTGCCTGACTGCTCCTTGGGAGCCAGGACCTGAAGGAACACCTCAGACCTGAAGCAGTGGCAGCTCAGTGGGGAACACTCAGTTCTCCAATTCAAAGGGAGCCAACATCCACACACAGACACGGGAGTACTCTCACACTGCAAGTGCTTCTTTAAAGAAGATCTAAACCCTTTCCTTGCTTCTGCTGGAACTTCCTTAAGGACAGCTATGGGTGGTACTTTTACCCCACATCAGCCAGAAGAAGTGATTTTGTCTATTTTAAAATGAATGTCTTCGACAGTTTGACTGAATACAAATCTAAAGTCATTATGCTGTTCTTTCACTGAGAGGACTGAGCTGCCTTTCATTTCAGACAAAGCTCCTATGACCTCTACAGATAAACTGCTCTAAAACACCTGGATGTGAAGAACCTTTAAAAAGAAAGCATTTTTGATTTATGCTGCTGCCTGGTAACTTTCACTTAGTTTACTTACAAGTAATTTCTCACCTGTTCCAAAACCCAGCGTTATTTTCATAATTCTGAGGCACAATGTTAGACAGATAAAAGGTTTCAGCCATAGCTCTCTGCATAGAGAAAGAAAATAACAATTTCACTGAAACATTCATGAGCTGAAGACACATCTTTGCAGTTTGTGGATCAGAATCCCATTTTTAGTATAGTTTTAACATCTATTAACACAGAAAATCAGAGAAAACATAAGTCAGAACACCTACAAAATTATTTTGGATTAAGAGGTGCACAATTGAAGTGAAACCTTGCAAAGTTATCTATTTTCTTTTCCTGGCAGAAACAGCACGAGGATGTCCAATTCTAGAGGCAAAGGAATTACCATCACCCAGCATCAGCTTGGTAATGTCTTTGAAAGCAACTAGTCACTTTTCATTTTGAATGGGAAGGACACTTTCAAGAATGCTTTTCATTTATTTGACTGCTTAATGGCTTCTTCTTTACAAGAAAAAGTTTTATTAGATATACTCATTAATATTTTACACATACATAACATACAGGCAATGAAATGATTTATGAGACCATAATGGTCAAACATCCATATATCTGCTTAATTTCATCTTGTGGAAGTGTCATAAACATCTCTGAACAGAGGCACACATACCTCCAGAGATAAAGGACCTGGCCCTAAAACACTAGACATATGCAGAGAAATACAGAGAGAAAAAATTCTTAAGATGTTAATCCAGAATTTTCAAAGGTCCTGTATTTGTTAATATTTTTCACACACCACTATTGCAAAGTGATGGGACCAAAAGAACTCTTCAGGATAATGAGCAAACACTACCACCACAAAATAGACAGTGAAATTCAATTTTTATAATCCTATATTTCAAAGACTGTATCATCTCACTGCATTTCAAGCCAAGGTCAGGATCTCTGTGCACAGGGGGCTCACCAGTAAAAATTCCTCAGATATCACAAATAAATAACAAAGACACTTACAGCAGAAATAAAACCACTGATTCTTTCATTTACCACATGCCACTGTGCTGTCACTCCACCCCACTGAATTCTATCTGCCTGGAGAAATACAAATTTAAACTGCTTTTTAATTAACAAATTGCTGCATTAGGCACATTTCACAAGAGGATCCAATAAATTCAAGCCTGCTTTGTAAGTCAGCCAAAGCATTAAAGCATGCTTTTCTTACAGCTTGAATAAATGGCAGGTGAAGACATTTTACAGACTGAAAGAACTATGGCAAAAGGGTCTAATTTACCTCATACACATTGCAAGAAAGGGAAAAGCTTTTTAAATCATCCAGGCAATCCCCTTGCCAATACAGAACAGTGCTTAACAGCATCTTTGCTTTGCCCCATCTAGCCTTAAATATCTCAGCAGCTGTTGGCCACAATGACATCATTGTCCCTGTCTCCCTTTAACTGAGCTCTGAAGACTTACAGGGTTTTCTTGGTGAAGGTTATCATCTTCATTTTACAGGCAGACAAGGTGACATGCAAGAGGCTGAGAAGACTTGCTTAACACCACACTGTTCAAGACATCATCTCTGCCAAACAAGCTGATGTAGGTGTGATTTAATGAAGAGAGGTATGTCATCAGAGCATGCACCTGATTTAGATGCCTGAAGCAGACTGTGAGAGCATCCTACACTGCTCAGTCAGGAATAGACCTTGTAACTCCAAATCCAGCTCTGTGCATCAATAATGACATCATGTTCCACCTCAAAACAAACTGCAAAAGGAACACTGCACATTACTTCTAAGGGTCTTTTGACCCTTTCCAACTGATAAACACAAATTAAAAAGATGGCAGAAAAAAAAGTCCTACTGTTGAAAATTTGTTATCTCCTGCTGGTGCCATGTGTCCTCGTGACCATCCACTGCCCAGGTAGTCTTCATTGACAGCACTGAACATCAGAGGGATGTTAGGGTCTGGTCTGAATTTACAGTGCCTTCGATCTGCATCACCTGAACAACAACACACTAAATGCTCAGATTATGGTGAAACCATCATAACCACAAGACAAAAAGATCTAATTCTGGCATATCTTGCCAGACGACCCATGCTTAAGGATTCAGTACATCAATCTGAATTCTGTACATCTCATTTACAGGTAATGTTACTTTCTTTCTGGCGTGTGTTTTAAATATTAAAGTTCTTACTTACCCATAAAATATATGGGTTTTTGCATCACGACTTTTCAGTCTTCCCCAAACAAGACAAGTCTGACTCAAATCTCAATTTGAGTAGCTACAGACATAAATCAGAACTGAATGCCTCAAGATGCTTAATTTCAACTTGCAGGTTAGTTGTATCTGATTATTTGGAAAACATTTTAACAATTCAGCTGTTAAGGCCCACTTGAAAGTAAGCCTGAAGTTACTGCTTTCTTCTCAGAAAGAAGTGGGATCAATGATGCTACTTAGGAGTTGGTCATAATGTTTTCAAGATCTTGCTTTTAATTTTGAAAGGTAATTTGAAGACAGTGATTAAGATATATTTAGCAGGCTATTGCTTTCATAAAACATTTTACAATAACATGGTTACTTCCATTACTAATAATCTGCCTTATAAAAACTGAACTAATGCTATAAACTTAATTTACAATGACTGTACAGAACTCATATTTCATTCACCACTGACAGCAAAAAATCACCAAGCCTCTGTCTTGCATAAAGAACAGGGCAGAGAGTATGAGAATTGTATCAGTGTAAATAACAGCTGCAGTGAGAAGGTAATACCCTATCTAGCTCTGAACAATTGCTGATGCCCTTTGCTCAGTTTTTATCTCACCAATGGACATTCTCCTCCCTTTCTGAGCAAATCTCTAAGATCTGTACATTAAAAGCTCTGGCCACCACTGGTATTGACTCCACTGACATAAACTGGCCCTCAGAACTAACTTCCCTACTAAGGAAGCAGGAGCCATTTTTATGCACTCGAGCAACTCTGCAGATCCAAATCAAGTAAGGAGAGATTAATTTTCATTGTTTCATCTTCTCTCCATTCGTGTTATAAAAAGGCAAGTTGAGTTTCCCTCCCAGAGATCACTATAGGACTTTTCTCCCTGACTGCTCCAGGGTCCACCTTCTGTGAGCAGCAAAAGCCCATTCAGAGCACCACAAATATAAGGAAATGAACACCGACGTACCCAGCATCTTTTGCTTTGAAATGTGTTCAATCACCCATCTAGGCACCCGTTTTGCCTGGTCATAAGACAGTGCATGATTTGTGTAACATCTGGTCTCTGTTCCAGCCTCAGGAAATCCATATCTTTCCAGCAGAGCCTCTTCTACTGGTTCTAAGGAAAAAATAAACAGAAGACCATCCAAAGATGAAATGTGATCATAAATGGGACAGTAAAAAAAAAAAACATCTCAGTGGGTGTAAACTTACTGTATAGGGAATTACCTGAGGCTGCAGCCACAATTAAGACCTAAAAAATATTAAGAGAGCTATCCAGTGAAACTCTTATCTGCCAAAAGAGTTGTGGTTCTCATCATGTTTTAATATGACAGTCTCAGCTCTAGGACAAACTTATCTATCTACTCTAATGCCTGCAGAAGACAGAAAAGCTATCAGATATTTTCTTTCTACAGAAGAAAAGCTCTCAGATGTTTAGGGACAAATCAGGCAACAAGGAGTTACAGACTCAGGAAATCAACACATACATTACCCCCTTTGGAGCTGGAAATCAAATTCCTCACAAACTGAGATTTACAAGTTGGGCACAAGCAAGTTCTGCCCTCACTGGGAACACTTATACTCTGCTGAATGAATGAAAGCTTCACTGAATTTTCATATTTTTTTGCAAGCAATATTTTTTTTTTCTCATGGAGGAATATTTACTTCCATCTTGCAGTCCCGTT
>VXBQ01009059.1:48276-87885 GCA_013400175.1 Phainopepla nitens | reverse complement strand
GGGCGGGCGCAGCTCCGCAGCGCCCCCTCACGGCACACCCCTGAGGGCGCCATGGCGGCGTCGCCGCAGTGAGGGGACGCCGTGTGAGGGGGGTGAGCCCGGCGGGATTTCCCCGATAGCTGTGGATAAATAAAGTGAATTCCCTGACGGAGACTACAGGGACTGTGGTGGCGAAACTCCCCGCACCCAGCTGGGCTGGGGGCGACCACCCCGAGCTCCAAGCGCAAAGGATCACTGAATNATTTTTTTTTTCTCATGGAGGAATATTTACGTCCATCTTGCAGTCCCGTTTATTCTCCAGCCATCTGTCCAACAGCAAGTCATGTTTTTAAGAGCCATTCTTCCTCTGCTTTCCAACACTCCGGTACTTTTAAAGCCTTGAGGCTGCGGAGAAAACCATTCACTTCCTCAGGTGCCCCAAACATCTCTCCCCACCTGAACGCCACCAGACCCCAGACTTGATAAACGAGCCATGGCTCATACAGGGCAGCAACAGCTGAAATTTAGTTATGGTCTGATCCGAAATGTGTGTTTCAAACTAAATACACACTCCTCTCCTGCCACCAACACTCCGCCGTGAGCAGGTGCCAAGCGAAGCGCTCCTAATCACAGGGTACAGCCCAGCACCCCCGAATCACCTCCTCCCTACTCAGCCCGGCGCAGGTACTACGGGAACCCCCCGATCTCCCGGCAGCATTTAGACATTCCGAGAATNTCATAGGATCGCAGAATGGCTTGGATCAGAAAGGACCCTTAAAGTCTTTAGCTGGAGAAGAAAAGCTCACCTCCTTTATGAGGTGAGACTGTGGGAGCTGAGTCTGTTCAGTCTAGAGAAGACTGTGAGAAGATCTCATTAATACATTTAAATATCTCAAAGATGGGTTGCCAAGAGGATGGTGCAGGACTCTTTTCAGTGATGCCCAGTGGCTGGATGAGGAGCGATGGCCACAAACTAAAAGAATTTTCACCTCAACATGAGGAAGAACTTCTTTATGCTGAGAGTGGCAGAGCTCTGGAACAGGAAGGTCACAGTTTTCCCTCTCTGGAGACATTCCAAACCCACCTGGACACATTCCTAAGTCACCTACTCCTGGTGATGCTGCCTTGGCAGGANACTACCCGCGGCTCTTACCCTCTGCCGGGGCCCGCCCGGGGCCCGGCTCCGGCTGGCTCTGGCTGCGGAGGAGCCGCCACGTAGTCCAGCAGGACGCGGCGGCCCCGGCCGCGGCCCNCTTGGACTGGGTGATCTCCAGAGGATTCTTCCATCCCAAATAATTCAGTGATCCTGTGATATTCCAACCCCTTTGCAATGGCCAGCGACACCTTCAACCAGACCAGGTTGCTTTGAGCCTCATCCAACCCGACCTTGAATGTTTCCAGGGAAAGGGCATTCACCACCTCTCTGGGCAACCTGTGCCAGTGCCTCACCTCCTTTAATGTAAAGCATCTCCTCCTTATATCAAATTTCAACTCAACCCCCTTTTCATTTTAAACTATTTCCCTTTGACCTATCATAACACACCCTGTCAAAAAGTTTGTCCTCATCTGTGGGAGTTGAAGTGCCTGAGACTTGGAATTAGATAGATTTCACCTCTAAATGCCCAGGTGTCAACTTCAAGCCCTGGGAATAAGTTTAACACAGAGTGAGCCTGAGAGTTGCTCCCATAAATCTTTGAAGTAGTTGTGTTCCAAGTTCTGTTCCCTTACTGATTACTTGCTTTCCCTATGTGGTAATTGTTTCTAGAATGGTCTATCCCCCCGCTGCCCCCTGCCAAGTGTATATGTTGTTGCTTCTCCCTTGCTTGTTCTCTTCAGAGGGCCCCCCATACTGTGTTTGGTTTCTGAGAATTGTCCCTATTTTTCTTTCACGGTAAAGTTTTTTTTTATTTTTGGGCAGCTCCGTTGTTCCCGCTCCTTTATTTTCGCCACCCCCGCGCTGAAGTCAGGGAACCGAAGAGGTTTGTTGCAGGTACCCTCACAGCAAGACTCATCTTTCTAACAAGTCCCCTTCAGGGGCTAGAAGGTCACCAGAAGATTTCCCCAGAGCTGTATCTTCTCCAGGCTGAACAAGAAGATTGTGCTTTAGTCAATATAGGGTGATGTTACATTGGGCTTCTTCTCAGGAAAACCACTAGCCTGATTATCACTATTTTTCCCTCCCAAATGCCTGCTAATATATATATCTGTCCACACCAAACATTTTCAACCTAGCACCAAGCCAGAGGCAATTTTCTGAAAAAAAGGATCAGTTTAGCAATGGAAAACACCAGAGTATAAGGATTTCATGGCCACAGCATCACTTTACTGCAGGCAGCTTTACCACAGAGCTCTGGCCATGCTTCAGTGTTTGGCTGAGGTCATCTTCGTACCTCATATGAGGATTACAGACCTCAGTGTGGTGCTATGAGTACAGGGAACTCAGGCTGTTTTTCTTTTTTATTTTATTTTTTTCCTGGTGAAGTTCCCCTGTGTTTGGCTTCTGGCAGTCGCAGCTATGCTGCTGGACTGTCTTGATACAGTTTCACATGCACATATTGCCCTGTGTGAACAGTTCTTTGCTAGGAGTGATAAGAAGCCTTACCACAGTGCTACGAGAGGCAACACACTCAAAAGGGCAATTAAATAACAAGCAGTTAAAAAAAAAAAATAAAAGGACAGAGGTCGCCCAGAGATGTGGATATTCCATCTGTGGAGGTGCTCAAGGTCATGTTGGATGGGACTTGGAGCAACATGACCTAGTGGAAGGTGTCCCTTACCAGGGGATTTGGAACTGGATGATCTTTAAAATCTCTTCCAACCCAAACCATTCTATGATTCTGCGAATTTGAGAGAACTCCCACTTCTCTTTGAAACTGTTTGCAAGTGATGGGTAGTCGAAGCAGGCCTCAGCTATGCCTCTGCAGGGACTTTTTAGGGATTTTGGATAGCAGGGAGGCTATTGAAACACCAAAACATTCATCTACGAAGAAGGAAATCCTCCAGCTAGATGCCAAAGACAATAAAATAACAATGAATTTTAATGTCACACCAATGTGGGAAACAGTTATTTGTAATTTACTGTTTATTTTCATATACAAAAAGATAAACTTGAAATAGTTCTTTCTAGGTTTTTTTTCCTCCTATCTGTTGGGGTGTAGCTGCTTCACACAGGGCAAATACTACATTCATACTGGTTTATTCGGACACCCAGTGCAAAGCTGAAGCAGCAAAACTCCAACTCGGCAGATCTAATTTCAAACTTGAGACTCATTTCTAAAATACCACAGTAAAAAGGAACAAAGATCCACTGCAAATTCATGAACTATGATACAATGTTCTTTCCAAAATGTCTTCATTTCATAACTGCAATACAATGGATGTCTGCATTAGGCCATTTTATACATACATTTTATATATGTATACTTCTGCAGAATATATATATAAAATGTACATATATAAAAAATCAGCACACTTCAATCCAAAAGGGGTTACAGCAACGAGCTTAACTCTCTATACTTTTTTCTTTAACAGGATATTTTAGTATAACTTTTGTTAACTCAGTAGTACAAGCTATCTCTGTTCTACATTTTTATAGCTACAAGAGTGAAATATAACCTACAACATTTACATTTCACATATCTTGGTATACAAACAGTACTTAGTGAATTTGAGCCAAGGACCTAAAGACTCTTTAAAAATTATTTCACCATCTGATAGAGCTTCCTGTAATTTACACTCAGTTTATTCTGCAATCTTTTAAATCATTTAATCTCATAGTTTGAGTTTAAATCCATTCCAACTGGAAATCCTGGAGAAACAGGTTACTGCAAACTCTTATGTATACTCTATATATACAAGTTAAGTAACACAGCGTAATAAGACTTAGCTATTTATCCTAAAACTGATATACACATATTTCACTACGCTAGACAAGTCTTAGGATTTTTATTTTGTTTCTTTAAATAAAGCACAAATTTAGAAGTAGCTGGTAAAACTTACAATAGGATGATTTTAAAATGACAAATGGTTAGGGTGAGATTTCTTCCTGCTGGTGCCAAAACATTTTCTTGTGAGTTTTTGTACTATGCTGTGTTGTTTAACTGTATGCATCTAATGTCACGTGCAGAAAGCTCTTTCCACAAGAATTGACATCAAACTGTACTCAAGTCAACTTTACAGTACAAAATTTGTCAAACTTAAGGACGAATGTGAAAATATTAACAGGTGAAAGATCAGGCTTTCAACTCTATCATGAGGCTCATGCAGAATTCATAAGCAGATAGTTTGAACAGATTGACAATGGCATTGTGCGGGCTTATGGCGTAGAATTGAGGCCAAAAATGTTACTTAGTTTGCAGTAACCACCTCCTTCAATCCTCACCCACTACGAGATTGATTTTTGCACCATAGTTATTCCATTGGAAGGCCAGCAGCATTGCAAAACACCTCCTCCTGGGAGATTTTAGTACTTTGATTTACCAAAGATCATAATCATCAACCATCAAAAGCCATAGAAACATTAGGCAGTCAAGAAAAAAATGGGGAAAGGGAAATATCTTGTTCTCTTCCTTTAATAACAGTAAATTAATTACTATCCATTCATTACAAGTAATTAAATTAATTACTAGCAATAGTAAATTCATTAGTATTTGGACAGGAAAGCTACTATGCTGTCCCAGTAAAACATCTGTCCCAAACAGACATTTGGGAGGGGAACACATAAAATAAAATGGTAATTTAAAAACTTTTATTTTTTCCAAAATATAGCCTGAACAGAATTCTCTTCAGCAAAATACCATTAAAAAGTTGCTGTAGCTGAAGGTCTGATTTTATGAGTTGGTTCTTGGGAGGAGGTATTTGGAAAAGGAAAGGGCCAGACAGGTTCTAGGTCTTGCCAACATATTTTTTGTTATCCATGAAGTTGCTAAGTCCAGTTTACAAAGCTATGAGATGCTCCCATCTCCTCCTCCTCTGTCATGGCTGGATTTTTGGTTTTAATTGTTTTTTTGGATTTTATTTTAGTGTTTTAACAAAGGTGGCAATGCAGAGATGCCAGTGACTACTGAATTAGGATTTTAATTGACTAGGATGGTTTCTGGTTAAACTTCAGTTCCTCAAAACACTGGAAAATTGAATGAAGTATGGCCTTCCTTGTCACAAAAAGAGAAGCTATGAAATTTTCCTAGAACATGTTTGAGTTTTGCAATACCAACCTTATTGGAATGTTATAAACTGAGGTTTTGGGTTTTTTTAACAACTGGAAAGATTAAGAGACTTCTGCTTCAAAATGGGCCAAAAATGCAGAAGTGGTGTTTTATTCAGATCATCTGCCCCATTAAAATACTGAAATAAAAGGTTAATAAAGGAAGCACTTTTCAGAAAACACTTTTTCTAGATAACCAGCACAATGCCATTATAGAGCTTCAGAAAAGCCCTTTTGGTTTCACTGTTGGAATACAAAATAAATTTTGCTTTTTTCCTTCAGTCCTTGGGGATCACTTTCCATTTACATATATATATACATCATATATATATATATATACATATATATATATATATGATACATATATATAAACACCCATATAGAGCAAGGTTCCTGTTTGTGTATGTTACAATATTGTAGTATCAAGGAGAATCCAGATAGCAACACTGTTTAACATGAGGTTTGAGGTAATTGGTTCTTGAAATACCTGGATTACAGACTGCATCCAGAAGTGACAGCTGGGCAATGAAAAGTGGTTTTTTCAGACAGAAATAACAACATAAAAAAAAAAACCTACTAAAAGAGAAAGAAAGCTTACAGCAGTTGCTTTTACATGGAAAAATAAAGGCACAACAGAATAGCATTACATTTCAGAACAGCTGGATGGACATAACACAAGTATGATCTCTTTCTGTGGAAGTGTCCTGACAAAAAGCATTGCTGCTTATTCCATAGGCTACTACTTCAGCCAGGGAACTGGATGTCACCTAAAAGGAGTCATGAAAAAGGAAGTCCCACGTAAATAAGGGACCAGGTGTGTTTAGAACATGTTCCAAGAACACACACACACATCCATGGTCACACAGGATCGGATGGAAACTCTCCCCCAGCCTTCCACAGCGCCAGGACTTCACCAGAACACGGCTGAGGGACTCGGTAATCGCAGGAGGCTGCTTGAATTAGTGAGCACTAATTGCAAAAGGCACACTGTCAAACCAGCTCCGAGGCAGTGCCATGTGTTGTTTGGTTTAAAGCTTTCTTCAGGACCTCTCACCCACTGACACTGTGCTACCGTGGTTGAGAGGACTAAAAAGACTGGAGTGTATTTTAAGACCAATGGAAAATTAGGTTAAACTCCCCCCACTCCCCTTTTTTTTTTTTCTTTAATACTTTTGGAATACCTTGGGTTGGTTACACAAATTTGGGAAGCTCTTTCTCTTAGTAAGACTTTGGACATGACGGTGCTCCTTTTCTTTAGTGCCTCCAACACAGACTATTAGATCTGATTTTGGGAACACAGAGCGCATATCTGCGTGTTCTGGTGAAGCCTGATTACTTGTGTCACTTCAGAGAGAAGGAATTTCTAGGAACTGGTTTTATCAGGACTCCACTGGCAACAGCTCCTTACAGATCATATTGTCAGTGCAGCAGACACGGCTGCTATGAAAGGATACGGCAGCAAGCGAGATCAGCCCGGCTATTTGGCCTCGGTAAATTCTTAACACCCTGACTTCACCAGTCACTGCAGCACCACAGCATATGCCAGAAGACACACTGCCCACACATGGATACTCGCATGAACACGTGAAAAAACTCCTCCCAGGTTAACTGAAGATGGCCTTAGAAAAGCAATAAGCACCTTTAGCAGAAGGGAGGTGACATGCAAGATAACCTAAACTTATACTCAGTGCCGTCCTCAAAGCATGTCCAAGTATATCCAAACTCGCTCCTCAAACTGTTTTCAGGCTACACTTGTTCTATCCTCTAGACTTTGATGTAGTGCACACTTAATTTAAACATTATATATATATTTCTTTATTTATTTGCTGTGCATACACAGACCTTTCTCCCTTTTCCCTGCAGAAACATATTAGACATTACAAAAATAATTTGTGGTATAAAAGAATTCTCACACAATGTAGAATTTTTGTTTGTATATGTAACTAAAATATATATATTTTTTTCCAAAAGTAAAAAAGTCAAAATGTCCTTATTTTCCTCTATTATATAGTCTATTTTATTTACAATGTTACCAAACAATATCCTGTATGTAAAAGTGACAAGAGTTTGCAGGACACTTCCTGCTTAGCAACTTCCCAATTGGAGTGTGGCCTGAAGAGGACTGCAACAACAGCACTGTCACACCTTATCACCCAGCACCTTCCTCTGCTGTACGAGTTCCTTCCACACTAAGTGAAACCAGACCTTCTCCCTGCAAAACAGGGCAAGCTCTGACAGTCTGCCTAGCAAGTCGTACAAGAGGAATAAAACATGTGTTCTCCTGATTCAGTGCTGCGATGCTAAGGGGGATCAGGATTCCTAATGGCCAGGCCTGACCCAGCCAGCCTGGAAATATCTGCTTCCACTGAAACCACTGACTTTCGGTGGGAAGAGCAGTGAGTCAGGAGACCCAAGGAAAATGCAGGGGAGTTACCGGGGGGCACTCACAGACCTTCTCTTCAAAACAAAGACCTCGGCACTTCCGTAGGTGTAACTGTCTAGCACTGGATATTCTGTAAAAGAATTTCAGCTGAAGAACAAGGCAAAATAAAAAGTGGGTTTCTTTTGTCTTAAATGGAGATTTCTTAGTGATCGGGACCAGCTACAATCCTTAATCATAATGAATAGACCTGGTACTACTTAACTGATGGTTAGGCTGGTTTGTAGCCATCTTTCATAGTATGCATGTATATTTCAATACAAGCCATCTGCCATTTCCAGCCTTGCTGTACTAATGCAATTTCATCAGCAAGTCACAGGTCTCCCTCTATCTTAAAAAAACACCCCAGTTTTAGTTCCTGTGGTATTTCCAGTTTAAAAACATGAACTCAGATTTTCTGCACCTAGGAAACCAGCCCAGCCAGTGCAATAAATCCATAAACGGGAGTTCCACTAGAGAGATGAGGAAGCCTAGCTCCTAAAGTCAAGAAGAATTTTTACTCAGGATATTCAGTGTTAATATTCACCTGAGAACTTCCCTATGAGAGAGGGAGGTGACCAGTACAATTCTGCACCCAAATTTTTGAGCTGCTTCCTCTGAGTCTGAATGGGAAGTGAAATTTAGCAGTTGGGAAATAAAGTAAGTGGTGTTGCCACTGTCATATTCCAGGGAGTGTTAAGAGAAAAAGAGCTGCAGTTGCTTATGACAGCTACACCTATGGATGTGCCCAATTCCTGACTTGGAAAAAGCCTCTGCAGCACCAAACAGAACAGAAATCATGTTGTCAATGAGAGTTCAAATGGATTAGAGGTGAGGAAACTACTTGCTTGACAGCTCAACTGTTGAAAGACCAGCAAGTTAATCACAGCTTGTCTTTGTTAATAAAAGAAATAAATACCAGTTTAGAAACAGCTTTATCCAAATTGGTACAGATAAAAAGTTCAGGATTTCCTTCTATGCTGCAATAGCAAGACACACGTACCTACATACACATAAAACTTGTTACCCAGCACACACCCAATTTGGAAATTCTTTTTCAGATCACTTTCTGAATCCTGCTGACAAGATGATCTATAAGGAACCATTACACCAGGAAGATGTAACACTTTACAATCAACATTCCGTCAAGGTTTGTACGGTTCCCCGCAGTAAGATAAGCTACATGTGAGAATTTGTGTTTATGCTTTCTCAAAAGAGAAGATTTCAGACACTGTTTAATAGGCTATTAAAATAATATGGCACTTTCAATAAATACTTTAAAGCTTCTTAAAGAAATCAGGATAAAAAAGCAACTGCTGTAATGAGTCTGTTTTAGCTATAATACATAATGCTGAAGGAAAAAATCCAGAAGAGCAAACAGATATTAACAGTTAAAAGACAGTACAGCTTTTTTTCTTTCTGCAGCAATAGGAACTGACTCCCATTCCCAGGGAAAAGGGAGTGAACCCATCTCAAAACAAGTATTCACTCAGTCTTAACTGCTCTACGCTCCACCCCAACCCTTACATCACTTCACTTCTAAAACATAGTCACATTTTCATATAAATCTCAGTGCAGAAATGTATTAAACATGAAAAATACTGATCCTGCAAACATTTACAACCACACTTAACATTAGGTGAGTGCCTAATGTCATGACACCAGAAGAGCTACCTACACCCTCAATGCTAAGCATAGGTATGTTGCAGCATCAGGCCCAAGGTGCCAACAGCCACCGGGGACATCGGCTGGGTCAAAATGGTATCGTTCTGTCTGGTTTTGTCAAGGTTTTCTCAACAGAAGCACATCAAGGAACAGAAACTTTCAAACCTACACACGGAAACACAGTTACATGTGTGTACATACTAATATGCAATATACATTCAGTAACTTTGAAAGAATAGGTTTAAGACTTTATTCAGATAGACAAATTAAGGCAATTTTCTTAATGTCTCTTCAAGACAAAGGACCATGTCCTCATTTGTGACTTCTAGGTTTTAAAGCTATACTTTTCAAGAAATATATTTCAATTTTTTTAGTATTTTCTCCAATTAGCAGTTTCGTTTGCTTAATAAATTATATCTGTGCAAGGGCACATACTGATAATTTGGCAGTGGAGAGAAGTCCAATTCATTTATATATAATACAGACGTTTTACATTTCCATTACAGGATCATTATTTTAGGACTGAATTTTGGCTTAATACAAAGAAAAATTTAGAAGATCTGGCCATCCAATGGACATAACTTTGTCAGTCTAGCATGACACAGAATTCATGTTATATTCAAAGTAAAAAAAAATTAAAAAGAAAAAAAAAAGAAAATAAAAATAAAAATTAAAAAAGATGTACTGTCCTTTCACTAAAACAGACAAAAAAAAAAAAGCCAAAAACAAAAGAAAACCCCACCAAAAAAAACCCCCACAGAATGGAAACAGCCTTCACAAATAAGAGTGAATAATGCCCAGGTACCTTATATAGGCAGTTATTCTACAACTGTATACAGTTATTTACAATGGTGCTTTATTAAACAAAACAACAAAAAAAAAATGGTAGCACTTCCTAAAAGATTTTGGAACTTTTTTTCTTTTTTTAATTTTTTTAAAACTCCCTTGTCATAAAAGCCAACTTACATTAAAATATACTTACTACAAGACAACACAACTAACAAAATATATAATAAAACTCATACAAGTAGAAAATTCTGAGGTATTTCTGGTTTGAGGTGGTCTGTGGTCATGAAGTTTTTCTTTTTTTTTTTTTCAGTTTAAACCTCGGAAGCCACGTAACGTGTGTGTGTATGTTTTGTGTTTGGTTTTTTTTTTTAAGTTTTTTTCTTTTTTTAAACATTGCATGTTTTGCAAATTAAAAAAATATTTCAATGTTGAATCAGCAGCATTAGGAACATTCACTGACTAGAGCGAGTTTATGGCATAATAAGTGTAACGGTATTTTCAAATATGCACCACTTTAAGACAAAAGAGTTTCATCACAGAGTAAGGAGAAAGCAGAGTCAAAGAAACCAGTGGGAGAGGTGCTGTGGGAATCTGCTGCAGCCGAGCTGCCTCAGCTCCCTGCAGCCAGGCAGCTCTCAGGCTTCTCAGATGCTATAGGAGCCAGCTGCCACCATTCACTCTCCCAGTCCCAAATTAATAAAGAAAAAACATTAATATACCCAGTTTTCACCCTTTTCCTCTTTCCACCATCTGCTCCATTAGCTTGGGCTGAGAGATAATCAACCCAAGGCCAGATTTTCTCAACTGACTCACACTTAAAACGAGATGCAAAAATTTTCTCATCTTCCAGTATTTTACCAAAGTGCTTCTGAAATCACATCTGTCCTCGTGACATTGCTTAAAAGCATCCTTCCTACTACTACCTGGAATTGAAAAATAAAAAATTATAGTCCTGCTTTGTTCTTTTACTGCCCAAACCCAGACTCTGGAGGAGGAAACAAGTGCCTGTCTTCCAACCACTGCCTCTTAAACTCCGCTTTCTCCACACGCTGCAGCTGTAAATACTCTGCCCAGAAATGTCCTTCCCCTCCTCTAATGGTTACCTGAGAAGTAGCTCCATAGCAAATGATGTTTCCCCGAATGCTGCCAAGTCCAACGTCACTCTCCCCACCCCTATTCTATGCTCCCCCCTTCAATTATACCATCAAGAATTAACATTCTCTGCCCAGTTACTTCTTTTTTTTCCCATGTTACAATGACACCCGTTAGATCCGTAAAAGACACATCTGCTGTTTTTTTTCTGAAGCTCACTTCCAAAAAACATTAAAAAATAAAAAAAAAAAAAGAAACTGAACCCAAAACCAAAATGGGGGAAAAATGCTTTTGAGGAAGGTGTATTCTTTACATAACAGTCTTAAGTTTTCTCCACAGTTTGCAGCATTGCGTTTTTGAAGGTGGTGTGTGGTTTTCCTTTATGTCACATAAGCTTATGTCACAGATGCTCCGCTCAGAAGACAGACTGATAAAGAGAAACCCAGAAAACTGAATAAAATAAAAACAACTGAAGTGAGTTTGTTGAGGTTCTGAGGTACCTGCACCTTTTCTGCATTCATTAGTCGGCACCTGAATGCTTGCTGAAATGTCCATTTTTTTTAATACAGTAGAGCAATGTGCTGGTAAAATTGATCCAATCCAAAATAATAATAATAATAATAATAACAATAATAATAAAAAGTCAAGATAAAATAGCAGCTGCATTCATGGGTTTGTTGAATTTTTGTGATTTTGTTTTTTTTGTACTTTTTTTTTCCCCAACTCTTTTCCTTGTTGTTTTTTTTTTTTTGTTTGTTTGTTTTTTTAAATCCACTGAGTCTGGAAAGACAAAAGTGAACCAGGACCGGGGACTCAGATACTAGACTCTTTGGGTGGCAAGTCCACGTTGGTGACGGATGTCACGATGGAGACGAGGCAGTCCGAGGTAGTGCCGTTGACGGATTTGCGGATCTGCGCGATGCGCTCCTCGACGCAGCCGGCCGAGAGCCGCGCCTCCGCGTCGTGGTCCCAGCACTCTTCGATGGTCACGCAGAGCTGCGCCAGGCCCTGCGGGCAGCAATGGGGAGAAACACCTTCAGCAACCTCACCCGCTCGGGGGCATGCCAAAATGATCTGGGCTTGCACATTTCCTTCATTTCCTTCATAGCTCTGTAGGCTATTGTTGTGTAGCTAGTTGTATAGTTCCTAGCTAGCTCCAGGACTTAGACAAAACACATTCCAAAGGCTCCTATCCTATCTTGGTTCCATCCTGGGAATCAAGAACAAGCTACCCTCCCAGGAAACTTTCTCATAAACAAAGTACAGTTAGTAGCAATGGGGGGCTCCAGGAGAGGTTGAACCAAGGGGAGGAATTACCTCATCACCTGTATTTCCAATTGGAGATTCTTGTCAGTTATGCTAATCTGCTAAACTTATAAAACTGTGTTCGCCCCTGGAGAATTCCCCATTGTATTCTTTTCCACATCTGCCCCTGGAGGCCTCCAATTAAAGACCAGGTTTTATATTACCTGCTGTACTAATATTGTCTCAAAAGTGTGTTGTTTTATTTCTAGACCTTTAAGACATCATGGGCATCACCTTGTCAGGAGGTGGAGAGGTCCATTCAACACAGCCAATGCTCTAAAAAACCCCTACAAGCATTTTTTCCACAGTATGCCAATTACCATGAGATAAGCTTCAAAAATTACTTTAAATATGTGTAAACATGTGGGATTTTTTAAGCATCTGCTCTCTAAGGCTTGGTCGTATTCAGCTCCAAAAGTGCTTTTTAATATCAAAATAAATCCCAAGATTCAGCAGTTAAAGCTGTAAAAGACAACAAGTATTAAGATTCCCATGATGAAACTGTGAGAGCTGGCAGCGCTGTATCAGTTATCACGAAACCATTTGCTTTGTTTGCAATCACCTCTCTCGATATCCCCCAAAAAACTGAATTTAAAAACTGAATTTAACAGTGCTTCAAGAACGCAGCTCTTATTTGAACCCTCATTTGAAGTGGAAGACTCATCTTTTTTTACAATCCACAACTCTCCCTAACTTCTGGGAAATGGGGTAGTACACCTGGGTCTAGCAAAATCTGTAGCAGTTTGGGCAAAATAGAGGCATTTGACTTCTTACTGAAGCCCAGTGAGATGTCATCATCTCTCATCTTCCCGATCTAAGAAAAATCCACTCTTTTATTAAAAACGTGAGCCCGAAATGAACTACCTCTGGGAAACCCACACTGCATTTTGCTTCATTGTCTGCTTGTTTTCACATCTAATTAATTTTTCCTCCATAAACTGCTCCAAGTCTTGCATGGTATCTGCTCTGTGAGGAGTGTGTCTCCAATGGTAGGATTGTTTTCTTTTTCTTAATGAAAGGACTTTATTTTCCATTCTTTCACCATATTAAAGGAGTCCTACTAAAGCACCACATGCTCCACGTTCAGCGCTAGCTGATTATTCAGCTTGTTTAGTCTCTAAAAACAAGAGATAAAAAGAAAACGGAGCACAAAGCTGTTGAGCAACCCCTCATTCCCCAGAGCTGACTCTGTCTAACACTGGAAATGCATAACCACATCCCTCATTCCCATCACATAGGAAAATGTTTTCCACTGTTAACCAGGAGGGACGTACGGGATGTTTTAGCCAGTGATCCTTGAACACAGGGCGCATCTTCTTGTGAACCACCACTTCTTGCAGGTCCTCAAGAGATGGGTGCTGACCTATTTCTTCTTCAAAAGGCAGCATGTATTCGTCCACTGGACCTATGGTGCACAGAGAGAATCAGGTTAGGGTAGAAATGGCCTCTGCAGAGCCACGGCGTCCCCATGCATGAGCGAGCTGCAGCTCCAGAGCAACCTCAACTCACTGCAACAAAGCCCGACGTTCACATGTCACTGCAGACAAATGAGATTTACTTTCCTCCTGCACAATAGTCTTTGCAGTCCCTGCTGCTTGTCTGGCCATATATTTTCCACCTCATTGAGTTACGAGTCCAAATCCTCAGACAGGCCTCCGGATCCCACCATATCCTTGAGGAAGTTTGCCAAGTAATCCATGATTTATTTTAATATAAAGAGCAAATCAACTCATCCTCCCCACATTTTAACACAACAATTCAACAGACAATAACCTAGAGAAAGATTTCAGCATGAGTATAATTTCATTTTGGCACTGACTAGCAAGGCCAAGCATATACAACACTTACAATTTCTTGTTTTGTGATCTGGTTTGTTCATAGGTTTGAGTCAGCCCTGACACACTGGAGCCGGACACACTTGTCCCAAGTACCAGCTCCTAAGTGTAAAATGATTTCTGAACATTTTAGTTATACCAGTTATGGCTGTGAACTGCCCAGGGCCACGGGAATGAGACAACTGTTATGAGTATCAGTGCAGATGCTGGATGATAGCAGTAACTTCTCCTTCTATTGAAAGATCATTTGGCTTTTGGCAATGTATAGATGCTTCCTCATAAAGAGCAGCCCAGCTTAACTGATGAGCTTCTCAGAGTGCTTCACAACATCAGTTACAATTACTCAGCAGCAAAAAATGACCTCTTTCCAGAGCAGAGCTATTTCGAGAGGGTCTTTCCAGGCTAAAATAAAAGAGCGGACCACTTCATCTGGTCATGAATTGTGACACCAACAGCACAATGTTTAGATACTCTAAAGAATGAAATCACTAAAGGGTCCTATTGTTATTCTTGTTTACTCAGTGGCAGCCACTAAACCAAACTGAAATACTTGCTCCAACATATGGCACAGGCTCCCTTAAGACTTTCCTTTTCCTCCAAGAGGAATCCAGGCTGTGAAGAGCTGCACTGCTGATCTGCAACTTAAATGTGCTGTTTACACAACATCACTTCTGAGCTGGAAGTGCAGACTAGGCTCAGTGTAAACTCCCCATCATCCCAAAGGAAGCATTCCCTCTGACTCAATGGTGCTGTGTGTGGCACCTGGGGTATCTCAGCTGTCTGAATTGGCAGGTATGCTGGTTTTGCATTAATTGACATTTGGTAAGGAGCGAAGAAGTCACCCACAGAAATTATTTTCCTGAAAGCTTCCTCCGTGACTTGACACAACCAATCAGAGGCTAGTTTGAATACTGACAACCTATGAAACCAATTAAAGAGCTAGATCCACCTCTGTGAGATTCTCATTTTAAAATGAGCAAACCCCAGGAATCTCCCTTTTCTCTTCCGGCCTGAGTACAGGTAAGAGGTGAGGCCAGGCGGGCTGGTAACAGAGGGTGGGCTCTGCTGCAGGGCCGGGCCCCTTGCCGGGGAGCTGCCAGGCTCTGTCCCAGCCGGGCCGGGCCCAGCGGCTGCCGGGCAGGGGAGGGGAGGCCGTGGAGCCCTGGCCGAGGCAGGGCTGGGGCTGTTAACATCCTGTCGCCAGGTGCTCCCCTCAGCGCGGCCAGGCCGGCCCGGGCTCAGCTGAATTCTGCCGCTGCTGAATTTCACCAGAAACTGCCGGGCAGGGACAGGGGAAGCCATCAGCCCGTGGCACGTTTCTGTTCTGGCTCGAGCCCTCCTGAGATCCTGGTGCAGCCCCCTCAGCGCAGCCTGAAATACTGCATTGTGACTGCTCTGGCCGCTGCTGGCAGGAATCATGACCAACAGCGAGAGGAGAGGCCAGTCTAATGCAAGGCCTGGGTAAGATCAACTTCTTTACTGCACAGATGAGACTTACAGACCTTCAATCTTCCCTTGAGTGAGAGAAAATGACAGAGTGAAGACGTATAGAGGACAATATGAATACACCAAGGTCAGCAAAGAAGAAGTCCCAGATGAAAGGAGAATGAGGAGATGCCTCAATCTTGGGCTGAAATCCTCTTGTAAGGCTATAGAGAAGAATGTAATTGATAAATCAGACTCTTTTTCCTGTAACTCATTGAAATGAGGGAATGTAGCATTTTAATTACAGCATGAACAGAGGCACCAGTGCTGAAGTAAACAGATGCTGAAGTAGCTGTGATCCTGATGAGAAGCTTGAACAGAGAGAGACAAAAGTGATGAAGACCCTTTGCTCCCAGGGAAGAAGAAGAAAACCTCTGTTCTCAGAAACAGAAGAAGAGAATCTTTGCTTTTTGAACAGCTCATCTTTAAAAATGGCACCCCAATAAGTTGACATGTCCCTGAAACGCAGCTGTGGGAAGGCTGTAAAAGATGGGAGGCACTTTGTAACTGCAGATTCCCAGGCGGCTGCTATTCCTGAAAACTGAAGCCACAAGAGGACTGTTTCATGTGGAGGAGTCTACACGGCCATGGCAAGAGAGACTCCTCTCCCTAAGACAGCTGGTGAAAGATTATTTAAAGAATGGTAAACTGACTGAGAATACCAAATTCGTCTCTGTACATTGTCAGTGGGAAAGAAAAAGGTTGGAGGGGGGAAGAGAAGTATTCTGAAGGTTTTACTCTGATTCTTATTACTCGTTTAGTCCTGTCAATAAAGTTTTCTTTTTGCTCTTTTAAAGCTTTGAGCCTGCTTTGCCTTCCTCCTAGTCCTGTCTCACAGCAGGAAATGAGTAAATAATTCTAGAGGGTACATGGCCATTTGGCCAGCACTGAACCCACCACAGCAGGAGATCACAAAACAAGGACAGGAAGAATGAAAGTAGATATTTGGGGCACCTCAACAGAGAAAGGCAATTCCTACGTGAGTGATCTGTGTACCACTGTTTTACCCTGCTGTGCTCCCTGCTCCCTGCTCCTTGAGCATTTCACCTCGTTACACTGTCCATTTCTGAAGATGAGACTTTCTGTTACCGCACACTTATAGGAGACATTTTAATTGTAATCATGCTTCTCAGTCCAACTGTAATGCTAACACAACCATTTGAAATCTAGGTGAGGTGCTGTTGTTTTATGAACTTGATATTCAGTTCAGAGCACCCATATCTATACAAAAAGAAAAAATTTGGAGGAAGCAGCCTTGGAGCTACTACAGTGATGTGACTGCTTCCCTGTCCTGCATGTGGGAAGGGGCAATAAAGGACAGATGTGCTGATTGGACAGAAAAGATGCCCCACTTTGCAGCATTGTTTTAGGATAAAAAAAAAAAAAAAGGAGAAAGGAGACAACATGAAGTTCATACTTTTAGATCCTTCAGGAGAAAGTGAGATCCTCCAAAGCTGTAAATGAAACAACAAACCTAGTCCACTACTGGGAGAGGGCTTGATCAGCAAAAGTCAAAGATCAATAACTAATGACTTATGATAGCAGAGAAATGGACTTGCTGACCCAGGAAGATCCTTCCAGCCCTGTGTTCCTGCTATTTCACTAAGGGGCTTTCCATTCAGGCTATCCTACTGCCCTGCATAAGTGAGGTGACAGCCAGGCTGGCTGTGTGGCTCTTCTCAGGAGAGCCCAAGGCATGCCCTGGTTACAGGCAGAAATGTAGAGTGCCACTGAGAGCAGCACACAGCAGGCTCAGGAGTAAAGGACATCCATCCTGTAGGGATCACCTTCTCCCTCTGAATTCTCAGCAATTTGCAAGGTAACAAACACAGTAAAAAGTACTTTGAGGCTCGAGCAGTTACAAAGGTTATTATATACAGAGAGTAACACCTTATGTTAAAAAAAAAAAAAAAGAAAAACAGGTTAGCTGCTTTTAATAAAAATATGCCATTGAATACTTTTTTCTAAACAGAGACAAATCCATTCTCTGGACAACTAAACTACACTGAAACAGAGCCCTCCCCAGGAAAGAGAGGATCTTTATTCTTACCATCAACTGCTCTACATCTGGAGACTAGCTCCCACAACACCAGTCCCATTGCATACATGTCTATTCTCAGGAAGGCGTCTCGTTGGAAGTTGATTGCTCCCTCCAACACTTCAGGAGCCATGTACCTCCTTGTTCCCACCTACAGAGAAAAAACACAGCTCAAGTTACATTGCATTTGGGCCCCTCAGCCTCTGCTGGCTGGAGGTGAGTGACAGCCTGGAGGCCACTGCTGCTAAAGGTGCACCTCACTCGGAAAACAGGCACAGGGGAGCTGTTTCTTCTGACACCGATTCTCCTTAAGATCACTCGAGTCCAGATAAGCTGCATGAAGGAGAAAGCCAAAGTGCAAGGCTACATATGTGATACTCATTCAGTGCAAGTCTCCATCCTGGCTGCATGTTGCTCCAGCAGCACACCCCGCATGAGAAAATGCTGTCTTTGGGGACACACGGAACACCCTGAGGTCAAGCCTGACTTGGTTAGCCTAACTGTTAAAGGTTCAATCCTCTATCACTCAAAAGAAAAAAACAAACCCAAAACCAAAAAAAACCTCCAAACAACCCCCCCACCCCACGATAAATGCATACATAATAAAAATAAAAAAACAGAGAAGAGAAAAAAAATAAATATCCTGAAATGGTAAGAAAAGGTGTTGGTTTAAGAGCCCTAGATAAAAGTCTCCCACATCCACAGATGTAGTAAAACATGAACCCTGGCTTGCCATGGTTTGGAAAAGACCTCCTCTTGTTTTGAGGAAATTCAGTCCTCATTATAGTGCCTCCATTGTTATGTTAAGTATAGCTCATAATGTAGAAGAGTAGACAGAACAGCAAGGGAAAAAGCACCTTTCTTGGGAATTGAAACACTTTTAATAATTTCCTTTAGGGAAATTCTCATCTCTTCTTGCTGTTAGCTGAGGCAGTGGGGACAGAGTGAAGCCAGGATATGGAAGGATGTGCAAAATACTGGAAAAGTGGAAAAAAAAAAGGTGATAAAAATGAGGAAAGCTGAGTAAGGCTAACCCAGAAGAGTGTTCATTCCTTCTGAGATAAAGGTAAAAAAGGGAGACTACATTGGAGATGAGACTTCAGAAAGCACTGGAGGCACAAGGAGGGGATGATGGTCTTGCTGTCCTAGCATGAGAGCAGAATGAGGGGCTGCTTGCTGCAACAAAAAGGCAAAAAACTAAGAACCCATAAAATTGTAGTATATCATTTACATAGTGCACAGCCAGCTATGCCAAAGGTCAGCCAAGCAGCCAGCCTGGCTGAATTCTTAAAATTAAATCAATAATTTTAGGATTATTAATATTTGTATGGTGGTATCACTATTAATATATAGGGAGTAGTATGTGCAGTGGACTCCAGAAGTAAACACTTCTAAGATTCATCTGGATTGTCCTGCCTTGCTTTGGTCAAGAAAGGTTGGACCAGATGATCCTTTAGGTCCCTCTCAACGTGATATTCTGTGGTTCTATGATTCTGTGGATATTTATTACGGAAACAATAAAGAGACCACGAGCCCTGTGTCTGAAGGAGGAAGCCACCTGACCCCAGGGCTGGGAGACCTCACCTGCACAGCAATCAGAAGGGTTTGAGCACCCTCCCCATTCACACAGATTAAAGCTGTTCCCAGAATTTATGTCTGATCATAAGTTTTTAGGGAAAAAAACCACATACCTCAAAGAGAATTAAATGCATCTACACAAACTAGCCCTCACTCCAGAGAAGCTATGGCAAAGCCAACTTTTTAAAAAGTTAAAGGGAATGATTACCTGTCCATGAGTGTCCCCTGGAGGTTTCCCAGGTTCAAACCGTACGGCCAGTCCAAAATCAGCTAGCACAGCTGTCAAGTCATTCTTCAGCAAGACATTTTTACTCTTGAAGTCCCTGTGGACAAGCCAAAAAGGGAAGGGTTTATCATGGCATGTGTCTAAATCACACTGCAGCACACACATTGTCTATACACTTAGCAGCTCCCAGTAAATCAGCTCCTTTCTTCCCCAGATTCCCAGCACGGCCAGTGCTGCAAACTTGGCTGTTCCTCACTGCCTTTGTCCCTAAAACACGACCAAGCAGCCCTGAGCTGACCAGCACAGAGTCAGCCAAACTCTACAGTGAATTAATCTCAAAATAAAATCTGATCTGAAAGGGCTCTTTTAATTGGAGGAAGCTGTATATAAAGCACCATCTCTTGCTCCGAGCACTAGCTCTGGACTCCCATCTTCTGGGCCTTTCTCATTTCCAAGATCAAAACCAAGGCAAGTTAAGGGAGGTTACATTATTCTTTATCATAGTAAGGATGTTTGCTCATATCTACAAAATTAGATCTTTCTGGAAATCAGCAGATGCTGGTGAGACTCTCTCCACCCTGACTACATGCTTCAACAGACTTTTGCCATAGTCATCTATCAGCCTTCTGTTGTAATTGCTGGATTGATCTTTCCTGGAGAATTCAGAGGGTTGGAAAGCAAGCAGAGGAGGGGGTGAGGCCACACTCAGACATGCTGTCAGGGTGGAGCAGGCATCTGACAGGTGTAAGAATTTGCAGTAGAGATTGTGGGTCTATGCTTGAAGGGGACATTTGTGTCAGTCCTATGCTGCAGCAGGATCATTTCAGGGCAGCTCAGGTAAATCTGCAGGGGCTGGGAAGGGTGGGGATTGGAGAAAGATCACACTGAGATGCCTAACCAGTCAAACTCTGTTCCCTGGGCTTCCTGCATTTTCATCTGAAAAGGAATGTTTGGCAATCTAATTAAATTACAGACCTTAGACAGCAGATGGCAATTGTCCTGTATGCTCAGCATTATAACTTCCCTATCATCAATTCACTCGGTGACCCTGCTGATTGCAGGACATTGCAGGCCTGCACAAAATAATTAATGAGGGCAGATACGATTGTTCTGCACTAGAGAGACCTGTCAAAATTCTTTGTGAAGAGAGAAACTGCTGGACCATAGAGAAGGGACTGCTCTCTGCAGCCTCAGATGCCAGAGCATCAGCTCAAAGCACTGCAAGCAAAAATCATCCTGTGCCACCCAGCCCCTGATTCTGAGCTTAAAACAACAGAAGAGAGGATTTATCCTTTCTAAGCTAAACACAGCATGATGGGCATTTCTGGCTTGAGGATTAAGATGGGGGAAGTGGGTGTGAAGTTGGAGGGCACTGTGCAGCCAGTGAACCCCAGCAGAAACCAGCCTCCATCACCTCTAGGGACTCAGTACAGCTTTGCAGAGCCTCCCAAACATTGGTACCCCTCCATTACACCGAAAAACTGCATTTCTCACTATCTGTCATCCTAGAGACTGCCTGCTTCCATGCTACATCAGCTTCCCCACAGGCTTAGGAAACAGCCATCATCTAATGACATGGATAAACGCCTTTGCTCGTTCAGCTTTAGGGGATTATGCCCTCAGGATGGTACAGATTGTGCACGAGATTTTTGCAAAGCGGTGGTTCGATGAGGACCACACAGAAATTATCAGACAATCTGCCTGAACCGTGTGGTTCCAAGGTGAAACAAGATGTAAACCAGCATTACTGTATGGGCACGTGCTGCTGTTGCTCACCTGCAGTGCCCCTTGGGCATGCAACAGTTAACTCCTACATCTTGATACTCGATGCAGGGATTTCCCTTTGCAATTCCGTTCTTTTCCCCCAACTTTTCCAAACATTCCCCTATTTTTACACACTTTCCTTCCTTCCTTTCACAAACCACCTTGAACTGGCATGTCTGAACTGCAATGCAAATGTATCCAGGCCAGGGAGAAAGGACTTAATCCAAGCCGTGCCAGGTAGAATTCCGATGACATCATATGCATTAGGCCATCCTAAAATGGTCACTGACAGAGGAAACTGGCATGAAAAGGTGAAAATATTTTTTTCATATAGCACTTCAAACTAGGGAATACAGAACAAGTAGACTATGAGTAATGGGTGAGTTAATTCGATTAAGACACTGGAGATTTTATTTGCAGCTTCCACGTGGGGGCACTTTTGCACCAACAAGTGATTCCATAACCTTAATCCTCCTTGGAGTGCTGGGGGCCGGAGAGGAGTTGGCTGAACCCCTGCCCAGCAGTGACTGGGGAGTTCCACCGGGCAACCACAGCATCTCCATCCATGTACACTGTGGGAATCCATTCAAAAACACCCCTCATTTAAAATGCATTTAGTGTTTTCTTCCAAAAATAAAATTAAAAGGAGTGGGGTAATCCGAGGGAGGGAAATCCCTTGTGTCCTGAAACCCCTCCTCCACTAGGTATGTGCTAAATTCACACAAATGCTGCATTCTCCAGCTTTTATCACTTGCTAAATGGACAGAGACACTAATGAGCACGATCTGTTGCTTTAAAGCCTTTCTATAGCCTTCCTCTGTTCCCCACCCTCAGGAATTTTCATCTATAAACCACTGCCTTTATTCTACAGGGACAAATGTCAGGGACACAGGGGTCAGCTCCAAGAGCAGCACAAAGGCAGCTGCAGGTTCTTTCAAAAGCCCCCAGCTCTGCAAAACTTTCAGGTTTGGGGAGGTGGGGTGTTTTGGGGGCAGGCATACCCGTGTAAAAACAGGGATTATTGTGCCATACATGAAGCCAGGCCTGCTAGATCGGGTACAAAGTGTTGCAGATGGATGTGGGGTTTAAGTCCCTCCTAGATGAAATGCGGTGGATGGCGGGGGAGTATGGCCACGGATTACAGCCTGTAAATCCCTTCTGGAAATCTCCCCCATCCTGCCCTGCCGCCAGAAAACCACTCAGAAGAGATGCCTTAGTCTAGGGCAAGCAGTGTGGGACTTTGGAGAAGGGCTAAAGCATGAGCATGGTTTAACCCAACTGCTTTCTTGCTGTCCCCTCTGCACTGCCACCCAGGTGGCTTGAAGCGTGTGTCAGGAGGTCTCATGGGCAGGGTGGCACCTGCTGTGGTGTCTGTTATAAGCACCCTGGCATGATTTGGGCCTTATAAAACTGCAGGGAAAAGTAACTAGCAGCCATTTTCTGCATTTCCACAATTTCTCCATTTTTTTACCTAATGATCAAAGTCTCTGTGAGAAGACATACAGTGGAGTTATCAGTCTAAATCAGGGAAAAAGAGGTCCAGCTCCTGGTACAGCCATAGAAATACATGGATCATAATGTGATGATATTATCAAGCCAAGTCCTTTCAAAGAGGGGTTCTGCAGCAACCAGAATTCCCTTCCCACCACAAGGGAAGAGTTGATGGAAGAGGGAAGCCCCTGCTCTCAGTACATTTACCATCAGCCATTACCAACTCTGCTATTCCACAGGCAAGGCACTTACTGGCCCCTCACCATTTTATATATGTTTGAAAAAAATTCTTAGCACAGGATTTGCTGGGTTAAAAGGCCTTTACTTCCTAAAGAACAACTTCTTCCTCCATTCATCAGCATAATTTCAAAGACAGTGTATATGAAAGAGGCTTTACCTGTGTGCTATGGCAGGTTTGTGTCCTTCACCTTTGCACCAGGGAACGTCTTCATGAAGGTAGGACAAGCCACGGGCCATTGTTTCTGCAACATGGCAGAGCTCATTCCAGCTGATGATGTTGCCCTTCAGATAATCTGTCAGAGAACCCTGCAGAACAGGACACTGTCATTTCTTAATCATAGACCCCTTTATGTGACAGATGTGCCAAGTCATCAGTTTAGAGAATGGTTTAGAGAGCGCTTGAAAAATCTGAGCCTTGATTTTACAGGGGGAGGAAAAATCACTGGTGAAAGTAGAAAGAAGAAATAAAAATCAGAAGTGTCCATGAGTTTTCAGCCCTTGACAGCACAGACCTCCTGATATCTACTTATCTGGCAGCTGAGGGAGGTAAGGAAGGGAAAAAACATCTTTAACCAGAGCAATTCATCTAACCTCAGCAAGGGGAAAGCCTTCCATGCAAGATGAAGCCTTGTATCAGCTGGTTGTGGCAATGATTGACTCAAGTAGACCTTGGATTTAACAGGGGGATAACACTGCTGGCTCAACCCCAGATTTGCATGTTTGTTTTAGTGTTAGTCACGCTTTATAACCAAAGCAATCCATGAAGCAGGAGATGT
Source organism: Phainopepla nitens (assembly GCA_013400175.1). Taxonomy (NCBI): domain Eukaryota; kingdom Metazoa; phylum Chordata; class Aves; order Passeriformes; family Bombycillidae; genus Phainopepla; species Phainopepla nitens. Next base: position 64,000 of record VXBQ01009059.1, on the reverse strand, counting down.
GGCCCAAGCCTCAAAAGCAAACATGGAACCCATCTGCAACGGGCAGGTTGGGTCTGCAAAATCTGCCTCCCATGACGCTCATCCATGCACATCAAGAGATGGTGACCACCACAGATGTGTGCTGGGGCCTTTTGTGCCTCTCTCCCTTCCTAAATCCCACTTTTATTAATCCTTTGTTTGTGTAGGAAAGCCTTGAAAACTAAAGGAAGGGCCTTTGAAGCAGGGCAGCAGGAGCACTTTGCTACCACAGAGTCATGGCCCAGCAGGAACAGACTGGATAGATCACAGGGATTATAAGCCTGCTCACAACCTCATCTCCTATATCACAACCAGCTCCCTCTCTGTCTTCCCAAAATGTATGTGCAATGATACATTACCTTGTCATGGAAAGCGGTGATCAGCCAGAGCTCTGTCTCCAGGTTTGTCCCCCTTTTCTCTGCTGCGATAAATTGCAAAAGATTTTCATGCTTCATGCCAGGAGTGTTGAAAATCTCCCTCTCACTCTGCCAAGATTGCTTATCCTGAAGCAGGGAGAAACGCACCATCAAAGATCAAGCTTCCCTTTAAAGCAAACAGCTCCTTCAGTTCAGTCAGAGCTGCTCACACTACTCTAAAAATCATGTTCCAGTGTTAGGATGCGATGCATCCCTTCAAAATGAGACTGTTTTCCCTAAAGAAGGAAGACAAGTTGCTGTCCTCAGTCTCCCCTCTCCAAAATTATCCTCAGCTGTTCCTAAAGGACGTGTGGGGAGCGGAGAGGAAGTCAAACAACCTTACTGAGAAATAAGATTTTTCAAGATTTCCTAAGGATGTTTGCAAGAAGAAAGCCTGTGCATACAGCACCCAGGATCAGCCTTGTAGTGTCATTGTTGCAATTGCAAAATCTAATCCAGGCTCTATTGAATATTTAGTAGTAGGTCAGAGCTAGTTTGGACAGAAGATGTGCAGATCTCCTTTAACAATACATGACAACAAATATGAGGTGAAAAAGTAATGAAGGAGACAGCAGAAGAGCACAGAGATATTTTAGTCACTTTTCTTTCACTTAACTTTTGATTGCTTTACTCTTTTCATCTGCAATTCCTAGAGAATCAAGCCAGGAGAGTTCAAAGGTTTTCTAGAGCAGAAGACAGGAGCTGACAGAAACGCTGCAGTGCAATTTGCTTTCACAGCACAGGGGCTCTGCCTTTGGAGGCTGTGATCTTCTCACTAGGTTTGGATCCAGATTTACAACCTGCCCAGGCAGAACACACAAAGCCGGAGCTCTGGCCCTTTGTGTGCACTCTGGGCACTGCAGCTGCACCCTGCCTTGCTGGATTTAAACAACACAGACATTTACAGGGAAGTTAATATACCCTGTATATTTCAGAATGTGCTTGTTTTTGCCCTTCTTGCAACAAGTACTACTACAGGAAGCATTTGGTAATGAGATAACGCAGAGAGAAGTGTAGGAAGGAAGGGTCCTTGAACTTTTTCCCCTAGCAGAAGAGCCCAAATGCATCTTTGTTATGGTCTCAAAAACCATAATCTCCATAGGCACTCAGAGCATCTCAGCACTGATGAGGAAGCCCCTGGCAAGTAAGAGCCTATTGCAGTGTCCCTCTCACCTGAATAGGGAAGATTTTCACTGCTACGTAGTCATTCATCAGCTGAGCCTTCCACACGCAGCCAAAGCGTCCCCTTGCCTTGATCTCCAAGAGCTGCAGGGGCTTTAGGCCAACCAGGGGAGAAGGGGGTGGTGGGCCAGGATCCTGCACAAGAGAAAAAACCACTGTCACCAGCTGAAGTTGGACAGTAAAATAAAGGGAGGAGAGGAATCGAGAGACTGTATGTGAGGAAAGAAGCATAAAGAAGTGACATTTTATTTAATACAAATTATTTAGGTGCACTGTTTGCAGGAAGAACAGCCTGAAATTCCCTGCCTCGCTTGTTCTGTAGGTTATTGGTATAGAACACATACTACAATCTACACCTCCAAGTGTCACTTTGGGACAGTACTGCCTGCCATGCTCTGGGCAAAACCAGAATCCCCCTGTGTTTTCAAAGCAAAAGTTATTTTGGGCTGTAAAGCACTGATATCCTCAAGGCTACCTCCTGCCAAAAGTGGGAACCTTTTGATCTTTGTGACCAGACAGCCAGCCACATCCAAAACTTCACTACATTAGCATGTTCCATGTTGCCCCAGCCATGGGCAGTGAACAAGTCTGTCAGCATCATACAGACCACATCTTTTTAAACTCTGCATTTGTCCAGGAGAACAACGTGACCCTGTAGGACACGTGAGATTGGAGCTCTGTCCTACCGGCTTTCAGATGGGAAAGGTTCACAGTATCATAGAGTTGTTTGGGTTGGAAGGGAACCTTAAAGATCATCCAGTTCCAACCCTCCTACCATGGGCAGGGACACTTTCCACTAGCCCAGGTTGCTCAGAGCCCCATCCAATCCAGCCTTGAACACTGCCAGGGATGGGGCAGCCACAGCTTCTCTGGGCATCCTGTGCCAGTGCCTCACCACCTTCACAGGGAAGAATTTTTTCCTAATATCTAATCTAAACCTGTTCTCTTTCAATTTGAACCCACTCCCACTTGTCCTGTCACCACATGCTCTTGTAAAAAGTCCCTCTCCTCTTCTTGTGGGCTCTCTTCAGGTACTGGAAGGCTGCAATTAGGTAACACCAAAGCCTCTTGCATCCATTCTCTGAGGGCTCATAAAACATGAGCTTCATCAGGGAAATCATCTTCCCTCCTCCCGTAAAGCTGGCAGGAACTTTATCATCTCTCAGATCTCTGATGCTCTACAAAGTTGGCTGAAATCAGGCAATGGGTTTGAGAGTTTGGGAGGAAGGGCAGCCACCAAGCAGGGCTGTCTAATTCCCTCCCTCAGGTATCTCAGACATGGTGCTAAGCCCACCTAAACTCATCAGTCTGACACTTCCATGGAGGCCAACTGTGCCACCAGCTTCAAAAAGCAGAAAGCAAAAGATAAGAAGAGTTAGACCACCTGAAAAGAGTGAAGCAGAAGCGGATGTGAATATACACTTTTGCAAGGCCCAAACAAAGGGCAGCAACTCCCTCACCTCAATAATGTCCACGTGGCCGTAGGGAGGCTTCCTGTGGCGGTACATCCAGAAGGCCAGCAGGATGGCCATGGACAGCACAGCGATGGGCAGCAGCGAGTACACCAGGATGTTGAGCAGGGAGGGCGTTGGTGGCGGCGGCTCGTAGATGACTGTGAGAAAACAGCAGCGTAAGCGAGGGAAAAGGACCTTCAGGAATGCAGCAGCGCTGTCAGCTGCACATCCAGAGGCAACCAAACCCCATCTGTCCCTCCACTCCAATGCTGACAGTGCTGGCTGGCGTGTCCCATCACACCCAACAGTATTCATGAGGCTCCATGGTTTTCTTTTCTCCATAGAAGTAATATTAGTAATGGAGAACGGCCCAAACCACGCTTTGCAAGCTGAGCCTCCATCTGACCTTTATTTAAGGTAGGTATTTCTTGTTGGGATACATAAGAGTAGAACATTTCCTCCTCTTAACCCTTCCAAATGTATTAAGAGAGCACGAAATCCCTTGCAGCGTTGCTTTACCTTTCACAGTGATTGACAAGTTGTCAGTTTTTAGTAAAATGCTGCCGGAGCCACAATCAAATGCACTATTCCCACAGTAGTTCTTGTTCCAAATTACATCAGTGCAGTTGAGACACAAACAATGGGAATACTAAATGGAGCCATGTTGCTATGTTGGAGACAGGGAAGGAAAAAATAGCAAGACTTGCCAAATTAAACAAAAAACTGTGAGAGAAAGAGTATTTGCTACTAGGTTGCCACGGGTACATTAATAACAGGAGATAATACAACCCATGTAAACAATTAAAAACTTATCAGGACAGCCCAGGAAAATCTGATAAAGGTCTATTGGAACATCTCAGTAAATGCAGGTAGTTCAAACCAACCTAAGAAAAAGATTCACCTGTTTTAATAGTTTTTATTGAATGATACTTTAAAAAGTATACACCTAAAAGAATCATTGTTTTTCTACTAGCCTCTGAAGAAGGTCCTGCTATTACTTTTCTTCCTCGATGCATATCCACAGACTTTGAGAGCTGACACACACCCTTTCCCTTTCAACCCCCAGACCAACAAAACAGAATCAAATGCAAAAATCCCAGATGCTCAAGGTATCTGGCGACTCATGAACTATGAATTTAATGAGGAAGGCGTCAAACACCTTTTAAGAGTTTGAGGCTCAGTCCATGCTATATAACTTTGCCCTCTTCCCCCTGTGTGGAATTTTGTTTTGTAACATCAGACAGTGAGCTGCCCACCATAAAGAAAACCTAACCCTTACGGACGGTATCCAAAGTGTTCGTACAGCTTTAGCCATAGAGTGAAACAACCTTAAAAAACTGTTCTTAAAGAACTATAGCAGAAGGATTTCTGACTTTGCAACCAAAACATCCAACAACTCAATGTTGACACGAAGCTGAATCAGAGGAGGTTTAGGACAAATATCAGGAAAAGGTTCTTCACCCAGAGGGTAGTTGGGAACTGGAACAGGCTCCCAACGGAAGTGGTGACAGTACCAAGCTCAGAGCTCATGGAGCATTTGGACAACACTCCCAGGCATGTGATGTGAATCTTGGGGGTTTCCTATGCAGGGCCAAGAGTTGGACTCGATGATCCTTGTGAGTCCCTCCCAACTCAGGACATTTTATGTTTCAATTAAAGTCTGTGGAAACTGGGTCGAGAGGAAGAGAGCCCAACTCCTCGTCCTCCTAGTCACTCACCTTCTGGGCCGGTGACTTCAGGCAAATGGGTGAATTTCTCATTGCAATAGTTGCCCTCACAGCAGCAGAAAAACACCTGAGGGTTTTCTTCTGTGGCTACACACTCCTGCCTGCACCAGGAAGGGGAAAACATGGAATGAAAGGGAGAGAAAAACATCGTCAGCCAACTCCTGCCTCTTGTCTTTGGGAGCCAACCTGCCCCAAACTGTCTTCTCCACACACCTTTTCCTGCAGCTGCGCTGCACAGATCAGCAGTCTCCGCTTATGGAAAACAACCTGGCACTCAAATACCCCAGTGGATAGCAAAGATCCTTGAAAAGACTGCAAAGGAAACAAATGCTTCCATATGTACTTCCAAAGGGCATTAGATGGTGAGTAATAAATAACAGCCGCCGCTGCTAACAGAATGAGAAGGAGAAAAATAACAGAGAGATGCCTCAGTCCCTGCACAGTGACTTTCCCACAGCCCACATGAGTGCTGCCAGGGCAAAGTATTTGATCATGCAATTAAAGATTGTGCCATAAAGCACACATGACGAGGGCTGAGCTAAGGCTGCTCCCACACCTTGAGCATCACCAACTCTGCACACTCAAAGGGCATCAGACAGCAGCAGCATCAGCCGTGCTGCAGCAGGAGGCAGCTGCAGCTCTGGGGGCATGCGGTGACAGTTCAAGGTAATGGCTTTAAGCTGAAATAGGGCAGGTTTAGGTTGTATATTAGCAACAAATTCTATACTGTGAGGGTGGTGAGGCACTGGAGCAGATTGTCCAGAGAAGCTCTGGATGCCTCATCCCTGGAAGTGTTACAGGGTTAGGTTGGATGGGACTTGGATCATCCTTAGTCCCGTGAGCTGTATCCCTTCCCGTGGCAGGGGCTTGGAACTAGATGATCTTTAAAAGTCCCTTCCAACCCTAACCATTCAAGGGTCCTATGAGTCTCATTTTGTTTCTGGGGTTTTTAAGTTTAATTTTCAAGTGCTATCTCCTCCACAAAAAGGTTATTTCTGCACAAAAATCTTTAAGAAGATCAGGTTGCAGCTCTCATTTTCTGCCTTTGCCTCTTATCCAGATACTGCTACAGCCTTCCAAGCACTGAGATTTCCTTCCACATTGTGCAAGGCCTTAGGGGACTTCCATGGATCAAACCAACTCTACTTCCACACATCCTCCCTCTCCCCGCAGATCAATGCCAAAAGAGATGTGCAGTGATTTTTGCAGTACTCTAGCTGTCATTTCTTTCTGTTTCTTAAATGCTCCTTCCCTTCCCTGCCACCTTTTGCTGTGCTATGCTCTGCTTTTAGTTATTAGGCTGCAAAGCTGCTCTCTGCAGAGAACTGTATCAAACTATTTCCTGAAGCCCAGCTAAATTATATGCATAACTTCCTTCCCTCGACCACTTGGAGGAAGTAGCAAAACAATCATATGCGTTTGACATTATTACTCATTTCTGAACCCATGCCAAGCCTCGCTTTCTGTGTTATCACTGACATACTGCCACGAGAAGATTGGAAAGGGCTCTCTTCAGTCCTAGCACTGGGTAGTTTTCAGTGCTTTACTCCCTTTGGGGGAAAAAAAACTGGCTATAGCCAAACTGTCTCCTCCAAGGTCTCAGCTGGGAAGCACTTGGTTTGTTTTTCAGGCTCTCATTTTTTTCAACTTCAAAGCAAAAAAGCAGCCATTTGACTTATTCAAATGAACAAAGATGTTTCAACAAGTTAAACAATGTTTCCAGATGCTTTTTCGTGAAATCAGATAACAAGCCCTTTGGATTTAGTAGCATCAGTGTTGGAGCCTTCAATAGAAAACACTTCCTTTGCTAAATCTTTCGGTTAAAAAAATCAAGCTAATGAGTGAAAACAGCCTGCTCCACATCTGCAATTCATTATCTCTGTCTCTGAGTGAAGTCATCCAGGTATGTTTGACATGTTACACATAGCAAATATTACAACTGAGACAGTGGTAGAGAATGACACATTTTTCTGTGGCAGTGAGGGCAGCGTTCGGAGCAGTTCACGTGCTCTGCAGGGGAATGTGAGCATGACCTCTCCAGCAGGGCTGTGTAAATAAATGAGAGCACACAAGTCGATTTTTAAACACTACCTTTTTCCTATAACCTTAAATGTACATGTGCCACGTTCTTGTTTCCTCAAGATAAAGAACAGAGTAAGAGAGCTGTCACCCCCAACGTCCCAACCCTTGCACTCCAAAATTTTTCCACATCCTAACAACAAAGGAGGCAGCGCTCAGCACATCCCAGCACGTGCTGCCTGTGCTCCAAAAGCAGCTGCAGCAGCCAGCAGAACAGGACCATGCCCTGCATCCAGAGAGACAGAATACAGGTGCATCTGCCAAGGCTGCTCCCAGAAACTCAGCATCCAAAGGTGCCAGAGACACAAAGGTCATCAGCACAGCACCGCTGATCAAAAAATCGTCTTCTTAGCCATTTTTGCCACTCTGGATGCAACACTGCCTGCATGGAAGTCTGCCAAGGGCATTCAAGGGAAGAAAAAAAATGAGAAGGACTGCATTTAAAGAGGCTTTATTCCTTTACATAATTAAAGCTAACCTTTATTTCAAATGTTGCTTTTGATACTTGCATTGTTTTTTAATTCTCAGAAGTCTTTTAGCTTTGCCTTGGAACTTGTAGCTTTGAAAAGTCAGGCAATGGGATACTGGATGCTCAATTCTAGGGCTGCAAAAGGCTGGTGAGGAGCCTGGAAACTTTTTACCATTGTAACAGAGCAACACATTATGACAAAGTTTAAGAACCATTACATCTCTGCAGAGACACTCAGTGACAATAGAAGTGTCACTGGATATGAGAGCAGGCACTGAAAGGAGAAATCTGTTTACAGTAAACACTTCTGCTTGTAGTGGGAAACTGCAGTGACCTTCTATTCTCAGAAGAATCGGCATTAAGATGACTAATGGGCCAAGGAGGATTGATTTATTGGGAAAGAATAAAAATTTAACTATATATAGAGCCTGGTTACTCAATTGGCAAGGGAATAGGTGTGGTAGAAAAGTAACTTCAGAGCTAATAATAGAACAAAGATGAGGAACAACTTACAGTCCAGATAAGCCAAGACAACAGGCACAAAAGCAGGGGAAGTGTACAACACCAAAGGGAGAAAACACTGCAGCCATGGGAGAAATCTAGTTCCAGCTTAATTCCACAGCTTAGCACCTGATCTTCCTAAAACTTTCAGAATGAGAAGCTACAAAGGTGCTCAGCTGAGAATTGCACAAAGGTGAGACCGACCTGCATCGGTGTTACATCAAGGGAAATCCTTGAATTTCATGTTGCTAATCCTTATTGAAAGGGCTGGGCTTGGTTTGGTTGGTTGGTCATTGGTTTGGGTTTTTTTCAACAAAAACCCTGAGCTTAGAGCTACTGAACATTGTCCTTTTCAACTGTGAAACTTCATAGGGCTGTTTTCTTTAGCTGCAATTCTTTCCCCCTTTGTAGAATTGCATCAAGGGAAGTGAGAAAAGACTATTTAATTTTCCCAGCTATTTAATGAGGCTGGAGCCTTCACGCTACAAAACCTCACTCCTATTCAGCTCACTACAGGCAGTGACACACAAACTCACATTGCTTTTGCTGCCCCACTCATTCTCCTGGCCCTTCTCTCCATTCAGCCAAAGAACAGTGGAACTTTTTGCAACATCACAAACACCAGAATATATCAACCCCTAACTACCCCCACATATCTGTGTTTTTCTAGACAGCTCCAAATGGTTCCAAGTTTTCACTTCTATCACCAAATGCTCCTGGAAGAACATATTGCTCTTCATTTGATGATACAGGACAGGTTTTTAAATGAATGCCAGAATTATCAAAGCTTTGCTAGGGAAAAAAAAAAAACAAACAAAACAAAACACAACACAACACAAAACCCCTAAAAGTGATTTTTGCAGCTTCTATTTAGAAAGTCAAAGCAGGTAAGTGACAATTCTGAGAGCTGCATTAACAACAGAAATAATTACAGGGGGTGGTTTTGCCAATTAACTTGGACTTACCTTCTTTTCCTCTATGCAAAAAATCAGGAGTTTTACACTTGGAGGATTGATTAAACCTGTCTTTAGATGAACCAGTTGGGCTATTACCTGTCATAGCAGTTAAAGTCATCTAACCAGCAGCCTTTCTTCACCAGTTCGATGGAGCCTGAGTTGTTTCTCCAGGAGGCGTAGCAGTGGAGCCGCTTGTCCTTCTCCCCCTCGCAGCGCTCCACGCCACTCTGGTTGGTCTTCTCCAGCTCCCAGTTGGCATTGTAGTAGATGCACTCCCTTGTCTCAGCCTCCCCATGGCCTGGTCCTAAAAACAAAAAGCAAGGCCCAAGAACATTCAGGTGAAATCAGAAATAGATCCTGGGAATAGTATGGCTCTGTTTTGGGTGATGCATGCATTTGATTCCCTGGGAGCTGAGCAGCTCAGCAGTGTGAGCTTCAGCACAGTGGGGAGATTATTCTTCTCCTCTGGGGAAAGGTGGGGGATGGAGAGGTAAGGTTTGCCTAAGCTCACACAGGAGCTCATGGTGAAGTCAAGAGCCGAGCTAAGATTTTCCACATCTCCTGTGGACAATGCTTCAACCTTAGGACCCTAAAAAGGGGATGCACAAGGCAACACATACCCAGTATGTGGTTCTAACAACAGAAACCCTTTTCAGCAAAAACAACCTCCCAGAGTGCTACTTGATGCTTGCTGGGATGTAATACAGTGGAGATACTCTCCCTCTCCACCACTACTTTGGGAAACACCACCTAAAAATACACAGTTTCTTCCACGGATGTAACTGAGAACAGATAATATCCATCCTACAGAGGAGGGCCAGACCAGTGGCCATTCCTCATTTAGATCCCGGTTCAGGCTTATTTGGGAAAGCTTCCATATGATAAATGCCATGTTCTTAGCTGCATTTGACAGGGCTCACGGTGTCTCTCCACCCAAGCAAGACCTTCAGCAACAGAAAATTCTGTTCCCCGAACAATGCTGGCCATCCCAAATGGATGCTTGGCCACCACAAAGAAAGGAGTCTCCATAGCCTGTGGGTCTTCCCTCCTTTAGAGCCTTGTACCAAAGGACTGTGGAGCTCCTACTGCCCCCAGGGAAACACCACCCTGTGGCAGAACTGGAATACAACTGCAGACACATCCATTAAAACCAGAGTTAAATAAGAGAACACTAATATTTGCAGGTGACCTGTTCTGTCCTAAACTTTAGAAATACTCTCTTCATCTGGAAATACTCTGCTTTGTGACATTTTGAGGATTAGTTTAAAACAAAATGAAAAATGTAACAAACACACGTCTTGTAAGCAGACAAACACAAAAGATATCATGAGCCCTGTACCATGATGATTTTGTAAATCCTGAAATGCCCTGCAGCCATCTCTCTTTGGGAATTACCCAGCCTAAGGTAAGATCAGGGCTGGCCATTATTTTGATGGATTGCAATAATGGAAAATGTAGGTATCTCAATAAAATGTGTAGACAACTGGGTAGAAAACACAAATAGGTCCCATAGGATGGTGAAACGAAAGTGCTGTGCTCCCAGAATAGCCAGACCTCTGTGAAGCCTAGAACCAAGTTTCTAGCTAGAAAACCACAATTCTGAATAAGCTAGGGGTGATGGGTCCAACCTGCTCCCAGTCCCAACACTGAGACTCAGCAATGGGTAACTTTCACGGCATGAAGCAAACTCATCACACGAGGAAGATGTCTTTGCAAGCTGCTGAGCTGTTCAATCCTTCAATAACACTTTTTAGGAAGACTGCTTGATCTGCATCATGGGAGAGACTGCAAGGGAGTAGGGGCATGAAAATGTCATAAAGCTGACTTCTGAAACTGGAAATTATATTCAAAGCACACACGAACAAGAGCTCAATTTCAATAGCACCTGCAGGTTTTATCAGTGCTTGCAAAGCTCCATCAGAGTTTTCCTCTGACAAGTTGCTTACAATAATGAAAACAACCTACCAATATCCCTCAACACAGAACAATGTCAATATTGACACTCCTTGTTAAAGCCTTGATATTTGTTCTCTTGATACTCACACCGTGCTTTTTTTAGGGCAGATTAAGCATTTTTGCTAAATACTGGTTAAATCAGGAGGAAAGCAAAAGAGCTTTCTCTTGTGTGTGGGGGTGGAGGGTAATATCGTTTTATTTATGAAGGAAAGAATAAATATCTTAACTGCATAGAATCATAGAATGGTTTGGGTTGAAAGGATTTTTAAAGGTCATCTAGTCCAATACCCCTGCAATGAGCAGGGACATCTTCAGCTAGACCGGGTTGCTCAAAGCCCCATCCAACCTGATCTTGAGTACTTCTAGAGCCACCACCTCTGTAGACAACCTGGGCTAGAGTTTCACCACCCTCTTTGTAATAAGTCACATGGATTACAGCTGGTACCTGACACCTAATCTTCACTTATCATCTTCTGCTCCACTCCTGGAGATACACATTGTAATGTCATTTTTATCATCCCAAACTGAATATCGCTTCTGATCAAGACGAAAATTTCCTCTCCCTCCCCAACTCCATCTCCCAGATAGCTGGAAGGTTTAATGAACCATTTCACTGGAAAGCAGCCCCAAAATCTAATCCTAGCTCAATCACCATCATCTGCAACCTCAAGCAATATTGTGCAGCTTCTGTTTTCTCCGCCATAAACGGCAGCCGATGCAATGCACAGAGCTGCGGTGAGATTTGATATTTCCACTGTGCCTTGGAAAGGGAATGTTGAAAAGATGTGAAGCAGGAGCTGTATCAGCTCTGGGACCAGCAAACCAAGGCTGCTAAATCCTGTGTTGTGCCCAGGCTCCCTTCCCCCAAGACAGTTGTCTTTTCTGGAACAAGTTTCAGCTGAAGACTAAGAGCTGCTTGCAAACACGCAAACCCAACTCTGCAAACAGCAACTGCGCCAGGAAAAAGGCCTTTCCCAGTTTTCCCCCCCGCTGTCAAAGTTTAGATGATTTGAATAAAAGCATGCATAAAGTTTTAGATGACTAAATAGATGTATGCTTTCTTTATAACAGCTCCTAAGGATGCTTGCATTAAGAAGACACTTTAAAAACCTGCGTGTTTGTTGTCTCCTTTCAGATCTCTTTAAAAGCCATTTGGTAGGATCCTCGCCCCGCTGGGTGCTCACGACTGCAAGAAACCCTTCTGTTTGTACCCAAGATGGTCTCAGCAGGAAGGGGCACGGCTCCAGGTCTGGGTATTAATTTACCTGCTGCTTTAGCTCATCAAGAAACACTCACACCTTGCTCTGTAATGGATCACGCAGAGACCAAAGTTTGCAGCTAACTGCCTGTTCTGCACTCGCTGCCGTAAAACCCTCACTGAACAGAGGGAGAGGGAGTCAAAACAGGGTCTTGTCCCTTTGAGGGAGAAAGGTGGTGACTAAGATAAGGAAATCTGAGCTTTGCTCCTGCATCCTCAGGGAGTTGTGTAGCTTTTCCTGCCTCCTCTTGTCCCCCTTGGGCAATGGATACCCCCAAGGCCAGTGTAAGTCTGTAAGAAACATTGAGCTGGACACTGGGTAATGGTTTTAAACTAAAACATTATTTAGATTTGATATAAGGAAGAAGTATTTTTCTCAATGAGGGTGATAGAACACTGGAATAGGTTGCCCAGGGAGGTGGTAGATGCCTCATCTCTGGAAACATTCGTGGTCAGGTTGGACAGAGTTCTGAGGAACTTGACGTAGTTGAAGGTGTCTCTGCTCACTGCAGGGGAGTTGGACTAGATGCCCTCTAAAGGTCCCTGTCAGCCCTAACTATTCTGTGATTCTGCCAAGTGACAAAGGCATGGATAACCGTGTCCTGCTTCTCATTTCCAGTTGCAAGAAGAATCAGAGGGTGTTGCCCCAAGATATGTGCAGGAAGCACTTGTCTCCCTCCACCGGACACAGCTGATGCATCAGCACAACGAGGATTTGACTGGGCTCCCCTGGGCCCCCAGCAGCACAACCTGGCTCAAGAGAAGTGTTGGACCAAACTCGAGCATCTGACAGGAGTGACACCATTAATTTTGGCCAAAAGGGCCTTTCCTGAAGCAAAAGTCTTTCAGTGCAGTCACAAACCACAACTCGAGACAGATTAAAGGGGTTGTGTCCCCACAGTCCTGCTCTCCCTCTCTGCACTCTTGTCATCTCCCTCACAGCAGCTTTGGTACATAGGAAAGCTCCTTCATTTGGTGGCATTGCCTGGTAACATCCTGCTCATGTGGGATGGAAAATAAACACCCCAGAGAACTGCTCAGCTTTTGCCAGAAAATCAATGGGACTTGGGCGCAACAAGATATAAAATCTTTGCTAAGCAAGTGTTGGAAGATCACTGTTGGAACCTGGTCTCACTCACTGGGTCCCCATTCCTCTCCTACCTATTCCACCAGCCGCAATGCAAAATTTGGGAAAAAAAAGTTGCAAAGCAGAAGCGTGGATGTGGGGCAGAAGCATGAACATGGGGCAGGAGCACGGACATGGGGCAGGAGCACAGCATCCCCAGCACTTCATCCCACTCTCAGCTCCAGCTCTCTCCGTGGAAAAGAGCCTCATGTCAGCAGCCAGGCAAAAACAATCAACTTTTTAATACCACAATCCACAAACAGTCATTTAAGCAATAAAGCCTGAAGTCCTGTTTGAAATCAAAGTCTAAGGAAGAATCAGGCTTTGCAGGAGCAGATGGGTTTCTGGCATCCCACTGCATCCACCCAGTGCTTTGGGGATGACGCAGTGTGGCTTGTCCTCAAACAAAAGCTGCACAGAAATACCTTTACACAAAATACCGTGCCCAAATAACTCCTATACATCACGCAGGCAGAGGGCGGCTACCCACCATCACCCATTTTTGGGGTGGAAATCAACTTTCTGACCTCAGTCCTGAGGAACTGTCATTATGCTGATTCCCCTGGGTCAATTTTCTGCTCCAAAGAACTGAAGTATCACTAGGATTTTGCCAAGCAAGACCCCCAGCATCCATCTGAGGCACATAATGATGGGAAGAGCAGTCGAAGCGCCACGCGACATGGGAAGACCTCTCGCCTCTACTTGGGAGTTGCAAGGCACAGAGGGAGCTCATTAAAAAAAGATCCTCATGAACTGAAGGACTTCAGCCTGCTGAGACATGGGACCTTGCTGCTGATCTGAGACTAAACCCTGCTCTCCTAATTTGGAGTCGCTGACAGATCACTGAGGCTGTATCATTATCCAAGAGCTTCTAAATTGTAGCCAAGATCCATTGTAGCAAATCCAGGTCTAGGTGTTAGCAGTAGCTGAGCTCCTAACTCATAATTAGATACATAGGGAATATCTTCCCCAAGGCTGAAGGCTGCCATAAATCTCAGCTCTTTATCTCTGCCTGTCCCCTTTTGAAAACCTAAAATGAAAGCATATACGAGAAGATGGGATGTGTCAAAATAGTCTGCATAAACACTGAGTGATTTACCAGACAGTCTGTTTGCCTGACTGTCAAAACCACCGGGCTTTATATATGAAACAGTGTATGCAACTGAAATTATTTGCAAACACTTCGTTATGTCCCTATATAGCTATTTGTACGTGTAATTTTATAATATAAAACAGCGGCGATTGTACACTGAATTGGGGTAATTGCCCTCTAATTTGGAGGGTAATTGCATGTAGCAATTAAGCAACTGCAGATGCATTCTTGCACGTGTGATTATGGAAGTCGGGCCCTTTGTTCGAGGTTTGGGTTTGCTTTTAAGAGCTCTCCCTCAAGCCGTGGCAGGGGTGAGCAGAGCTGGAAATCAGGGGCTGCTGGGTGCTCACCTTGCAGCACAGCATCTGCTGGGATGAGCCACTTCACTCCCTTCCCAGGGGATGCTAAATCAGCTGCCTCCAAACCCACAGCTGCATTTTGGCACACCCTTCAATGGGGAACCACAATCTAAGCATTTGTGGAGTGCTCTCGGAGGCACTGGTGGGGAGGGAAAGGCAGGGAAAGAAGGCTGCTGCCTCCCAGGTCTCCCTGTCCCAGACACCTGCCCAGAAATCATGTGCAGGACTGCAAAACAAAGAATTTCAAATAGCTGTTGCTCGAAATTCAAAATCAAGCCAGATGAATGCTTGCAACTGGGAATGTTTGGGAAATGTTGCTCTGGAGAGACCACCCAGTTGCATCTCTACAAAACGAATGTGAGATTTCTAAGTGCTGCTCCAGCACTTATTCCCCAAGTGGGGTGATTTCATTCCTGCTGTACTTAAAAAACTGGGGCTAAATACATTTTTAGGCAAAGCATCAAACTCATGATGACATCTGTGGTTAAGCACATAAATGTACGCGAGGATTTGGACACATGTTGCTTTTATCCCCTGTTCTTTCACAAACGCCTTTAAACAACAGAGCAGAAACAAGCCCCTGTGACTCTGCAGAGCCTCTTTCTCAAGCCAAAAGTTCATCCCACCTTTGGGACCTCAATGGCCAGGGTTTGTCCAGGCAGAGATGCCCCATCCAACCAGCTGGATGCAGGGATGGTTAATTAGAAGCATCTATTATTGCAAAATGTTTTGGTTCTTAAGCCAGATCAGGTAAATCTGGGCACAGGCAGCACTGAGAAAGCAAAGGTGTAATGGCAAAGGAAGATATTACTTGGAATTTTGTTTTCTGTCAATAGATTTGGCCTATCCTACAGTAAAAGAGCTCCGAGTTTTCAAGTCAATCAATGGCTGTTAATCTATTATCTCAGCATATATTGCCATGGTAACCTGCAATGATGCCATTGACAACCACTCTCAAAAGGACAGGAGGCTTTAAGTCATTTTCTTTTAAAATTAAAAAAGGAACTTTAATATTAAGAAATACATCCTCCCTGCTCACCAGGGATGACAACTCAGGGCTTCTATATTCACACCATGACTCACACTTCACAGCTTCCACGGACATCTGTGTAGCAACCTCCCCACCCCCC
>VXBQ01009059.1:0-48223 GCA_013400175.1 Phainopepla nitens | reverse complement strand
TAAGTCAGTAAATGATAACAAGAAAATTATTCCAAAGAATTAATTCTTTATTAGAATTTTCCCCCAAACAGACGGCGAAACCTGTTTTGTAAAATGTAAGGAGTGTGTTTTAGAAGTTATTACTACCGGCTTAGGGAAAGGATGTGGTAATGGTTCAATATTTCTGAATAATTTCCCTGGTATTTTAAGTCAAACAGGGTGGGTAGGAGGAGGACCTGGAGAAGGACATGGAGCATCCCAGCCCCCCACAAGGCCACAAAACCAGGCAGATCCTGCAGAGGGAAGAGGAGCCGAGTGAGACGGCGATACTCAACTGAGTGAAATACTGAGTGTCCACACACACATACATGCACACAGAGCTGATGGGATTCATCTCTTGGCACAAAGGGGAGGATCTCTCAGGAAAAGGTTTAGTAAATCATTCCTCTGGCCAGGCAGAGTGATCCAAGGAGGGTTGGCCAGGTCACTGGCTGGCCTGGTGCGCAGCAGGACAGAAACATTGCCAGCAGTTAATCAATTTTTAGAAGCAGAGCATTTTTGACTTGAACTCAGAGGGTCACTTCTATATTTTATTTAAAGAAGAGATCATTTTAGTTATCCATTAGAAAAATCCTATTTTGTATCATTTCAGTTAAGGACAAAGCCAAAAATGTAATTACATTTCTCCCATCACATCACTATCTGTATCTGTCTCCCCCAAAAAGGTTTTAGTTCTTTAATAAAACCATCAGGGAGATCAATCAAAAGCATTTAATGCTGTGGTGCTTCTGCAGTTCATGTTTAAATGCACTTTGGGTCACAAACGAGGCAATTTGGACAGTAGAGCTCAAACCACATTAGTAGTAACACACAAAAAAGGCCTAATTCCTAATTTCTTTTTCTTTTTTTTTTTTTTTTTCAGAGATGCATACTCCTCCTCAGCTGTACCCAAGAGAATGAAATCAAAATCAAGCCAGCCCCAACAAGCACATAGTCACAGATCCAAAAAGGGCACCACTGCTGCCCGCCTGCGTGTGCACGGCGTCGGGTGGAGGAGAGCAAAGGAAGCTGCAGATCACCCTCCCAAACTCCCAGGGCTGCTGAGCTGCTGCCTGTCCGTGTGTGACCAGTCCCGAGGATGCCACCTCGGGCAGCATCTCTGAAATGATGCTCCTCCACCCCCTCAGCTCATTAGAAGACACCTCCAGGCTTCCCTTGCACTGCCACACCAAGAAAATGCCTTGCTCCATAGAGGAATTCCATAAAGGAGAGGTTGTGTTTTCTCCCCCAGATCACAAGTTTCCAAACAGGCATATAGTTATTAGGATTTTTATATTTTTTTTCTTGAATTCGAGGTGTAAATTTATAAAAACATTAAGCAGTCCATTTATTTGGCTTGCAACAGCAGTGACACTCTTTGGCATGAAAAATGGGCCCTTGTGGGCTGAGCACTCTGCACACAAGCTACCAAGAAGGTGTCTCAGCAGTCAAACTTTCCAGCCTCTGTAACAGAAAATATTAGATCTTAATTGCAAGATTAAGGTATTTCCAACTGCACTTTTGAAAATCAAATAGAGGGCAAGTCTTGACCAGATTCCACAAATCACTAAGTAAAACATGCAGCAAGTTCTGAAATGACATTTAGA
Organism: Phainopepla nitens; assembly: GCA_013400175.1. Taxonomy (NCBI): domain Eukaryota; kingdom Metazoa; phylum Chordata; class Aves; order Passeriformes; family Bombycillidae; genus Phainopepla; species Phainopepla nitens. The sequence goes on along the minus strand of VXBQ01009059.1, from coordinate 46,598 downwards.
ACACAATCATTTGTTCTCTCCCATTCTCCTCGGGAGCCAGCATGGGGTCTCCAAAGAGCATGGGAGGAGGAAGTGAAATCACATACATTTGTAAATATCTTCCCCGCACACAGTAAAGTTTTCAAAAGCTTTCAAAGCAAGCCTGGAAAATGAATTTCTTTCCAGGCAGAGGAAAGAGGGTATGGGACCATCTCCTTGTGGAGTGCAGAGGTTTAAGAAACAGCAACAATCATGTGGCAATGCCTTTCCCAGCTTTTTCACATGCATTGCTCCATCCCACTGTCCTCATCATCCTGTGACACTGTCACCAGCAAAAATGCTTTTCAGAGCTCCTGATTTTTAAGGTCTTCTCCAGGGGTAGAGTGATATGTGCCCAACACAGCACACCTGGCAAGCCACGGAGATCTTCAGTACCAGAACAGCAGCGCCTCAATTCATAATCTACACAGGGTCCTCCAAGATTTATCAGCAGGGACATTTCAAATACGCTTTAAAATGTGCTGAGTCTACTAAGATTGGGCCCCAAGTGCTTTTCTATTGATTCTGCTTGACATTTCCAAATACCACAATTCCAAATTTAATTCACTGGTAATTGGAAAAACTGTAATGCATGTAAATGGACAAGAAGATGTGGGAAGTCCAAAAGGTCAAGCATCAGGGAAACGTGTCCCCAAGAACTAAATGATGCTTGTTTGTGTTCCTGTCACCCTCTTCTACTTGAATAATCAAGCTTGGAGTTGAGCAGTTTTCTCAGCAGGATGGAGGAAGAAAGGCAATAAAAAAAAAAAACACAACCATGGAATCGGTTCAAAAATCACTGTTTTAGACTCCATCACTGACCAGAATTCAAATACACCATAGAGATGAGTCACTTAATCAGCAGATTACATGAGCAAGTGGGAAACTCAAGGAAGAATTAATTTGAAAATGCTCTCAGTAGAAGAAGATTATCTCTACCTAGAAATCAGGTTTCTAAGATTACCTTTCTGCTGCATCACAGCTTCTCCTTGCCAGCCAGTTGAAGGGGAGGCAGTGACAGAGAGGAAATCTTACAGAGGTCAAAGTTCAGACCTCAGTTCCAGCATTATGATGGATGGTTGTTGGCAGGTGCCAACTGGGGTCTCTTTATCGACCTGAAAAAAACCAAACTTCTCCTTCAGAGGGACCAAAGGCTTCAGTGACAAGAAATGGTGCAGGACCATGCAGGGGATGCTTGCCCAGCTCTTTACAAAGAGCCCTGAGCTTCAGCAAAGCTTGAGGGTTCACTGTGCTGATGGGGAATCAAGGTATTTTGGGCAAAGGCCATTCATATGCTATACAAAATACACTGTGACAAAATGCCCATATTTCTTCATATTCTAGAGAATAAAACAGGCACATTTTAGCTGCCAGTCTGAGCTGCATTCCCTCCAGCACGTGAGGAGTCACTGACAGTCTGACACCCCGGTGCGTTTCAGCTCAAAGGGTAAGAACATGATGGAAGTGCAGTGCACAAAAAAGCACAAGCACAATTTATAGCCAGTCTTACTGGTCCTCTTGAAGGACAAGCATCCATTACCACATCTCCAACAGAGGTTCCTCCGTCCAGCACACATCCAGTACATGTGAAAATACTTAATAATTCCTTGGTGCAGGGGACATCTTTTGCATTACACTCTAGACCTTCAGGCCATTCAAGGCTTGAAGAAGAAACCAATGATTTTTAAAAAGCTCTTTCCCCGGTGTACACTGGTATTCCAAGAGTTAACAAGACAGCAGAACCTAGCCTGAAGGAGAAGGGAAGCAGGAAAAAAGCAACTCTCTGGCCCTTGCAATCACAAACTAGTCTTAAGCCCTCCAAAAGGAAGTAAAGACATTCCTAAAATTCTTTGAGGATGAGAAGCAAGTTGCCAGCCAAATCAGAAGTCCATTTCTCCAGTCTTTATGCTCTTAATTGCAAATCCCACATGAGCAATTTTAAGAGCCTCTTTTACAATGGAATTTTCCCCCAAGTGGCTACAGCACATATAGGACTTGTCTCATGTTGACAGAAATGTACTTTTCTCCTTTGGGTCTACTGAAAAAAGCTGCTGTCAAACAACCTGAGGAAGGAATGTAGCACAACCCTATACCATCATGCAATTTCCAGTGATTGTTTCTGCTAAAATAATGAAAGGCATGGAAGAAATGTCTGGATAACTGTGGTGATTCTCTAAAGACAAGTTATAAAAGAGAGATTTTATGTAAAGGGACATGGGGAGAAATAAAGTCACCTATTAGCTTTCATTTTAATTACATGCATTAACCAGCATCCAGATCCCACTTTGAAATAAAAATGTTTTTGAGCAGATTGCTCCAGGAAGTAGAAATCCTGCCTGTTTCACAGGTGGGAAGCAATAAAATAACTGTGTGCTCTGGGACAGGTCTTTTCCTTCCTGGTTTTCTCACACCCTAGGAAGACTAAAACACTTTGGACCACAGTGTGCCCATGGAGAACTCACCCTCCATCCACGTCCAAACTTTCTGGATGACCTGAATTCAACAGCTCTGGCCTAGAAACTTCCAGTTCAACTTTCCCTTCCCATTCAACTTTCTATCTGTATGCCATTTACCTCCCATAGTGACCAGGCTCCAATAAAAGAGCATAAAGTAATATTCTAAAATTCAGCACTGTACTCCAATTTCCTGACCTTGGACAGGTGGGAATCTCCCCTAGCACCATCTCTGATGCTGCTCCCACATATTTAGATACTGATGTATGTGAATAAGGAGATAGGGGTGCCCTTGTCTGGGCACTTTCAGAGATATCACTAGTCTTTAGAGGGATTTATCACTGGAAATACAATAAGAATTCAAAACAAGAGAAGACTCCAGGGAGATCTTACTGCAGCCTTTCAGTGTACAAAGATTTATAAGAAAGGTGGAAGAAAATTTCTTACCAAGGTCTGTAGTGATAGGACAAGGAGAAATGGTTTTAAAATGAAAGATGTTAGGTATAAATTAAGAAGAAATTCCTTCCTATGTGGGTGGTGAGGCACTGCAACAGGTTGCCCAAAGAAAATGTAGATGTCTCATCCCTGAAAGTATTCAAGACCAGTTTGGATGGGGTATGGAACAACCTGGTCAATGGAAGGTGTCCCTGTCCATGACAGGGAGGTTGGAACAAAAGGATTTTTATAGGTCCCTTCCAACCCAAATCTTTCAAATATTCCTCCATAACCTGTAAAATGATCATTTTAGGCTGCAGTCAAACCCTTTCACCTCAAGAGCTTCATCAGCAAGATGCAATAATCACTTGTTTTAGTCCACGTGCTTGAGTTGAAAGATGGGAGAGGTGCCTGCAGGAATGTAGACACAGAAGACTGGCAGATATAGAGAGATGAGCAAACTACAACCCTGCCTCCCCTTGCTCAGATTTACCTGGGGACACAGGCATGCAAACTACTCCCACTTCTCTAATAAATAGGTACTTTATGTTTCATTACTGTACAATCCTGCTAATCAGCAGGAACTGAAATGGAAGACATGCCACCAGTAGATTCCATTCTTCACAAAAGAAAATAAGAAGTTCCAAGGCAATGTGAAAAGCCTCACAGTGACAACAGCCAGTTGAGCAATAAAACCACTAATCTCCTCATGAGCACATGGATCCCAGTGCTCTTCAGCCAATTGCCCTGAACTTTGGTAAGGTGTTGCAGCCATCTGAGAAGAGCAAACAAAGCTTTTGATAACTTTTTGGAGGGTGCAGGACCATCTGCTCCCACACCAACAAGCAGGTGAACACACCTGCAAGGCAGCAGCACAGAGGGGAATCCCTCCACCTTTATATCTTTCTTTGGGAACAAAGACAAGACCATAGGAAAGTGTCAGCCCAAGCTGCTTGTATGCATTTTCCATGGGCATCTCACAGTTCAAGCTTTTCAATATAAATACTTTAGCACAAGACTTTTTTTTTCTTTAATACAATAAGCCCAGGAAAATATAACTTACTGTTCTAGCTATATCCTGGCAGCTCTGGTGAGCTAAGAGATGCACTCCCCTTCATGCTGAATGAAAACCAGAGAATAAATCTGCTAAGCAGGTCCTCCATCTCTACGGATGGCCCCTGCTTTGCAAGAGTGAGGCAACTGCTGAAGAGTGAAACAAGCAATGAAGGATGAAACAAGTGGTGAACAACAAGTGATGAAGCGTGAACCAATCACAGCTGGTGCAATCAGGCTCAAAGCACACCTGGAAAAGGCAGTTCCTCACTCAAAGAACAGGTGATGTGGGGAACCCCTTCTCAGAAGATTCCCCATAGTGTTTTAAGAAGAACCACATGCACTTGCTTGTTCTGCTGTTCCTCCCCTGTCATCTTTCAGCAAAAGCAGACCACCAGGCTGGTTGGGCTTTTGTTCTGGCCTAGTCTGGCCATTGTCCAGTTCCTATACTGAATATCATCAACTTAAAAACATCATTTAAAAATAATTCAAATGTTGCAAGACCCAAGCTTGCTACTGACTAACCAAATGCACTATGTCATTGACTGCAACTTTGCTCTTGATTTCCATCCCCACACATCCAGACAGCCTGCATTTCTTTTCAGGTTGGGATTTGAGGAACCCAATCCCTCTGAACAACTGCCCTGAGCCCAGAAGTGCTATTTGGAGCTGACAGCTGCTGGGAGAAGAACACAAAGCCCTCTTCCTGCCACAGTCCTTCCCTGATGCCCTTGCAACCATTTCCCAATAGACAGAGATTTTGCACAGGCCTTTTATCTCTTTTCTGGTATTTTCCATCTTAACAAGTTTTTAATGGTTTATGTAGCAAGGATGCACCTGCCATTTAAAGAGGGAAGCACGCAGTAGTAATTATTCATTAACAACACATCATAAGTGACCTTTACACTGGAGCAGAGGAAGCCACGTGCCTGCCTGGCTGAATTCTGGAAGGGCCAAGAGTTTCAAAGAGAGTAAATATTTTCATGCAGGATAGCTGGCCTAAGCTATCTTGAAAAGGTGCCTCATTCTTGGAAGAACAAAAAATGCTTAAAACCTCTCGGATTAAGCATCCACAAGTCAATATACAGTTTTGAAAAATCTAACTAGAAAGGAGAAGTCACCATAGTGCTTGGTCCAAGCTGGCAGCTTACAATCCCCTTTCATCTCAGCATAGTGAGAAATTAACATTTTTGTCTTCCTTGCTATACAAAGTACAATTTCTAGACAGGACAGCTAATGGGAACTAGCTGTCTCACCACGAAATACAAAGAATATTGGTGTTTCTACTGAAAAGTAGTTCTACAGATTGAATCAAAATCCAAAGCACACCTACAAGCCTTGCAAGCAAGAGCTGGAGCACTTTGTTTGCAGCAGCTGTTTTAGTGGGATATGCAGGTTACTTTTGCTCATACAAGCCACACATCCCTAATGCAGCAAAAATATAAATTCTGTTTTTGCAGAAGGAGGTAATGTAGCTCTTTTATTCCTGGAAGAGGACGAATCCCATCTTTGGGTTGTGTTTCAGGCATACATAGATGAATGTAGGAAGCAGAGCACCATACAAGCGAGAAGCAGAGCCAACACACACACAGAATCCAGGCATCAGAATCATTTGCAAAGCAAAACTAACATACATCACTTTATGCATGATTACATTTTCAAAAGCAAGAAGTGTTAGGAAATATTTTTGAAGACAGTCAGTGATGTTTTGCAAGAATCGCTGACTCAAGCCCTTGATCTGAGCATTTAGCTGATGACTGGAAAACAGCCCTTGCTATGTTTATTCTTTAGACAAAGTCCAGCTAAAAATGCATCCAGGCTTAAATAATCTGTGTAACAATGACCTCAAAATCCCAAATACAACACTGCATTGCATGCAGGTTTCCCAACAGGATGAAGCATTGTCAGGGCTCACACCCAGCTATCCGCTTTCGATGCACAGTCTCCACACGCTGCATTTTCATCTTTAGACCACTCTTGGAAGTAATGCACTATTTCATTTCCATTTGCATTTCAATATGGCCCCAAGGGCTTTACATACATCTGGTCCTCACTGTGTTAAGATTCTTCCCGAACACTATATTGCCTAAAGATGGTGAGACAAAGGATGTGCTGCATTTTGAGCAACCTCACGCGTCGGCTCTCAGCCAGAACAGTGAGCGCAGCATCCTGCATCCTACCCCGTTTCACTCTGCAGGTCTCCATGCCAGCACTGCCTTAAAACACCAGCAAATGTCACCATCTCAGTTATCTCAGGTGGGGAGAGCTGGAGGAGGAGGCACAGCTCCAGGCTCAAGGTTAGATGTCGAGTCAGGATCGAGCCACCAGGAATATTTGACTCATCCGTGTCAGAAGATCCCAAACTTTTCGTGTTATCTAAACAACAAAAGCCTAAGGGAAGACACTATAATGGGTCTGCTGAGCACATCTTGGGAACCACAGATCTCACACACAGGCTGGGAGTTTTTTTATCCATCACCTTGCTGTAAGTGCTTCCCTCTCTTCCCCCACACAGCCCAACCCAGCAGCAGTTTTGTTCCCATCATTCATACCACCTTCAATGAAAGAGGACTTAATATATTTTTAAGACATTCACACTTTTGTACACTATTATTATTTAGGATCTGTGAGCTCTTCCAGAGAGCAAAATCCTGCTTTTTTTCCAGACTGAGGAGTATTTTTATTCATGCTTTTGGTGTCTCCCGCCCCAACGCTGGCCCTAATTTCCCTGGCACACCCACCATCCTGAGGCTGAGCACAGGCAGAGGAGATAAATGCCACCAAGTGCCTCAGACCAGCCATGAGGCTGATTAACCCTCTATTCTCCTTGGAAAGCTCGGGTTGGACATACCAATTTTGCTTGTGCCATCCAGGGGACTGGCAATGGGGACACGGTCCCTCCTGCCCAGAATGGGGTCAGCATCTGGCTGCTGGTAAGCAGAGGACTGCAGACAGGAGGATCCTCAGACCCGTTTTAAAATCATGTTAAAATAGGGCGCTGCCTCTCAGCCGAGCCAGCAGCACAAGCCTTGCCAAGATGCTGAAGCTTCCAGGAGCTCACTCCTCACATCAGTGTTTACTCCTACCCAACCACCCGCACGTCCCAGCCCTCTCCCAGCCTCCACCCCCGGCTGCTGAGCATCCTTTTGGCACAGGTGTCTCCAGCAAGGGCTCACTGACGTGGAGCATAACACACTTACCTCCCCATCTGTAAAATAAATATATAATTTTGGAAGCAAGGACACAGAGAGCACAGGATGCAGCACAGTGACTCATGCAACCAGCAAAGTAGAAACTTGGCTGCATCCATGCCCGCACAGGGCATTCTGCATCTCTTCCTATAATTAGTCCTTCAAACGCTAGAGGGAAAAGGAACAAATTCAAAGAGGTTTCACTTCCCAATTATTCACATATTTCCAAATCAAATGGTTGTCTGTCAGAGAGCAACATGCCATTGCCCTAGGATATCAAAATGCAAACTGAAAAGTCTCTCCAGGAACAGGATTTGCTTTCATTACATTTATATCACCTAATTCATTTTAAGATTATATATAATTAGTCTCTCCCTCCCTTCCCAACCCCAATCCAATATACTCTCCCAAGCAATTTCAGAACATGCCACACATGCCAATGGCACTTCTAAGGCAGCAGTCTCTTGCCTTTCAAACAATAAATGGAATTTTAATTTCTTTTTTTTAGCATTTTCTTTCTTTAAATTGCCAAATCTTTCAGGTGTGCATCAGAACCAACCTACTTCCACAATATTTTTATTTTAATTTTTTTTTTCTTTTTGAAACAAACGCCTCTAAGGAACTTTTTATCTTTACTCTTCATTTGCCTTCTGATTGTCTGAGATTTCAGTCTGCCATCCCTAATGTTTCATAGCCATTTTCCATCACCATCAGACTCCATATGCTACCTTCATTTGAATGTCTCCACTTTCATTTTAAATCCTCCTAATTCCAGCAGGTAAACCTGCTGTAAGGTTTAACTGAGAGAAAGCCAAAGTGGCAGGATCACTTTCCCATCAACACATTATTACAGCATCTCTCCCAGCAAGGATGCAATTTTCTTGAATCATGGAATGGTTTGGGCTGGAAGGGACCTTAAAAATGTTCTCATTCCAATCCCCTGCCATGGGCAGAGACATCTTTCACTAGACAAGGTTGCTCAGAGCCCAGTCCAGCCTGGCCTTGAGTACTTCCAGGGATGTGAACTAGAAAAATTGAGCCCCCTCATCCTGTAAAAACTCCCAGCAAACACATGAGGAAAGTCTTGATACAGGCAAGGGTATTCTGACCAGCTGCAAATATAAAAGAATTATTTCATTACTGTTAATCTTCTAATAGGGAAGGAGGAGGATCTTTCCCCATGAGGGAGAGATGATATTTAATGCTGCTTCCTGCTCTGTTCCCCTTTTTTGCTGAGATTTCCCTAAACTTAGAGGGAAAAAAATCACATCCATCATCAACCACTTTAGCACAGATGGTGTTGGGGCTGGATGAAAAGCATCCCATTTCTACCAGAGGTGAAACAGCCCACTATCAAATACATGGAATCTGCCTGGAGTGTCACCACCCTCACCCCAAACCACTCATTGTGTTTAATTGAGATGAAATCAAGCGTTCCCCTATGGCAAGAAGATGCCACAGGGATGTGATGAATCTCGACAGTCCAGGACCCCACAGCATTTTAGTGCTTTGTACTTTCAGCTGCAGCCCTGTACCCCTTCTTCTTCACCCTCCTGAAACAATGGATTTTTGATTTCTTACGCAACAAAGCAGGGAAATCAGTTTTAAAAGCTTCTTCCGCTTTGCAAAACCCAATTTATACAAATACACAAAAAGCAAAGGGATATTTTACCCAATTTCCACATGTGTCCTTGACCCTGGGCAGCTGGAACTTGAATCAGCTGTTTGGCACCAGGGCTTTGAGCACCTCTAAATGACCAAGAGAAAAACACCAGAGCTCTTAACTTGGTTAACTCACAGCCCTAAAGGCAAAACCAGGGTGAAGATGAGCTCATTTTATCACAGAATAAAGGTGAAGGCAATCTCAAAGGAAGGAGCTGCTCTGTGCTGAAATAGGGACCAGCACTAGCAGGCAGGGTTGTCTGGATGTATAAATACCCAAAGCAAACAAAGCATCATAACCCCCCCCCATGAAAAGAGAAGGAAAGAAAGGAAAAAAAAAAGAAAAAAAAAAGAAATAAGAAAAACACCATTATTTAACTCTATCAAGGAGAAAATGTGGCATCCTGCACTGCTTCCAAACAGAGGACCCAGGAGTCTAAAATCCCTCCATCCTGCCCAGCAACAACAGTCCTGAGTGTGAGGACATCAGGGACAGGCAGCCTGCCTGGGATCACCAGCACAATGCCAGCTGCAGAGGCAGGGAGAGCACGAGGAGGCAGCCTGGTGGGGAAACTTCTGCTGCTGTGAAGGCACCCTGGATGCATCTCAACCCCTGTGAGCTGGGAACTCCTCTCCCTGCCCCAGAATCTGCCCAAAGGGGTCAGGGAGGAGCGTTTCTGGTTTGGCATGTCCACATATGCAGACAAGCACCAAGAGAGGAGCGGGTGATGGAGGGATGAGGCAGCCTGGCTTAGGCAGGTTAGAAGGGGAAAGTACAGTGATGACTTACACCCACCATAGATTTATGCGTGTTTTTTAGACTAATGAGTTCCCAGAACCACTTTGAAAAAATTCCTCATCTCCTCACACAACCCTCAGTGCAAACAAGTCCTGCAGAGCCTCCTGTGACAGAGCTGGCTAACTCAGAGCAGGCCTCGTGCCAGCACCTTAGAAAATGCTGCTTTGCAAGGAATTTTGATTAATCTTGCTACTTTTAAAACACTGATCAGATCAGGAGCACCAGCTCCCATTTCTATTTTTTCAACTGTTTTTACTTTTTATTCTCCAACATTAAAACCACTTGCTCCCCTCACTGCAACTCCCCAGTAAGTCCCAGCATCTTATTTCCAGGTTTACTCAAGGTTTTTACAAGCTGCACGCCTTCGACTGGGAAGCAAAAGTGCTGTTTGTTATCCCTCCCTCCTGGCTGATCCTCAGGTATGACTGACATATCATTTGCAAGGGATTTTCCACATCATGGGCTCCCTCTTAGAGCTGCAGCAGCAGAGTGCTGCCTGCAATGGGTTTGTGTCTTGTGCACACATGGAGCTGTTCCAGCAGAGCTGCTCAGGCTCCTGTTCCTTCTCAATACCCACAGGCGAGCGTGTTTATCCTGGAATAATACTGTTCTGTTTCAATTTAGCCTCATGGATATATTGCAGTGAAATAAAACAGATTAAAAATTAATCTCCACTCCAGATTAGGAATATCTAGATTGATGCAGCCATTTGGGAGCAGCTATTTCACATTAAATCCATATCATGTTTTAATTTCAACAGCTCATCTGACCGCATCGGCAGCAGCCACTTCCTAAAAGCTGCAGTGCTGAAAAACAGGGAAGCCATTGAGTTCCTGCAGGTAGTTTCTCCATTCAGGAACTAGTAACAGTTTAAACCAGGTAGGCAAACACAGGGTGTGCTGAGCCAGAGCATTACAACAGCAGACCAAAGAGCTCTGCCCAAAGCAGCATCCAAGGAGCTGCTGGCAGCAGCACGAGGCAGGTTTGTGTCACTGGAGGAAAGCCTCACGTGGATGTGATTTCACTGGTGATTTCACTGGCAACCCACCTTCCTAGAGACTCAAAGTCACTCAAGAACTCAAAGAGCACAGCACTCAGGACAGAGACACCTTCTCCACTGCACTTTTTGTTTTAGCACCGAGATTTGCTGGTTGTATCCAAATTCCCACATTCCTGCCCTGTCCCCTTCTGCAAGGGCATCGTCTTGTTCATCATCGAGGAGAGTTTGCAAACCAGAAAGGCACTGCCTGGATTTTATCTGTACTGGAAATCTCTCATGCAGCTCTGGGGATGCCCTCTGTGTCTCCCTGTGCTGAAGCTGCCCTGGATCTGGGTCTTCACTTCTAACAATGATCACCATGAAGGCAAAACTTGCTGAGAGCTGCTGCAGAACAGAAATTAAAAGTCTCCAGGAGTGCTGACTATCTGCTCTCCACAAAATCTTTGTTGCCAAAAGCTGCAGACAGAAAGATCAAAGCACATGTGGAAGTCCCCACTGACCTGAGCAACTCCAGGAGGGGCTTCCAAGTGCCTCAGCAGATATTTCCCTTGGATCCTGGAAGCAGGGCTGAGTCAATATCATCTGCTTTTGGGAAATCCCTCTTTGCAAACCCTCTGCCTAAGGGGTGGCAAGAACAGAGCTCATCACAGCAGTGTTAGAAACCCAGCAACCCTTTCTCAGGCTTTTTAGCACACAGGGAAGTCCTATGTATCTGCAAGATTTTCTGGGGCACAACAGGAACCCCAAACTCAGGACATTCTCAGTAAGATATTAAGGAATCACCATGGTGGGGTTTTTTGGGTTTTTGTTTCTTTGTTTGTTTTGTTGGTTTTTTGTTTGGGTTTTTTTTGTTTGTTTGTTTTTTTCAGAGGAATCCTCTCCATTAGCCAGATGTGCATTCCAGGTATTTTCTTCAATGCTGTATTACCTCATCTCAGTATGCTAGGATGGAAGATGTCTTCATTATCAAAGGATGAAAGATTTCTATCTCCTGATTCTTATTTCCATCTTCCACTTAGAGGGGAAGGACAACTTCTCCCCACACTATCTTCTAATGCTGGACCAGCAGGAGAGCTCAAGCAGATGGTTTTCAACTCAAATTCCATGATGCATTAGGTTTCTTGGTCCCATTCCTTCAGCAGAGCCTTCTGTTGGTAGCACAACCTCTGCCACATCATGGTCATCCCTTCAGAATTTGGAACTGATTTACCCAGTATCATTTTGCTCCTTATCCCACCGTGCTGTTTCCAGCTCTACTGACTGCTAAGCAACCTTAAAGGCTTAAGTAGCCTCTTATCTTGGAATGGATTTTAAGCATCTAGCACAAAAAAGACAGGTTGTGGGTATCAGAAGATCAAGTTCCTCTGTCCATGCTATGTAGAGGGTTAAAATAGTGCATTACAGTCCTCTTCAACAACCTTAACACCTACAAAATCTCAAGCCCATTACATTAAGCTTCTGCCGGGTAATTCCTTTTGTCATCCCAACTCTTCCCTGAATGGTCAGACTATGGCTGAGTATCCCACAGCAAGTTTCAAGCACAAAGATATATCAGAAATCCTGCTGAAGATAGCATCTCTCCAGCCCTGTTTGACCAGGGCAATGTAGTAGGTTTGACTGGTTGCAGTTTAGTCCTGTTTTTAAAATGTGCTTGTTGGAAAGAAAGTGAGAAATACACATCCCGCCCTCCAAAAATGAGATATTTTGGAAAGTAAAGCTCAGGGCTCATTAGAAACAAGCTTCACTTAATCACAAAGCATTCCTCCCATCTGGCCTTGTAAAATGTCATGGTTAATCCAGCCTCATTGCAAGTGGATACTTTTTGATAATGCATCAGGTGCAAAGCAGTAATTTCCTCCTGACGAGGCTGAGTTAGGAGGGGCTGCAGCACAGGCAGCTCCAGCAGAGCAGGCCAGGATTTCCTTCCAGTCTATGCCCCTCTGGGGAAGACAGACATGTGTCCCTAATTTTCCACATGGGCATTTCATGGAATGAAGATCATTCCTCGCCTGTTACACAGGGACAAGCAGACCACAATCTGTCCCTTTGGAGCCACTGCTCCTGCAAGAGGGGTTTCCCACAGCTGCCTCGTGTGGCACAGACCCGAGCCCACCTCTACCCTCTCCCCTGGGAAAACCACAAGCCACAATCCTGTGTGAACAAGGTAAGATAATGGGACAGAAAGGGAGATGAATAGGTGAACAATTGTATGTATTTATAGGTATTATAAGTATTTTTCCTCAACCAAAACAAACCACCTCCATTGTTACTGGCAGGATGAGTGTGTACTTTACATTCCCCACTGAACAACTGCTGTTTCAAGAGGATGAGAGATTCAGGAGGTGAAAGAGATATGGTCCTCATTAAAGAGATACTGTCCTTGAAGCAGTGATTGCAATGATGCGTGCCCACGACAAAATACCTTCCTTAAAAGCAGGATTCCAGCTATAATATACAGTGATATAACAGTACATCCATTATAGGGCCAGACCCCAGCTGAGGGTGACACCTCTGTAACTAAAGGCAGAGATTTTCATACTGGTTTATGTAGGCAGAATCAAGCCTCTGTTTGAAGGATTTCCCCTCAAAAGCAAAAGATCTGCCAGGTTTCTGGATGCCTTTAATTACTGCAGCATCTCTCTTCCAAAGACAGACTGCTCACCCTTTTACCCTAATAAACAACAGAGCTTTTTCTTTTGTTAACATTAAAACATTCATGCCCATAAGTGTCTGTTCTCCATTTCATTTCTGGCATAGTTAAATTGAGAGTCAATGGCCAAACAAAATTAGCAGTCTAGTGTTCAAAGCATGGCTAATCTTCCTGCATAGTGTGAAATACAGACAGATCACATGCAGGTTTTTTAAATGCAATCTCCTTCAACTTCCATCCTTTTTTTTTTTTTTTCCCCATGGAATTAAATCCTTGTGGCAGGTACTATTAGAAACAACATGTCACATTCAACCATCAGTGGCTGGATGATGCATGCTCGCCCTCAGTCACTAACACAGCTGGCCAAGTTTGCCCATCCCAGCTGTGGCAGATACACCTCTGCCAGGGGTCACAAGTGCAGGGGGTCTATCCCACAACATAAAGCACAGAACAAACAGATTCTCCACTGATTTTTCCTTCCACTGATATTTTTCACCTTTTTTATTGTTTTTTTTAACAGGATGGTGTCAATGGAAAGCACCAACTCCTTATCAGAAGGCGCTGGTTCTGTATTTACAAAGGAACACAGACTAAGCCACAGCAAGCATGGGAGGAATTAATGCAATGGCAGCTCCTATATATCCATGCTAGGGCCAAAATAAGCCCAAATAGAAGCAGCACATCTGCTCCCACTATCCTCAGTGTATTCCTCAAACAATGGGAAGAAAAGCCTGGAGAAGCACTGACCCTCACTTCATTCAAAGAGTGCCCCTGCTCAATTCATGAAAGTTTGCCTTTCCTTTTCAAGTGAAAAGGCCAGAAGAATACTTGGGAAACCAAAAGATTTCTTGGAAAAAAAATCATTTTAATTGCAGGAGGCTTCAAACCATCAAACCCCATAAACTTGTGTTAAAAGATTTATAGCAAACTAGTGCACTGGAGATTTGATTTTTTTCTTCCTGAGTTTTTAAAAGGGGAAAGCAAATACAGTATTTTAATCAATCTTTCCACAAAGATTTACAACGCTAATGTGCTGAAGCATAAACTGATACAGTGACAAACCCCCTTTCTCCTTAAATGTGCTAATAAGGTTGATCCTTTCTCCAAAGCTTTGTTCTTGGGAGGTTTCTGCAATGAGTTCACGTCTTTCACCAGCACAGAGCCCTGCTCATGTGGAAATCATCGGGCTGAATACATTCACTGCCTCATCTGGCCCTCAGCATCAGGTCTCAATTGGGATTTGGGGTGGTGGGCAAATGACTGGACAGCAATGCAAAAACAAAAAAAAAAAAACAAAAAAAAAAAGGAAAAAAGAAAGAAAAAGATAAAGAAAAAAGAAAAAAGGAGGGAGGGTTGCTTTTACAATGCAAAGTGAAGCATCATTTAAAATGATCTGTCTGGGAGTGGGAACAGCTATCACAGGGCATGCCAGTCCTGGAGTGCAGCTTCCCAGCACCTTGGTATTAATGAGCAGAGCATCCACCTGCAGAGTCATCCCAGCTGGCCAGGAAGCCCCATCCCACACCACCCCTTTATCAAGGAAGCAATGACCCCACACCACGAGTTTAACAACAGACACACTAAACTGAAATTACCTGCAGGGGTAAAAGGCCCTAAAGCAGAAGGTTAAGCCAAATGTAAGAAATTCCACCCCACTGAGACATGCACCGGAGCAGTTTGACTTCTCAAGAGCTGTGAACTGATCAAAGCCACACAAAGCCAAAGGAAGACAGTGAAATCTTAGGGTCAATATTCATCTTGCCCATTAACAAAGCAAACAGGGCAGATTGTCTCACTGAGGAGCAACCTCAAAGGTCCTCATTCTGCAGCTACCAAAGTTCAACTCATCTCAGCAACCTCCAGTTTTCTGCTTCTGCAGATAACTGCAAACAAAGCCAACGGCCTCCTCCAACTCATGTTGCAAATAGCTGCCAAGAAGTCATACTCCATGGCCATGAGTGGATGCAAATGAAGGTCGACAGGAACTCTGGCTCTTCTAACACCCCAGGACAGCATCACTTTGAAGACAGATGAAGTATAAAAACAAACAAAATCCCCGCAACTCACAGCTGCTCTCCCATATCAGGGCTGTGGCCAAGGAAGGATTCCTCCTGCAGTATTTTTAGCTGAACACGTGCTACGTTTATTTCTTGAAGACAAGAAATCTCCTCAAGGCTGTGGCAATGAACACATGTGACAAGACTTTTAACTCTTTCCCACCAAAGACCCTGAGAGACAAATGTGAGGATAAGTGCCCTACCAACATGGGATGACAGGGATTTTCTTTAATATCCCACAAATTTCAAAACCCTTTTTTCTACCCCAAACCAAGAGGCATCTCCAAACCCCTTTTACTCATCTGAGTGTCCAAGGAGGATAATGTATATTACACAGTGCTTTCCAGGGACTTCACAAGTGGGATCACTGCCATATGAGCGGGGCCATTACTTGCTAAAAAATTATCATATGCATGGACCTGTGATTGCTCCCAGCCCAAGGTGCCTGAAAATATTTCCAGTGTTGAAAATTAAGCTGCCCAGGGATGGAGAACAGAAGCTCTGCACCACCCAGCCCACTGTTACCTCTCAGCTGCTGTAAGGTGCAGGATGTGGTCCTTGGGAAGGGACAAAACCTCATTTAAACCCCCCTCCCCAGCCAGACTCCTCTGTCCAAAGTGGATACAATGACCTAGAAACAGTCCTTAGGAAGGGATTAAATACTTTTTAGACCTCCCTTCTCAACCATATTCCTCCACCCAAGCTGGCCACTGCATCCTATGGCACCCTGCTCTTGCTGCTGACTGCTGGTTAGAGCAGTATTTATGGCACAGGTCTTTCTCCATAAAATAAACATAAACGACTTAGCAGCACAAACACGGGCCGGACACGCAAGACAGGGTATAAATAACCTGCTTACCCTTAAAACCTTTTTCCAGCTCACCTATGCCAAGTGTTTGTGCAGAATCCCCGTCTCAATTTAGAAACCAAATGTATTTTGAACGGGAGCTAACACCAAGCGTCCCCCGCCTCCAGGCGAGCAAACCGGCCACGCCGGCGCCACTGACAAGCAGGGAGCCAGATCCTTCCAGCTCATGGTTTCACCTTCCCTGCAGGAAAATACTGCAGGGGAAGGGGAAGGAATAAAATAGAGATGAATGAGCAGTCTTCTGTTTAGACGTGCCTTCTCCTTCCTTCCTTTTAAATGGGCCTAAGAGCGGCCTGGAAAGGCAAAGCCCAGCCTGAGGTGCTGGGATATGCAGAAGGGGCAATGCCAACCTGCTGGCAGCACTCAGGTGAGCGGGCCAAGAGGGATTTGAGGCTTGGCCCTGAAGCCCATCGTGTGCGTGCCAGCTGCCTCTCAAGCCCATCACAAGTTCAGATGTAACCAAGGCTCTTAAGGACAGCAGTTCTGCTAATCTGAGCTCATCTCACCCAGCGCCGCCCTGCTGAACTCCAGATATCGACTCCTTGGCACCACAGTGCAAGCCCCACCCTCCCCTCTTAGCAAGGGATTTTCAATCTTTTATTTGGTCCCTTCCTTCTGTTTAAAGCTCAAAGCAGCAGTCTCTGGCCAGGTGTCACAGAAAGAACAGTTCATGGAGCATAGCTGGAGCCCTGCAGCACTCACCTTCTCCCCACGTGTCTTTTTGGCTGTGAAACGTGGTCCCTGCTCATCTGAGTCAGGAACAGCTCATCCATGAGCTGGCACTGGGCTCCATCACTACTCTTGGCACAGCCAGCCCAGCTCATCCCCTTCTTGCACCATCCCAGGGCGACAGGGATGACGCCAGGCAGAGCTGATGGAGAGGCAGCACATCTCAGCACACCTGAATTTTCATGTCGTCAAAGATGGAAGGCCAAACTCAAAGTTTACAAGCTGAAGTTGTGTTTACTCATGCAATAAGAGATGAAGGGGGCAAGATTATAATGAGATAATCACTCCCTTGATTCGTTATAAAGCAAAGCCAGCCACTTCTAATTCCTGCATGGAATTCCTGCTTTCCAAGGAACCTGTGAACATAGGAAAAGTTTCAATTGCTTTCCTCCTCAACTGTTTCGTTCCAAACTTTAGAAAACAATCATGCTGCAAATAGCCCTGCATCCCTCTCCTAGAAGCACTCACTGCTTAAACAGAACGGATTCCTGCTTAAACACGGAAAAAAACACCCAGTCATACAAAAACTACTCATTCAAGATTCATCTGCGCTCAATTAAAGAACAGAGGAGCAGCTGATGAAAACATTTACAAGCTATTATTAAATTTTACCAGGTGGGGAAGCCAAGAGGAATCCAGATATTCAAATTTTTGCCAGGATTGATTTGTATTCCAGATGCACAAATAAAAAAAGCAGTTGTAGAAGGTTGTTTTGCCACAACAGAATTGGTAAGTGCAGCTATCAATAACCACTGTAATAAATAAAACATTTGCAAGGAATAAAATACCTGCATAATCATAAATTCGATGAAAGTCATCTTTCCTGGTACAGGGTGTACTAAGCACAGAGTACATGGCCTGGTACTAATTATTCAAATAACAAAAGTACTCCAGGACTCGAAATCCAGAGGGAAAAATGAGAATAACAATGGTAAAAGTTATGAAAATGGGGACACCCCGGGTGGATCCAGTATCATCCCCACCTTCCAAAATATGGTCATAAGTGGAGAAATCACTGAACCTGCTACATTCCTTCTCAGTGAGGGAGAATTTGCAATTCCCCAAAAGCGATCCCAGAAGGAGCAAATCCCCATTTGCCTCATTCCCCAGAACAACCCTCAGGGACCAGCTCTGATGGTGATGGGTAGCATGTCCCCAGAGCACCCATGGGGCTGATTGCGTGTTCCCCAACTCTTTGGGGAACTCCTGCTTGGCACCACTGCTGCCCCTCAAGCCTGGGGACAATTCCAGCAGCTTTTTGTGACTGTGAATTCACCCAGGAGGCCACATGACTCTTGGATGAAAGGGAACCTGCACGGCAGAGCTGCTGTGGCAGGGATCAGGTGAGAGCCACGCCAGCATCCCTGCTCGTGTTTCCCTAGCAACTCCAGCTCCTGCTTCCCTGTACACATTCCCTTCCTCTCTCCAAAGCAGGCCAAAGACTGTCTCCATCGTTCAGTCACACACACCAGAGATTAGGTCTGTTCAGCGAGGCCTGTGTGCATTCAATACTAATATTGGCATTAAATCCTCTCTCTGCACGTGCACTCAACCTCCCCTAGAAACACTGGAGGAACCCATTTGGAGAAAGGGTCTCTCAGCATCCCACCCAAAGCCTCTCAGCACTCGGTAAAAAAACAAGGATGAAGATGGGAGACCAAACTCCAGCACCTGCTGGCAAACTTGGATGTGCCTGGACAGGTATCACCTAAACCCAACAACCACACAGGGGTCCAACATCCTTAAAAAAACAGCTCTAAGGCTCAGATATCTGAGGTATCTGACCAGACATCAAGGTATTTAAGCATTTTTTTTTAATGGCTGAGGCCTACAACATCTTTGCCAAGCTGGAGAACAAAGCACAGCCAAAGTAGGCACCCCAGACTCCCACCCACCATGCCCTTCCTCTAACTCAACACCAACACTTCACCAGTTAAACCAGCTCCTGACACTGTTTTTTCTGTCTCTCCCTATGATGAAAATGACACTTGGAGTTCAGGCATGAATGCCCAAACTCAGTTGTGGGCATTAATCAGGCTCCATCCATTCAAACCTATCCCACAAGAGAAGAATTTGCTTGAAAAGCAGATACTTAATCACCCAGCGCTTCCCCCAGCATTGTGGCTGAACCATCCCTGGCTGATGTAGCCACAGCAATAAAGGTCAAGTACAGGCACAGTGATATCAGTGGAAATACCAGATGGGTGGATGGTCTCACCCAAAATACCCCTGTCTGATAAACAAGGGTTATTTGATATAGTTTTGGAATGTATTTGGTCCTTTACAAAAGCGCTGACCTGTTTATTTACTCATGTCCCAGGTGTAGCTGAAAAAAAGCTGGAGGTTTGTGACAATATTTTCAGACAAATTCTCGGGGAAAGTGGCAGCTCAGGACTTGATCCTCCCCTAGCCAAGGTAGCACATAAGCACATGTTTAAACTGGAACAAAAATATGCTCAGGCTTCTAGGCTTTGTGGGAGCAACCTGGTCTAGTGGGAAGTGTCTCTGTCCAAGACAGGGGTGTTGGAAGTAGATGATCTTTTAGATCCCTTCGGACCCAAACCATTCTGTCATTCTATGAAGGCATACATTTAAAAAAAACCCAAACAAACAACAGCAAAAATAGAGCAAGAAATGCTACAGGGGAGAGGAGGCACCAAGTTTTCTCATAAGAAGATATATCAGATTGCAGATAAATCTAAACCCACACCACAGGAACACACCTTCATCCCCAATGAAGCCAAGACTAATCTTTGATCTCTTGGATTAAAAGAAAAAAAAATACACCCCAAAAGCCTATCTCCCAACAAATTACTTGATTTCTGGTTATTGCTCCTGCTTTTATACCAGTGTAGAAAGAAGGGATCAAGCTCAATAATTTTGATTAGTTGTCATTAAAAGAAAACCCACTGTGATGCTGGGCCATTCAGTGCTCAGTGCACATGTGCCTTGCTGACCAAAAAGCCTTGAGATGTGCCTGACAGTACACACTCGAAACTCAGATGTTTTAGGCTAAAAACCACCTGTGGCCAGAATGAGAAAGCACTCCTGTGGCTGAAGAGAAGCTGACAATGAGGCACCTTCCAGTGGAGCTTCTCAGTCCATCTCCTCAACTGCAAAAAATCCATTACAACCAGAGATGAAGTCAAAATGCTATCAATAAAAAAATAGGTGGGGAAAGGCAGCAGCTGTAGAAGTCTGCAGGATTGCACCAGCTCTGGGATGCCCCATCAGCCAGAGGTTTGCTGAGCAGGTTGCTGGAGGGCTGGCCCAAGGGGCAATGCCTCCTACAGCTCCATGTGGCAGCTGGGTTTTCCACCCCAAAATCTCAGACACCCCAGATGGGAGAAAACATCTGGCCAAGGTGATGGCAGAGCAAAGTTCTCACAAGCCAGCAGCAGGAACACATAACCTTCAAAAACTCCATCTACTGAGATGGCACCAATGTCAATAGGCTGAGCAGGAAAACAGAGGGGGCAGAGATGCAGTGCCATCACCAAGCATCTCCTTTAGGAAACACTTGGGATAAGAAGAGCTCGTGAAAGGAAAGCTCAAGATATGGCAAAGGACTCAGACCGTTTTTTTGAAAAATAGCTAAAACCTGAGACATTTATTTTCATCAGGATATGAAAATGTGGATTACAAAGAGCATGTCACTGCTATATTCCATTTACAAATGTCCCCTCAGAGACTGCCTAACATCTGGTTAATGTCATTAAAAACAACCAATTCAGAGCATTCAGCCAAATGCTTTCAGCAAAGGCCTTATAGAAATTAATATTTGCTGAGTCTAAACAACAATAACAAGATGTGCTCCATTGAACAGGGACAAAAACTGGGACATAGGATGGCTTCAGTCAAAATTTCATGTTCTTGGAGTGAATTTATTCTTCAACAGCAGAATAAATTAAAAGAGAGGGAAGCTTTGCTTCAGAAGAATCAACTCTGAAACTCAACTCTACCCTGCTCAACTCTACCCTGCACCCAGCTGCCCCATAGTGAGAGACTCCACTGTAGACACTGCAGCCTGGAGACTGCAACTCCTGCTGCAAGGAATGGCAAGCAAAATGCATTTAAATTGAATTAAAACAGTAATATACCATAACTAGCACTGGCAGTGAATATATGTTTATTTTATATTCATGTATTCTATTTGCGTGTGCATGTGTGTATACGTGATATTTAAAAAATTCAATAGTAAACCTTTCACTAGCCACAAATCTCTTAATTCTTTTTCCTTCCACAAAAATGAAGCATTGCCTGGGTTAGCTGGCCACAAATCTCTGCAAATTTTTTTATATTTTTCTTCCCCAAGAAGGAAATATGATAGAGGTTTGGAGATGAGCATCGTGGATCCAGCACGGTTCCATCACACGTGAATCCTCCTCACGCCAGGGAACACTTTGCATCAGCCTCATCAGATTATATGGGAATATAATTAATCAGGTGACACATCCCACATAAATAACTTATGAGAAGCCTGTCGCTTAGAGGAGAGATGGTAGCCAAAAGGTATCTTAATTCAGTCTAATAATGGATTGGGGAGAAAATACAAACACCTCGATGAAGCATCCATCTCTGCACTGTCAAATGTCCTCAGCTAAAGGGAATCTATTCATCTGCCTGGCAAATATTCTTTTGCTTTTCTTTCTTACCCCCTCACTTCTTTTCTGAGGGGGAGGGTGGCATTTGCAGCATGTTATAGTTTCAAGGCAGTATCACAATGAGTGAAGGCAGAACTTCTGGGTAAGATGGGCTTTCCATGCTATCAAACATCCTGCAATGAGCTGTTGGTATCACACACTCTTGTCCACAGAGGGTGACTGCACCACAGCCAGAATCAGCTGAGATGTCAACTACCAGCCAGACAAAGGAGAAGAGTTCATGAGGAATTTCCAGGAGCAGTAGGTCACCTAGTGAAAGGCAGAATAATCTATAAATCACTCCTAAAAATTGATGGAATTAATGGAATGGCTTTTGAGCACAGTAATCCGACAGTTCCCTCAAAACAGAATTTTACACCTTTAAATATTCCCAGTAGTGCATGTTAAACAAATTTGAAGTAATTTAATCTATACTAGAGCTGGCATCAGGGACACCTGCTTAGAATCATAGAATTACGAAGATTGGGAAGGACTTCTAAGATCAGTCCTACCATGAACCCAGTACTGCCAGGGCCACCCATGAACTGCATCCCCAAGCACCACATCTACACCTTCCCTCTCTGTGGAGCCTCTGTCCTTTCCTGTCTGTGCTACGAGTGCAGAGCTCTTTCACATGTCCTTCCCTGCAAACTTCTGCTTTGGAACTGCCACCAGGAAGCCACTGAACCTCCCAACCACCTGAGGTCACCCCAGCCCCTGGGATTTGCACCCCTCTCCTGCCCTCATAACAATGCCACCTTCTTGTGTTGTCATTTTCCTTCAGTGGAGAGGGCGAAGAGAAACCACCTCGAGGTCCACCAGCACATCAGTGCTACCACCCCTCATGAAGGAGCACAGAGCATTTCAGAAGATTCATTAAATCTTCAGCTATTTCATGCAACAGCTCCAGATTATTTGGTATTTTATAACGACGGAGCACGGGACGCCCTGGCACCGCTCCCACTCTTTGAGCTAACTAACCTCCCAGACTGCTCAGACTGTCAGGAGGCTGATTACATGAAATAAAACACTGCTTTTGACTATTAATTAATATTGACTTCACTGTTTGACCTCCGAACATGTTGAAATTTATAGGATCGCTCTCCAGGTTTATTAGGGCACTATTAATAATCTGAGGAGTATTTGGAGTCAGGCACCTTAAGGAACTCAAAAGAGGTCTTTGGTATGATGCATAGACATAACCTCAGGCTGCTCTTGGCTTCGAAAAAGCATTTGGCTAATTTTCAACTTGTCAAGTGAGCCCCTGACGAGTTGGTAACATATCACAGAGCAGATCTTGGGGAATCTCCAGCAAGCTTCTCCCCAGCCGTGGCTGGCCACAACAGCATGGCACAGGGATGTTACAGCAAACAAGACAATAACCAGATGGAGCAGAGCAGTCATCTAGGCTATTTTGGTAGATCCACTGCAGATGAAGATGGTGCAAAAGCCAATTAACTCCA
This sequence comes from Phainopepla nitens, assembly GCA_013400175.1. Classification (NCBI taxonomy): domain Eukaryota; kingdom Metazoa; phylum Chordata; class Aves; order Passeriformes; family Bombycillidae; genus Phainopepla; species Phainopepla nitens. The sequence goes on along the minus strand of VXBQ01009059.1, from coordinate 23,577 downwards.
ATATAACTGACATGGAAAATAGTTTCACACAAGTTCTGTGGTTTTTTGTTTGTTTGTTTTTTTCCCCTTCCACATTTTTCCTCCAATATTGGGTCTTCTTAATAAATGGCAGTCTGAATGAAATGCAAAATCAGCCTTTAAAAAAAAAAAAAAATTCAAAGGAAGCATTCAAGGGTGGAACATTTTTAAATTCATAGAAAAGTGGAAAGAGTTAACAACTTTTCTTAAAAACTTCGGTTTCTACAAAACAACCAAACCAAAACAAAACAAATAAAAACCCCAAACAAAACAAATAAAAACCAAACAACAGCAACAAAAAAAACCCAAAACAAAACAAAAAAAGCCCAACCCAGACCACAAATCAAAACCACAACCCGCCTCGTTATTTTCAAGCTTTTACTTGAAAACTAGAAAGCATTTTAGTTTCTTACATGTGTCATATTTGATATTGTTAAGGACTATATTTTTGGGTAGTTTATTCAGTAACGGGGAAGAGACTTATGACAAAGTCTCCAGAAATCTTGATTCTAAGCCATCTCATTCTTTACAAAACCCAACGTGCTTTTTAGAAATATCAAATCCGTGAATATGAATCTCTAAACATTACAAAGGTTAAATTTAGTCAGCATGCTTTCTTCAAAAAAATAAATCAGCAAAGGATGTCCTGAGAGAATTAGTAGCATCTAGCCTTTTGTCTTGTAAATCTATTTGTGACTCATGGATGCTTAAAAGCAGTGGTCCAAGGCTTGGGAGCTGTTAAAAGCACTTTAAATCCTTTAGGCTACTTTGAAAAATCTCCACGTCTTTGCCACATGTGGATATTTTGCACCGCGGAGCCAGGAATCAATGCAAGCATTTAAACTTCCTTTTGTCGGGAACGACTTAAAGCGGGGAGCACGGAGGCTTGTAAACAAAACTGCTGACACCTCCTGCGTTATTGAAAGAGAACCATGATGCAGCATTAACTGAACGAGCACCTTCAATCTGTCAAGTGGAACAACACCCACAGGGGCTGTTCCTGGCAGAGCTCGGGTTGATGCTGCAGCCGTCAGGGCCGTGTCATTAAATCGGGAATTTTTCATGATACCTCAACAACTGTGACAGCACTCGGGTCATCTAGGAAAGATGAAAGGACCAGCACAGCTGCTGAGCCTGGGCTTGATTATCAGTGGCTAAGTGGCTCCTGGGAGTCTCACTCCACTTGAAGTTTTCCTGCAGATTGGCTGATTGTCACCTCACTGGCAGATTGTCGCCTCACTAGCAGATTGTCACCTCTGATGAGTCTGCACTGACCCTCCAGCCCACGGAAATGGGTTTTCTCCCACTGAAACCGGTCCTCTATCCCAAGAAAGTGGACGTTCTCCTCCATATCCTCACACACACATTTGTGTCGTTTCCACCATGGGAAGTATCACTGGCAGTGGGACAGTTCTGTTTTCTCACCAGGCAGAGAAAGCATCAGGAACTCAACACCTCATCCCAACACAAAAACCAAACAATTTCTTTCCAACATTGCAGAGTCATCGCAGCCAAAGTGATCAGTTTTGCACAGTTTGCTGAGACGACACCAAATAGCTACAGCAGAAAGGAGCTTCCAGAAAATAAAAAATAGCACCATCACAAGGAACATAAAAACTGATGAAGGTCTGGGCTACTATATTAACAGGAGTGCCCCTGCAGAGCTCAAGCCTCTCTAGACCAGGAGGCTACACTGGTCACCAGTAAACTTCATTCGTGCGAATGAATAATGATGCCAAAAAACAAGCCAAAAATTAAATCTAGTTTGAATGGCTAAACTGCTTAAAATCATTTTTACCATGAGCAATCGAGCCTTCCAGTTGCATCCATGTAAAGACGGGAGAGAAACAGGAAAGAGTAAGCAGCTGCTTGATTTTTCGTCTCCTCCGATTCATTGCTACCTCTGCTCAGAGGAGACCTGCATTACATTCGCTTTTAAATGCGGAGTTAGAGAAGGGCATCTCCTCCTTCAGTGGAGAAAACAGAAAAACATGCAACAAAATTAAAGGCTAGCTAATTTAGAACCAAGTTTACAATTAGCAGAGTTCCAAAGTGCTAGAAAGAGGCAGGCAGAAAAAAGCCAAGACCCAGCACAAAACCGATTATCTCAAGGTTTTCTCTGATGGGGAAAACCAGAAACGGGTGGGGTCTGACCCTAAGCCCATCAGATACAGCTAAAGTAACCATCAAGCACCTTATTATCATTAACACCTCACTAACGAAAAGAGTGGTTTTAGCTTTCGTTTCAACCCTCCATTCTTCTCTATTTCTTTAGGCCATGGCATTCTGCAGCAGCAGCTTCTGCTTGGCATTAGAATTAATTCTCCCTGCTGGCTCATTTTTGGTAAAAACCTGTTAGTATGAACACTCGAATTTGACAGATATTTGCAGTATTCACTCTTGCAACTCAAGGCACAAGACCTCCCGGAACTCTCTCAGAGTAAAATTACTGTTTTTTTCTTAATTACACCGGTGGTTAATGCAACCTCTGACAGAGAAAAAGTTGAACATTTAATTTGGCAAGGTATAGTGCCAATCTGTATTAGGCCACAATGATTTAACCTCTACCTCCATGGCACTGTGCCTACATCATTCTCCTCACAGTACATATCCCTGCCCCACATATTTCACTGGGATCCCTATGGCAGCTGTGTCAGAGTTCCCCGGGACCAGCAGCTCTCAGGGAGTCACCAGGGACACTGTGCAATCCTGTCATAGTAACATGTATTCTTCCTTACCACCAGCACACTATTTTGGATGTCAAAATCAAGACTTTCATTAATTAGAAGGCTAATTAGACCTCTAATTACACTGTACACACCAATATGCTCCTTTGTACAGAGCAGTGTGTTTGAGATGCAATCTCACACTCCAAAGTTCAAACAGAGGAAGCATCCAGTGATGCTTTTGCTGCTGAGATAACCCCACAAACCCCTCTCCATAATTTCCATGCACAGACACATAAGAAAACATAAGAAGTACATAACAGAAGCAATAAAGAAAAAATCTTTTCACTGGGGATGATGCATCTTGTTCTTTGCATACTGAACTCACTTCAAGTCCTTCAATCCAACCTGAACTCCTCTCCTAAGACACTTTATACTCATGTAGGATTATCACAGTGGCAATTTATACTGTGTAAAACCAGGACACAACTTCATAAGGCACATGCTGGGTGAGCACATAACGGCTGCTTAAACTATTAAGTTTATTTGTGTGTTTATTTTTCTTATAATTATTCATTCGTGTTTGTTATTTATTATTAACAAACCATTAATAATGCATTAGTTTTTAATTATTATTTCTATTATTTGAGTACCCTCTAAACACTGATACATCACTTCCAGCCTCCCAGTGCAGCTGGAAAGTGTTTCTGTGCTTACAAGTATGGCGTTGGGGCACTGGAAGACAAATTGACTTATGGAGGACCCGAGAGAAAATGAGCAAGAGAGCAGGGGATCAACCCAGGCATTTCCACATGTCCAGCATGTCTGATGGTTGCTTCATCTTTCCTCTCATCAACAGGATGAAGCAAAAGTGGTCCTCAAGTATGGCTATAATATCTACAAAACCGATTTGGGCATAGGGTCTTTTGAGAGGAACAAGCTTGTTTTTTCCCGTCCCTTTTTTTCTGGCTTAGCAGAAGAGCCAAACCATGAAGTCTCACACTTTTGTTCTGCCTGTCATTCAAAGGAGCAGCGTGGTTTCAGTCTCTCACTATTGATGCATCACTTTCCAAACTGCACCAGGAGATCTGAATCCGTTCTGGAATGGTGTGCGTTGCCCCAACTTAACCCGAAGGGTTTCAGCTCCTAACTATGAGCATTTGGTGCTTAGAGAAAAAAATAAAACTCTTATGATGCCAGCTCTTAAAATACCTTAGTACAGTTTAAAAAAAAAAAATCATTGTAAAATATAAAACGCGGAGGCATTGAGCCATAATTAGCAAAAAGAAGGCTTTGGCCCAAGAAACAGCAGTAACTTCCTAACACCCTGATGTGGTCCATGAACTGTGCAACCCAGGAAGGAACCAAAGTCCACGCAGGAAGGCAATCATTGCCAACAGCCCCGAAGTGCTTTGGGTGTTTGTTTCTCATGTGGCACCTTCTGCTCTTAACACCTCCTTAGTCACTATCTCTCGTTTATTAGAGGACAACACTTCCCTATCAGCCGCGGTTCCGCAAACAAGCCAAGGCCACCGAGCAGAGGGAGCTCCCAGAGATCAGGCAGCAAAAAGCTTCACTTGGCTCAGGCTCCTTAAAGCTGGATGATTTAACTTTTCCAGAGCTCTGACTGTAATAAGGCAATTTGTAAAAAAACCCCACAAAAAACTAACAAAAACAACCAACCAACCAACCTAAAAAAACCGAACAAAACCCCACCAAACAAGCAAACTGACAAACAAAACAATCAAGTCCCCCACATAAATAGCATTTTATCACAGAGATAACAGCGTCCCTCTGGATAGCAAGTTCTCGTTGCCAGAAAAGGCGAGGAGCCATCAGTGACCTCCTGTTGTGGCTCAGCACAACAGCGATGCCGGGGAGCCCCTGGAGAGATGGCTGGTCCCTTCGCATTCCCTCATGTCCTCACAGACCTTCCCACCAGGAAAGGGAAGGAAAGGGACAGAGCCACAAGGTGATGACATCTATCTGCCTCAAATCATCTCTAAGGCAAAGGGCCGAAAAAAAAAGGACCTTTCAGCATTTTAAATGGATTACATCAAAGCAGAGCTGCTCACCACGGGCAAAACAAAGAGTGGGACTTCATGCTTTACTCTTCTGCTAAGAGAGGGGGATGAGAAGATAAGCTGGGTACAGCCGGTTTGAGGAATCACCCATCCCTTAGCACTGCCAGGGACATCCAGCCCCCTGTCCCATTCCTGGGGTCCGAGCCACCCCGTTGTCTTGGCACCACAATTCCCCCTGCACAGACACATTTGGCTGGGCAGTCACTAATTTCCAGCTACCGTCCCACTCCCCCCACCCAAACCCTGTGTTTGCATAAATGAATGCAGCAGCGCCTCTGAAATACCTCCCCCACCCCCACAGCCAGCATCACAGAGAAAACACAGCCCGGGAGAAGGAGCAAACCTGGTCGGGAAGGCGGTGTCCCCATGTCCACTTCTTTACAGACTCTCCAAACTGTCCCTTGCAAACTCCCAGCTTAGCCTGACGTTTGATCTCTGACCGGGCTGAGCAAACACCGCTGCGCAGAACAAACTGTTCCCTTGTCCAAAGTGGAAAGCCAGCCCTGCACGTCTGTGTTCCACCCAGGAGCGTTCCTGGAGCCTCAAAGAGGACATTGCCCCACCAGGACTTGGGGGTCACAACCTTCACTTGAGTTTAAGAAAGGGCTCTGGTGATCTTCTCTGCCCAAATTCCCCTTATGGCATTTCCAGCCAGCAGCTCCCACCCTATTCCATTCCCTCCCAAGGGTCTCACTCTGATCCAGCCGCCTGAAGAATTTAAAGGGGAGGAAAAGCATCCCTAGGTCTCTCAAGTCATCCTGCATTTTGCAGCATCTTACTGTCACCGTGGGAGATCAAAGCAGCCCTGACATCACAACAGCGCAAAAGAAACTTCATGTTTCACATCCTCCTGCTTGGAGCTCTCTGTGTTCTGCTCCAAAAGCAGAAATTCCAAAATCCTAACCTAAACCTCTATAAAAGAAATATCAGCAATTCAAATGAGGCTGATTTTTTTTGTCCTTTTACTCTAGCCACATAAATCAGATAGTGAAAAATAAGACCACAATGCAAAAGACCAATCATAAAAGCAACCCTATTAATTTTCCTCTAAACAGTTCAAATAAATAGTGTCATTCCTGCATTTTGAGACTATTCAATTACAGAAGGAAAAGGAAAAATGATCCAGCAATACAATGCAGTTATAGCATTTGAACAGCTATGAAACCAGAAAGAGGGAGATTGATTTATTTTTTTTAAATTAACACTGCACTACCCGCATTGCAGGATGGTCAACACAATTAGCAGGAAGCTTACAAAAAACAGGGGGAGCAGGGGGAAAGTAATTCCCAAAATATTTAAGAGAGCAAACCCCAGAGTGTATAGCTTTTCTGAGGCACATTGGGGAAGATCTGATTTTATTCTGGTGACAATAACTGCTAAATCATATCAGGATACAGCACAGGAGACCATAAACCTCTGATTCTATTGTCCTGCCACACAAGCAATCATTGCCTCATTATCATCACTATTAAAATCCACTGCTGCCATCAGCAGTAGATCCGTTGGTCGCTAACGTCCTGCTCATTTTTTTGCAGCGCTAGTTCCTCAGGAATTCTGGAAATCTTACCCACCTGAGTAAATCATTAACTGTACTTCTTAAACTTTGTATTGTTTTAGCATAAATGTTTCTCACTGAGTTTGCAAATAAACTATAATAAGGTGAAGGAAAAGCAAAAAATTCCCTAAATTTCTACTTTTCTCACCTGGTTTTAGTATTTCATAAATCATTCAACTACTCAAGCTTCAAACTAAAATTTAGCAAATTCAAAAAAGGGAATTTTGGGGTTGTTTTAAATCGGAAAGCCAAAGACTTCAAACTCTCCTCATCCTCTTTCCTTCCCAAAAACCTGGCAGGCTCTCCATACTGAGTGGTGGCTCTCCCTAGAAAGCTTCTCAGTGGAGCTGAAAGAACTGGACAGAGGGAACTCAGGTTTTCCCCATTCCAATTCAGTCTTTATTGAAAAAGCGTCTCTAAGTGTTCTGACAAAAACTCATTTAATTAAATAGTAACCACCATCTAATCCATGATTCTATATGGCACTTAAAGGTGATTTCTACTTGCTTCTTTAATATATATATAAAGAGAAAAGAGATAAAAGTCTTCTTAAAAAAAGTCTTTTATTAAAAATCAGTTATCTATACACTCAGGGTAAAAATGTATTTCTGAAGCGTTGATCTTGAGTGTTTTCTTTTAGTCTGTTTGCACAGCTTCAGTTGCACCATGATGCTACAGTAATTCAAGAAATCATCACCATCTCCTGGACAGGAAGAGCCTCAGGAGCAGGTTTGGGGTTGTGGGTGCTCTTTGGGGTACCCAACCAGCAGCTCAGCCCCAGAGATGATGGGGGAGAAGGGAGCAATGACGGTCCCATCCCTTCTGCTGCAGAAGGATCATTCCCAATTCCCGATCTTGGAAGTCCAAAACCACCAGGATCTCGAACTGTCCTGAGAAGCCCTGGAGCTGGGACACCCATCCACATGTGTAACACCCCAGTTCAAATGCAGCAGGCCAGAAAAAAAGGCAGAAGAAACTCGAGTGATGTCAGAAGCAGGCGTAAAATCACGGCCAAAACCTACCTGACTCCTAACCCGGCCCCACTTCACTGGGGATCCTCCAGAGCATCCTCACGTGCTTCCCGAGGCTCCAGGGACCAAAGCTGCCCTCAGCATCACCAGCCAGCCTGCCCACAGGCAGCCATTCATAAAATCAGAGCCCAACAAAAGACACACACACCGAGACATCCACACACACCTCTAACCAGAGAAAGACCATCTTACTCACTGCTCTCTCCTTCCCACGCTACCTCAAAACACTCATCTGCTGAAGCAATGCGCTGCTTGGCCGGCAGCCAGCTGGAAGCCAAAAGGGGCTTTTCCTTTCCTGCCGCTCAACCTCATTCAGGCACTTCTTGCTTGTACACAAGGCTATTTATAGCTGCTGGCGAGCACCCAGGCGCAACCCAACCGCAGAGCTCCAGCGGTTAAAAAAAAAAAAATAGAGAGAGAGAGAGAGAGAGAGAGAGAGAAAGAAGAACCCAAAAATAAATGCATAAAAAAATATAATAGTAACAACAAGAAAATAAAGTCAAGTGGAGCCGGCTCCGCTGTTCTGCTCCCACAGACCCTCACGTGTGAGGGAGAGGGAGAAGCACGGATGGGTTGGTCCAAGTTAAAAATAACCCAGCCAAAAAAGCCACGGCAGGGAAGCGTGACCTTTACTACTACTACAGGAGGGAAGCACGCTGCACCCTGCGCCTGCCTGCCGAGGGAGAACTGCTCCCTAAGGCAGGGATTCAAACCAAAACTGGCGGGAGGGGGCAGAAAGGAAGATGGAGAGAATAAAAAAATATGCCCCAAGAAAAGCAGATACTGAATTTAAATAATACAAAAAAAAAGAAAGCAGCATTGTTTTTTGGTTTTTTTTTTTCAGAAACGATCCATTTTTCTCACCACCAAAAAGGAAAGCTCTCATTCCTTTGCACGCCTTTCTGGAGGCAGTGACTCCAAAATACGGTTTTGTGAGAGGAGGGAGTGACTCTGAAATGTGGTTTTGTGATGGGAGAGAGGAAGAACCAGCTTAGCTTCTCGCAGATTTGGATGTTAATGACTATTATCATATTAATAAAAATAATAATTACAAAACACTATATAAAATATACAATATAGATGCAATACATACTATATATTACAATATATCCTTTATTATTGTTGTTGTTGATGTGGTTGTTGTTGTTATTACTACAATTATTAGTACTACTATTACTATTAAAACTATTATTATTGTTTTGGAAGGGAAAGGCAGTAGAGACACTGCAGTTTCACTCCCAGGCAGAACAGCTTCTCCTGGGGTTTTGGTCCTTTCCTCTCTGTTGTGACATCCCTGGAGACAGAACATGCATTGTATAGAAAACACTCAAAATCTCTTGGATTTTGGGGAAGAGTGGCAGGAACTGGAAATGATGCTTCCTGAGCAAGTGTGTGCACATGAGAACAATTGAACACATTATAAGTTGGGCATTTAAAAAACACATCACACCTCAATAAGGTTGGAAAACGAGGGAACAGCCCTGCAGGTCAGCAAACATCAGAGACCCCCTCCTTCCCTCCCACTCCTCTTCTTCCCCCACCACAAAGGAAAACACTTTGATTTTGCCAAGACAGGTGTTTCAGATACAGCTTGAAAACTAATTAAATCATATCTGCAGCTTGAAAACTAATTAATCCTTTATTCCTTATTATAATAGATAATTACAATGCATGATAGGAAACAATTTGTCAGGTTTTCTGTTCAAAATCCTCATATTTCATGGAAAATAAAATGGGAAAAATGGTATGGGGCCCTTCTCCTTCTTCTGCAGGCCATCAAGGGAGGCTGCTAAAAGGGTGAAATTTTTTTTGATATGGCATAAACAAAAATTAGTTATTGAAAATAGCTTGGAGAATGAAAGATTTTTGTGGTGATTCTTGTTCATTTGAGTGTATGGTCAAGAGGCTACTGTGAGAGTTGAATCCTCATGCAGACAAACAGCAAAGTAAAACATCTGTAATTAGAATAACAAGCAGGGTAGGGTTCAACATTTGAGATGAGAAATAGGGATGCCTCTTGTTTCCTCTCCCACATCTTTTCCTATTCCAAAGTCACACAAAGCCAGTAACCCAATGCCACTAAGAAAGTGAGAAAACACCCACATCCATCAGCAAAGGCCTCCAGAACCCACTCAGATTTCTCTTAAATGTTCTGGCATCTTTACTCCCACAGTAAAGTGAAAAAAACATGATTGTGCTAAGTTTCTGTAACCCTTTTGCAAAAAAAAAAAAGTTCCCAGTTTTGATCTTCCCTTAAAAAAGAGAACTGAATGGATCAAAATCTATTGGATGCATATTCTTAAAACCATAATTCAAGGGATGAAGATTTTGAAGGTATTGGTGCACTTACTGTCTATGAAAGGTCTAGGGAAGGAGCAAATCAAAGCAAGTCTATTGATCCATTGCCAATATTATTAAAAGGTGCTCCCTAAGATCTGTAAATCCTTAGTAAAAATGTGGATGGGTCCACAAAGCCACAGTGGATGAAACCAATCAGGCACTAGAAAACAAAGTCATTCCAAGAGATTAAAAAAATGTTATTATGTGATTTGCACTCAACAGAAAGCAGAGTGCAACAAAACCACCATGGATGGCAATTTTCCACCAAAACCTGAACTAATTGCAGATTTCTTGCTTCACTTTAGCCTTCTCTTCCACCTGGTTACTATTCTGCCAAACTTCATGACCTTGGCTGCAGCTCCATGTTGTCCTATACCCCCATTTGGGGAATCCACAAAGAACCCAGGTCAAGAAATCCTGCTCATTACTTTTTTTTATTTACATTTTGGGTTTGCTTTTTAAAATTTATTTTAGAAACAGATTTTTCTAAGGAACCCAAAAGAGAGAAGTACCTCCCAAACTCCCCAGCTCCTTACTAAGTCTACATGGGCTTCCTCTCCAAACTTCTGCCACTTCCTCCAACGCCCTCAAGTAGCACTGAAAACCAACCACTGCCACATAAAACAATCAAAAGCATAGTCAAGGTTGTTTTTTTTTTCCAAAGCAACTCTCTCCTGCTCAGGAAAATCTCCAGAACCTTCTGTAGCTGGCAGCAGGGAGAGGGATGGCACAAGCAATTAGCATCACAGACAAAGATCTTTGGCACATTCTGGTGCCAAACGCACATTTCGGAGAGTCCCTAAGCAAAACATCCTCGGGAGCCATTGCCCAGAGATTGATTGAGGCCCTGTATACCCCTATTAATGAGGTTAATTAAAAACTGTGTTACCAGCAGGGGGACTAAAAGGTGTGAAAGCAACTCAAAAGGGCCATCTCCCCTCTTCTCTTCAAAGGCAAAGTGTTCTCCAGCCTGGTTTTCCTCTTTCCACATGGGGATGACCAAAGGTCCCATATCCAACAGTGTTTTTTAGACCACACTCCATCCCAGCAAAAAGCATCCCTCACCACCAAGGCATCCAAACTCCTCCTAAAGCAGCCCTCACCCTGCCACCCACAACCTCCCAACCCCAAAAAAGGTCGATACATCACCCAATTTCACAAATTATGATCTGTCACCAACAGGATGAATATGTAAAGAGATTTGGCAAGGGGGAGGAAAACAGAAAGAAAAGAGGGGAAATGGGTTTTAAATCAACGCAATTAATGGTTTTGGTATTTGCTCATATATTAGATTAGTAGACTCGGAGGCAATTAAGCATCCTTGATATGAGGATGCCCCGTGGCAAAGCTTACCCTGTTCCTCCTGCCATTTAAGAGCTTGGGATGGAGGGGAGGCAGGAAATTCCTCTATTTTTCTTTGGGTTTTTTTTTATTATTTTGTGCTAGAAGAAGATATTTCCAAAGTTTGCACAACTCGTTAAGATACTAATTTCAAACTAATTCTTTGCATTTATCACTTTCCTTTAGAAAATGGAATTTTAAGTAACTAAGAAGAAAGTAATAGCTGTGTATGAAAGAAGAATATTAGAGAGAAATTAAACTCTCTGCTGTATTTTGCCTACACTGATTTATTTCCTGTTTGCCACCCCAATCCAAACCAATATTCTTTATAAGGGAAAGAAGTGTTTCTTCAAGCATTAAATAATCTGAGGACACTTAAACTGACCTTTCATATATATATGAGCCTATAAAAAAAAACCCACATCCCTCCACATACTACTGACTTCGTTTTCATTACTATTGTCAGTATCTCATGGACCTTTCTACTCATGTGACAAAGACCCCTTCCAAAGCCACTGAAGCATGGCTTTGGGGATGGATTTGAAATACAGCCGAGGTTATCTCCTAGCTTTGATCACTCGAGCACAGCTTTCCCTCCAATTTGCTATTGCTTAATCTCCACTACCATCCTAAAGCTCTTTTTCACCCAAACACTCATTTCCCACTCTTTCTGTAATTAAGGTTGTAATGGAACAGCCTGGCAGCACTTAATGCTGTGTTTACTAATGCTGCAATGACTCGAGTTACAAGATATTGAGCCATTTTCATATTTTTGCAAATGAGGGTAAGGGTTCCCCCCACTGCTGCAGGGATTCCTGTTCCCCATATTCCTATTCAATTTAGAGTCCAGGGCAACACAGGCATTCCTAAGGAAGCACAGCCCTACAGACCTGCCAGTTGAGCTATATAGTCTAGGCACAGAGAAAGAATTTTTCAAAACTAATTATATCATAGCCTTCGTTTTTTCTGGTGTCAAATTGAGTCCCAATTAAAGGGTCCCGACTTTCTAAGACAGCACCAGCTCTTTATCCACTGAATACAAACCCCTTTAAATTGATACCTCTATTTTTAAGCCACTGAAGGCACTGACAATATTTGCAAGACACTGACCCAACATCTTGTTGTTATGCTGAGAGCTACTCAGTGGCATCTCTTTTGGTCAGTAGTAACAATATTTTCTTTAAGGAAACTTTGAAGTGGTTTCAGGCAAGTTACAAGACATATTAAAAATGACACGCCATCTGCTTCCCAATGTGATGTTTTGCATTGTGTAACTAAACCAATTTAAGAACTGAAGTCTATTTGACATCTAATTAGTCTGTTTGGTAGCCTGATCACTTGTAGATGTTCTGGAAGGAAAGAAGCACTCTAACAATCTTGATCTTTTTTTTAAAGAAAGACAACAATTAAAAATAATTAGTCACAGAACTGCTTTTCCTCCCTAAATATTTTCTTTTTTCCCATTTAGGAATCAAGACATATGTTTCTGCCATACTACCCTCTATTTCTGGTAGAATGTAAATCTAACCAACCTTTTTTGGGTACCACAATCACAGAGCTTTATCAGAGCCCTGAAAAATGGAGAGGAGCATTCCCTGGGTTGCAGAATCAAAGGATCAATCATCAGCACCCAACACCACACGGCTCCATGCCAGGTCATGCCTTTGCTTGCTCAAGTTAATGGCATTCCCCAGGAAATGCGTGGTCACCTCAGGAGTGATTTATCCTGGCAGGGGAGGACTAGGGGATAGAAGTGGTAGGCGCAATCCAAACAGAAGCAAAACAGCTCATACTGGAGCATTTAAAATTCAATGTCTACACTCCAGCTTCCAGACTGCTGCAGCTCCCTCACAGGCTACGCCAGCACGAGGTGGAAGACTGCAGATAGTAAAATATCAAAGCAGGCCAAACTCAAAATCAGAACCTGCTGAGATCTGCCCACCACAGATGGAGATGTTCAGATTCACCTATCCATTGGGAGGGCACAGGGAGAAATAATTAAAAGAGCATTCTACAAGGGACAGCCTGTATGGTGGTCACACCAAGGAGAAACAAGGGCTTTTCACACATGAGTGGATGATGGAGAGGGAAGCACACACAGCATCTCCAGAAGTATGTCAAATACGCTTTGTAGAAATCAAAGACAGTCTCCAGAGCTGCAGACCCACTGCATGCTCCAAATGTGGACACACGCCAGAAGACCAGTGAGAAAATTGGATTCCAGCATCAGCCACGAGCAACAGCACTGCAGAAGCACAGTGCATTGCTCCACACACCATGCCTCCAGAAAAAAACCCAGTGACTTAACCCATGGCAGTTGTGCCAGGTACACTCATACCCTGATGGATCAGCTGGGAAAGTTAATCACAACATCTCAAGCCTTTCCCAGGAGCAGCCATGTCCATCCCACCTCTCTTTGGAGACAACCCCATCTCCAGCAGTCTTTGCCCACAACCCACATCTGCTGCAAGCCCCAAACCCGCTTGGAGCTATTTTGCATAGGGAGGGAAGATAAATGAGTGAGAATTACAATTAGGCATGGGTAACAGTTGGAGGGAGGTTCAGATCAGGTCACTCCCAGAGGATGTTGTTCCTGGAACAACAGCTTTGTAACCTTCATCACCTCCTACAATGAAATACGAGCACTCTTCTGGCCCGTCTTGTTTTTCAAGTTTTATTTTCTATTGTTCTGTACTAAGCAACTGCCTGCCCTTATCAGCACTGTCCCAGTGCCACTTGTTTTCCTGTTACCTTCCCTTGTACCACTCCAGCTTTTCAGCCGTGCCTGGACAGGCGTTTGGAAGATGCGATGAGTTCGGTAGCCTGATCTAATTACCGCCTTCCTAAAATGAGTCAGAAAGAAGAAAGTAGGGAGGGAAAAAAAGACCATTTCAGCTAGTTAAACATGCTGCTACCCAAAAAAAAAAGAGTTGGAAGGAGATGGGGGGGAATTTGCTAACTTTCACTCAGCGGCGGCGCAGGGCTGCTTTCAGTGTGCCATATTGACTTACCGCTGCTGGAGGCACAATAAAGGCAGCCCTTGGAGTCAATGCGGGCTCCCGCGGCTCTGTGTAAACTCCTCTTAAAATGTATTTCAAGGAACTTGATCTATTGACATGGCAACTGTGAAAACTTGAGGCCATTTGAAATTTAAATAGCATTTCCACCCCTCTGTAAATGCCAGCCGCGGGGTGGGCCCCACGGCCCTTGTGTGGAAAATGCTTTCACTGGAAGACATCTCCCCCAACAGAATGCCTCCAGACACAACTGCTCTCCTCAAAAGCAGCCAGAACAACTGATTGGGACCCCTTTTTGATGCAAATTCATATTATTCTATTGGGGAACAGCAGGTGTTCAGCCATGCTTTCCTTTAGAAAAATTAGGACCTTGCTTGCTGCCCCCTCCTTCTTGCACTTGGCTCCTGGTTAGCTTTGACGGCTCTCACCCTCGGCACACACTTGGGCGCCTCCTGGGCTGGGAAGTACAAATCAGCACTACTGGGGAATGGGACAGTGTGTGCTACCTCTATTAAACATCACCTTTATAAACATCACCTTTATTAAACACGACATATATCCGCAGAAGAACGCCCCGAGTCTTCCCACTGTGGTGAGCACACATCCTCTTTCCAGCGGCGTGGCCACTGAGACCCAGTGTGGCACAATGTGAGGTCAAAATACAAGGGAAGCACTTCACAATCAGTATTTTGTTTGACTTATGGAGCTGGGCTACTAGGGGCCTTACCAGCAATTTATGCTCCATGAGTAACTTACTCCAACTTTAGGAAGGAAGGAAGTCCTTGTTGAGTATCACAATGTCATTGTGGTCCTTATAAAATATGTGACATTGCCTGCCCATGAGGGGAGCACAAAGTAGCCCCAGAAAGGTGCCAGGGAATGGTTATGTTATGGAATTAAAGTAGTATCGAAAGGTCTTAAACAGGACAAAGCTCTCAAAGTGGCAGGGACCATCAAAAAATGTGTTGATGTCGTGCTTAGAATCATTAAGGCTGGAAAATACCTTCAAGATCATTGACTCCGACCATTAACCCAGTATTACCAGGCCCACCATGTTTCTAAGCAGAAACACGTTTTCAAGGCCTGGCTATACTGGGTTAATGGTCGGAGTCAATGATCTTGAAGGTATTTTCCAGCCTTAATGATCCTATGATTTCATGAAGGGTTCCTGCCCTTCCTCCCTCTCTGCTCTGCCACCTTGTCGTTTGCAATTTAATTTGAGAAGAAACAATGGAAAGAGAGACCAACAGAGATAAGAACAGAAATCCACAGACACATAGATAACGTGATTTTACGCAGGCACCACCTAAAATTCATTTGGTTTGGAAAGATCCCTTATCATCCTGTGGAATTTTATCACCAGGATTCTCTGAATTATCTGGGTAGATCTAAAAGACCTTCTTCCTAGTATGTGTGAATACCAATCCTCTGCAGGATCCTCGGGGTCCTAAAGAACAGTTAGAAGGAAGAAGAATCTTCATGGACCCATTTAAGGAGCACATGGAAGAGCTGCTGTGGACACCCACAGCAGAGCCAGATAAATGCATAATTAAGGCCAGAATCATCCAAGTGACATGACAAAGTACCACATTCACCTAAGTGACCAGGGATGGAGCTTGAAAGATGAGGAAAAAGAGTTTTAAAAACAGATTGTGTGATACTGGGGATGGAGGAGGTGTTGGAGGGGAAAAGGAAAGGCTGGAGGATGTTCAAAGAAGTGAGGGATAGCTGGAGTGTTGGTGGGTGGAGAAGAAAGGCCAAGGGAGTAAATGCCAGGATCCTTGACACCAGAGTGTATATACCATTTGTCCATCACTACAACATACTTTAAAAACCAAAAATTAAGAAAAAACAACAAAAAGGGTTGAAATTTATGCCTGACCTCTACTCAAGCTTCAACTCAAACCTGTTATTTGCAGTTGAAGGCACCTATTTAAAAAGTTACACAACCAATATTTCATCTGACCACTTAGAAAATACTGCCACTTCTGTCTGCTTCAATAATAGAGAAGAGTGATCAACCAAAGTGAGTTTATTTCAGCTCTTCAAAGTCAAAACAAATCATGAAATCTATGGGAATATTAGGCTAACCTAAAATTCCTAATTTGAGACCCATTTAGTTAAGCAGTGTTAAGATAGACATCTGAACTTATAAAATCATAAGACACCTCCAGCAAATTTGCCACTTTTTATTGCCAATAATGATCACTGTCTCTATTACAGGCTCCAGTTAGGACTCTATTATGCTGGGCTCTTTATAAAATACAATCCACACCATTAAAAATCTACCTGGCTCTCATACAGCAGTTGGATGATACAAAGAAGAATAGCTAATAAAGATCTGAAAGAAGGTTTGAAAGTCTTCTCTATATTTCTTTTTATGGAATATTTTAATCAAACAGACCATTACTCAGTGATTATAGCTGCAATTTTTTTTATATTTTTGTATAAGTATATATATATAGACATACACATGCACATATATATGTGTATATATATATATGTATGTATATATATATATAATTTTTTTCCTTCATTTGTAAAAAGCTCAGGCAGGTCCTTTTTGGAGCAGCTTGATGTAAATAGACAAGCAGAGCCCACAGATGCAGTCCCATCAGTTTAGCAGAGATGTAGAACACAGTCTGAGGAATTCATCCACCAAGGGCTGATCACAGCACTAACACTGAAGTGACAATCAGACATTCAGTAGTGTAAGCTAAGATGTTTTTCCTTTCCTCTCAGCAATAGAGAGTACTAAAGCAAAAGCAGGAAAATGCTGATGAAAACTAACTAGTTTTAAACTATATCAAACATTTGGGTCTTATTTTCCACCAAGCAATCAATGTCCACTCATCCACAGCTCCACTTTACACTACTCTTATTGCAGCAAGACCATCTCTGTAATGGCACAGCACTTCTCAAATGGGAAAAAAGGCAAAAAACAAAGTAAAAAAAAATTTTTGAGGACATACAAAGGGTTATGCTGCTAATAAATACTCTTAAAGATGAATGGATATACAGCATTTCCAGTAATACCCTGATCTGCCAGGAGGATAGCTTCTCCCGTGACCAGCATGCATGGAAAGGATGCAGGAAGAAATCCAGCTTGCCAGAGAGAAAGCTGGGAAATAAATGCAATATTGAAAAGGAGGTTTACAATAAATGCAAAAAAACATGGGAAAAATACTTGTGTTCCCATCATTTCACATGCCTGGCTAAATATCCTTTAACAAATTAAAAAAGATGCGCTGAATCAAAGTCAATGTCAAAGCACAATGCCTGACATTTGTTTTTCAAAAATTAGTTACTGGCAGCATCTAAAATGCACTGTCACACCAGAATTACAGCCATATAATTCACTTTTTAGCTGCTCAGAAAGAAGGATAACAAAATGTATTTGCCAGTCACACCATGGTTCATATTAAAAAAATTCCCGACATCTGAAGTTGCTTCATTCTGCCTTTGGCAGAAGTTTGGGGTTTCATTCTTGAAGTTGTATAATAGATACTTTTGATTTGTGACTGAATGGAAGATTATAATCAACCTTGGGACATTCACTCACCCATGGAATAAAGCCACTCATTCCACTATAAATATTTATCATTTTCCCCACATTTGTTAGTATAATTAAAGCGAATGAAATTCAATGCAACAGTTGGGGGAGGGAGGGAAGTAAAACCTGTTATTTACAGTGTCCTCTAAAATTAAACGTATAGACATTAATTGCTTATTACACACACTGTTATTCAACCAGCCCCACACAGAGAAAACTGAGCCAAAGAGAAGAGTCTGCTGCTTAGAAACACCCTGCAATAATTTGTCCCAACCGGTCATTCAGACAGGAACACACATAGGGCATCTTGTTCACTTCCATCTGTGCCAAGCTGAGATGCCACGGCAGCAGAGTTGGTGTCGTTTTACACCGCAGCAGCCCTGTGAGTGGCTGAGCAGTGTCAGGTGCCACCAGCCCGATTTAAGAGTGTTTCACACCGCTGCATCCCAAGATAAATTCAATGGCCCCATTATCACTGTATATAAACCACCTACGAGCACCTGGCAGAAACACAAGGGCATAGAGGTAGGGAAATGAGGGCTGTTCCAGCTCCATCCTTGCTGCTGCTCCTCTTAGTGAAAAAAAAAAATGCAACCACCTGGGTACTGAATTTGCACAGGTAAACAAGCACCTCACCACAGGCTCAGAAATTCAAAGTTTACACTGCAGTCCCCAAGGAGAAGCTTTGGTTTTTAAAGCTTCTCTTCAGCGAGAAGGGAGATTTTAGTCTGGTTCCATCGCCTATTTATTCCCTCTTTAATAATACATGGTTCTGTTAAAAAGGAGAGAGCACTATTTTTAGACTATCCCATAACATATAAGAAAGCATCAGCCAGGGGATTTTTTTTTAAGCCTGGTACTGCAAAGGTTTGGGAGTCTGGAAAAATGGGTCACAGGTAGGAGTTGGTCTCAGGTTGCAGGGAAAGATTGGCAGGTTAGGTGAGAAAACACAGAAAACGTGTCTAGCTTTCTTCAACTCTTCTCAAACCTGAGATGTGCCGACAGAAAAGTAGGGAGAGAAAGAAAGAAAACAAAACCACTGAAGTGCTATTGCTTGGAAACCACCTTAATGAAAGCCACTGCAGAGTGTAAGAGACTGAACATACTCTGACAGGGAAAACAGGCAAAGAAAATCCACACAGCCACTTCTGCCTGCCCTCCACCACAGAAGTAGCTGGATAATAACAATTTCACAGCTCAAGACGACCGCAGGATCCAACACCTCTCCGAATCTAAAGACAGAGGAAAACCCTTCTGGAAGCATCAGCTTTGAGACAGGAAGATCCTTCTTTAGTGCTACTGCAAAGGACAAAGAGCTTATTGGAATTAAGGGATGTCTTAGTCCCCTCTCAATGAAATACTGGTTCTTCTTATTTGCCTTGTTATAAATAGGCTTAGATTTCTTTTCTTTCTCTCCTCTCTTTTCAACACAGGAACACAGTGCAGAGATAGTTTCTAAAGGATGATGCCTATGAAGAAAAGAAAAATGGAGAGGAAGGGGAAGGGGAAAAAGAAGAGATGCGGTGAAAAAAGGGGGCAAAAAAGGAAAAAAAATTTTAGAGGGAAAAAAAGAAAAGTATTTTTGCCTTTTAGCAGTGAAACTGAACTCCTGCCTCAGGATTTAGTAAGCAAGGCTGAGTTCAACTGATAAAGCCCTGATTCTGGGCACAAATGCAGGGCATTCAGACACCAAGGCTCTACAGCAGGATCACATCCAAAACAATACAAGTCGAAAAGGTCACTGATCCAACCTTTACTCATTAAATCCTTCCCAGAGCCCAGCATAGTTTGCTTACTGGATATATTGGCATCCCTCAAAAATGTGTGACACTTGAGCCTTAGAGCAGATCTCTGAACCCAAAAAATAAATACCAAGCCAGAGGCAGCTGCATATGTCACAGGACATTTTATAAACCCAAATGCATTTTAAACCTGCTCTGTTGGATAACTGTGTCCATCTAGCACTGCAGGCCTACCTGGATGTATTCTTGTATCATCACACAAAATGTCACTTGTTTCTTGACCACAAAAAGAGTGAGACACTAAAAAACAGTCACAGAAGGGTCTAAGTTGGAGATGAACACTTCTTAAGAAAGCCCATTGGGAAATAGGTAAATCAAACTAGGGAAAAAAAAAACAAACCAAAACCAACCCAAGCCTAAAACTTGAATACTTTGTACTTGAATGCTTTCTGTACTCTGGCCTTAATATCTAAAAAAAACCACCAACCTACTGTGCACTGTTCACACAGCCAAGCTGTCATGAGATTTGTATCCTAATCTCACCTTTATTCTTTTCAGGCCATCCATTATTTTTTAAAGAAATCTCAGTTCAATGGGCCCAGGCTTTATAAAGTGTGAGGAGAAGGTTATCACTCACTTGCAGTAAAACCATGAAGTAACCTGACCATGTGCTACCTCTCTGGACCAGCAAAGCTTTATGACTGAGCATCCTGCCCTGTCAGCTGGAGCATTTGGAGGTGAAATTGGAGTCAGTACAGTGCAGTGGCTTTTCCAAGAGCTTATGCACGTTCTTTGCTGAGCCTCCAGCCCAGAAAAGCACTTCTTTATGTTGCAACACCAGGACGTACCCCTGCTGCGGCCAGCCTGAACTGGGAGTCCAGCTAACCACCTGGACCCCACCAAATTCATCCACAAGAATGACAGTCAGGGACAGGGGCTCAGCTTTCTGAATTTTTCTGTATCCTCTGACGCCTCCTCCAACACCAGCTGTTGCAGCACGGGGACGGGAATAGCCCCCCATTAATCACTCCTCGTTTCAGAGAGAACATATTCTTCTGCCATGAGAAGCTACTCTGTGACCAAGAAAACACCACTGTGGCAGTCTTCACCTGCTGAAGAGCAGGAGGAGCTCTGCCCTCTCCCCCTCTCCCAGAGCAGCAAGGTTTCCGTAAGGTAGATCCGCTTAAGAGCCACCAGTGCTCCTCACCCCCAGGGAGTCTTAGAGAGCCTCAGCAGGAATACGTGCAAAATCCTCATCAGCTGATCAAAAGCTTTGCTTACTACCACCCCTTACATAACCAGCAGCATCCTAATTATCCAGCTAAACGTAATGAATTCAACTCGCCTTGGCTTCATACACTTTCACTAGATACAAATTAAGGAAGTGGGCAACTGATCCCATAGCACCTCAGCGAAAACTGGAAGGTTTGGGGAGGTGGAAATGCTGGGTGAAACCATCCAAAGTCTTCGACTGAAACATTAACCTAGATCATGACCAGCAAAACTTGATTATTGCCAAAAGAAAGCCCCATTTACTGCTCGGGGTGGGGTTTTCCAGTGCTTTTTGCTCAGCCAGAGATGGAGAAGCAACAGAACAGCTGCAGCAGAGGAGTAGATGGATTTTTTTTTTTTTTGGTCCAGTTCCCTATCACACTGTAAGTAACCTCTGCTTTCATCAGCAAGAATGCTTGCAATGACGGCAGAATGTCACCCAAATTTTCTCTGTTGGGTCCCTCTACCCTGACTTAACATGTATATTAAGCCTATTTTCTACCCTCATTTTCAGCTTTGGTTGTTGTGTTGGGCTTGTTTTTCTTTTTTTTTAACTGAAGCTCACTGTACTCCATCTGAGCCTTGCACGTAACGAAGTAAATAGCACCACAATGCATTCCTCAGCACAAGCTGAAGCACTAAATAGCTGCCTGGAGTCTGAGGCCAAAGCAGCTGGGTGTTGGATTACAAACGCAAAACAAATGCCAAGGCATGGCCGTAATATGTGCGATACATTGATGACCTACTGTGCTTAAATAACTCCTTGGAAAGCAGACTGGCCACTCAGAATGGGTTTTTACACCTGAGAGAGAGAGAACAGAAAGCAATTTGTGCTGATAATGCAGATTTGA
The DNA here is from genome assembly GCA_013400175.1 of Phainopepla nitens. NCBI lineage: Eukaryota > Metazoa > Chordata > Aves > Passeriformes > Bombycillidae > Phainopepla > Phainopepla nitens. The sequence continues at coordinate 2,107 of VXBQ01009059.1, read as the reverse complement.
AAAACACGAGGGAAAATTTTAACAGGTGTCAAAGTTACCCTGGTGAGAGGGGGCAGGGGGAAAATTCAGCCCAGCGCAGTCAGCACGCTGGGAGGGACAGCATTTCATGCATCTGAAACATTTCCAGAGGGTGAAATCCCTCCCCACCGACGCCAAGAGCAAGGCTTTCACTCAACACAGCCAGGCAGAGGATTTCCGAGGTCGATCACAGCAATTTGAGCCCCCTCAGATCCTTGTTTTCCTGCTTCCAGAGCACGTGGAGTCCCCAGCAAAAATCCCCAGCAGCAGTGCACATGGCATTTTGAAGCAGTGTATCAGCATACCACAGTCCCAAGTACACCCAAGTAAAGCTCTCCTGAGAGTTTGCTGAGTGCCTTTGGGTTGCAGACAAGGTAAGCAGGGTCTCTGACCCCGTGCACAGCGGAATGAAATGGGCTGGTTTCATTCAAACCACAAAAGAAACTAAGATAAAGCGGCTAAAGAGTAAAATTTCCCCAATATTTTATTTTTACCACAAGGTAACAATTGCATGATAGCTCTACCCCTCTGAAATCATCAGAAAGGCGAGGCAGGGGGGTTCTCATCCACAGCTGAGCGAGGTCCTGGGAGGTCACCTCACCACATTACCACGACCACTATGTGTGTCTTATCTCCAGCAAACTTCATAGCACAGGAAGGAAGATGCAGTTTCTTGTCTTCTCAGCACAACACACCTACTTGGATGCTGTCACAGCTCCCCATGACCTGGCCTTCCCCAAAATCAGAGCAGTGCCTAGTTTAAAGCTGTTGTTGAAAGCCACATGTTGTTAGACCACATGAAACACTTCAAAAACCTTAGTTTGATGCTGCAGAGTCAGCCGTGGGGTCTGCACCATACAGCTGCCACTCTGCAACAAGAAATGAGCTGCCAACACTCCCAGTATCCCACTTCTGCTAAAGTGCATCAAAATGGAAGCAAGTCTTTGGCCAAGACTGCAAGGAGCTGTAGCACTTCCAAAGTTTTCTGTGGAGTGACAGAGGGGCTAACATCCACCTCTTTTTTTTTTGCTTTTAAATGCTATGTTCAGTGCAGACAGGAACCTCTCGATCTGCAAAGACTATTTCAAAGTGGTTCTAAGGACGCAGAACTTCTTTAGTAACTCAGCAGCAGATGGGATGCAACCAGCAGCACTTCCCCAGTTCCTGTCACCCCCTTGGTCAACTGGTTGGAAGAAGTTACAGACTCTTGAATACAATACTTCAAAGCATTTGGAGATTTTTCCTTTAGGAGACTGGGGGAAAGGTCCTCCTTATGTTCAAAAATCATAGAAATCCTAGAATGGTTTGGGTTGGAAGGGACCTTAAAGATCATCTATTTCCAATCCCCCTGCCATTGGGCAGGGACATCATTCCACTAGATCAAGCTGCTCAAATCCCCATCCAGCTTGGCCTTCTCTGGGCAACCTGTTCCAGTGCCACACCACCCACATGGTGAAGAATTTCTTCCCAATATCCAATCTAAACCTATTCTCTTTCATTTTGAAACCACCTCCTATTCTGCTATCATTACATGTCAAAAGACCCTCTCCAGATTTCTTGCAGGCCACCTTCAGGCACTGAAGGTGATGCCAGAGCCTTCTCCAGGCTGAACAATCCCAAATCTCTCAGAATTCCCTCAGAGAGGAGGTGTTCCATCACTCCAATTATCTTTGTGGCCCTATCCAAATAGCTAAATACCCCTGAGAGCACGGCACTAAAACTGGATTCATTCAGTAGATCACCCCAGCAGTGGTGGCAAGGCTGTGTCTGGACTTCGCTGCCCCTGGGCAGAGTAGCTGCCTCCAGCTGAACTGGGAGGGTTCCTGACAGCAGAAAACAAGCAAGTGCAGCAAGAAAACAAGAACAAAATTCCTATCTGTGTGTGCCTGACCTGAAAACCTGAGAGATTAAGAGTTGACTCAAACTGGGAAGGAGAAATATTTATAGAGTAAAAAAGGACGTATGATTCACAAACAAGAATTCGGCTCTTTCCCTTTTTCTTGATGATAATATTCTTCCCAGTGAAAGCTGGGAGATGCTGCTGGGAGAATTTTTGACAGTGCATCCCAGAGAAGAGTAACTCAGAGAT
>VXBQ01009058.1:56617-79281 GCA_013400175.1 Phainopepla nitens | reverse complement strand
CCTGTCTTCATAGGAGAGGTCCTGCAGCCTTCAGATTGTTTTTGTGCCTCTTGTCTGGACTCACTCCAGGATTGTCTACAATTTTTTTTACCTGTCAGTTTAAATACAATTTTTTGGATTAAATCTCTGATAATTTTAAGGAATTTGCAGTAGAGAGAAAGGAAGTGATGGGTTAGGTATCAGATAGTAGGTTAGTGCTAGGGCCAGAAATTAAAGATCTGTTCTTCCGACATTTTTATTTTTCGGTGATATTATTCTCTAAACTGTACTGCCTCCCACCTGAGAGCTGCTTTAACTGCTAATAAATCATACCAGAGCAATTTTCTGACTGGGAATGTTTTGCTAATCCAGGCTACCTCTGCACATCATCAGGTTTATGGTATAGCTAGCATCATGTGTGGCACAAAATGTATGTTTTGTTAATTCAGAGTCTCGTTCTGTTTTGCAAGCATGGAACAAGCTCTTTTGTCACAAACTTCTAAAGAGCTTTAGACAACAGGTCTGCTTTATTGGGAGAAATGTTTTTGTTTTTACAGATGAACACTAACTGCTTGGTGTTTTTCAAGTAAATGTGTAAAGTTTTGGGTATCCAATGCATTCTGTGGCAGCCCTCCTAAAAGTTGCCAGATCTCCTCTTTTGTCTTGCATGATAATAGAACAGCAAGAGTTCTTTGTAAAAGCTTTCCTGTGCTTTCACATGCCAGTTTAGTGTAGTATCCAAAAGAGTTAGAATGAAGTATTGAGTGTTCTGCAGAGCTAATTTTTAATGCCTGAGTACAAAGAGTGTAATGTGGATGTTATAGAGACTGTTATTCAGCAGCCAAAGGGCCATCATAGACTTTTCAGGATAAAGGTACTTTTAAAAACTTAATTTTTGCATTTGTTCCATAAAGAGAAAAGCAAAACCAACTTCTCCCCGCAGCTTTCTCTGCTGCCCAGAAAGACTGTAATGATGCATGTCTGCTACCAACTCATTTCAATTTACTTTGGTCTATTTCATGATGTCAGTTTTTGTTTAGTTTCTCTTTAGATTGGCTTATTTTGATAGAATAATATCCTGTTAAAAATACGTTGCCATGAAGTAGAAGAAAGGCAGAAAGAATTTGTAATGTATTAAAAAAAATTACTAGGGAGGTTGGATATAAAGAGAATTAAGAAAAAAATTGTTTTAACGACTGTTGATAAAACTACCTGTTTTATCAGGTAAGTTTTACTGTATTCACACTTAGAGATTAGCACACTTACTTTAAAGATAGACAGTATCATGACTTTTCTCTGAGGAAAAAATGCAGCATGTTGCATCAGCATTCTTGTTGCCTTTTAAGTTACAGGGTCAGAGTGTACAGAGACAAGCCCTGATTTTGGTGGCCCCTGAGATGTCATTACCAGTTGCTATCTGCACAGGTTGCTTGACCTGAATGGGGTAACTGAAAATAAGGCAGGAAAAGGCCTGTGGAATTCCCAGTTGTTCTGTGATGGTGCTTAATTTCTTATATAGCATCTATTGCAAATTAGTTAATGAAAACTTTGAAGTGTATAAATATGTGGTTACAAGAATGGGGCAGAATCTACCTTCACTTAAAAATTGCACATTTTTCTGCTTTTCCAGTGCATCCATCAATCTGTTGTGTCACAGTGACAAATAGAACAATTGTGAGAAGAATAACACAGAAAAAGACCAAATTCTTTATTCACCTTCTCAGAACTGATATTTTCACGTGTTCTTATGACAGAAAATAGACCTCTGATTCTCTTAATATTCATCACGTAGTGATAGTCCATATTGATAGTGTGCATCAGATTCATACTGATCTTCATCTCCTTGCCCTGGGTGACACATAATTGAAACAGTGCTGTTAGGCATTTTCACTGTAAAGAAGTGCCTTGTTCTGTGAAAGTACCTAATGCCATAAATAGCACTTAGATTTCATGAATATTGTTTCAGTTCCAATAGTTTCAATCATCCAGAAATCTCTCCAAAGCTTGGACAAGATTTTTTTAAGTGTTGCTATTACCTTCTAATGCACAGAAGAAATACATTTATTTTTCTGACTTTACTTTTTATTACGTTTCTGAACCAAAAAATAAATCCTCAAGAAAGTCAGAGGAAGAAGACTGTCAAAGATCCCTGCATGAATGAAACTGATATTACAGGGTCACCCCAAAAGCCTGGAGTGTTTGGCAGTCAGAATTGCTGAAATGCATTGTGACAGAAATTGGGTTATTAAGCTGCTGCTGCTATTCTTAAACTCCTAGTGAATTTCAGCTTTGGAAAAGTGAATTCTTGCAAATTTACTTGAGAGATGAGATTATTCCTGATTTTGTCTTTATCCCTGTAACTTCAATGCTGCCAACTCTTAATAATTTTATGCTCAATTTATCAACTCTCTTGATAATTTGACACTACCAGCAGACATCAAGGAAGTTCACGAGAATCTCGCATGGCCTTTCTGTTAATTATTTAGTAACAGAATTGTAAATGTAGAATAAAGCAGGGAAATCTGAAACGAGCATATTTGAATAAAAAGTTTTGTCCTTTTTTTCTTTTTCTAAAGCCGGCATCTCCAGTAAAATTCAAGTCCTGTATTTTTACCTTGTGTATTTTAAAAAATCACACTAATTTTAAATCATTGTATGCTGTTTTGGTTTTTTTCATTTTTAAGTTTAAGGTATTTGAGTCTGGGAAGTGATAATGTGTGTAATAATGAGTGCGGGAAAAATTTGCATGAATTTACCTGTTGGTCAGGTTACCCTTGCAAGCGCTGATAATTAGGCTTTGTATGTTCCATCCACGAGTACAGATCTGTTCCATAGATTCCTATGGACTTTGGACTTAAACTGAGTTTAATATCTCTGATTATCTAGTGTGACCCAAACATAAAATTTAGACAGTTGTTCTTTTGAATTTTAATTTTCCTGGTGATTAAGAAAGGTAGACATGCCTTGAACAAAAATTTGAAAGAAAGGAAGATTAACTGTTCAGCAGTAGATTATTGGCACAGTTGTTTGCTTTCCGAATGGACAGTTGGACTTATTTCTAATTTTTCTTACTTCAGCTTTCAACAACCATGGATCTCCTTGTTTCTTTTGCTGCTAAAATCTGTTGGAAATCTCCTCCCTATGAAAATACTTGCAGGCTGTGCTCAAGTCACAACTCTTCTTTGTCTCAGAGTAATTTACAAGAGTTACTCTATGTAATTGTCCTCTCACTTATTTTCAGACGTTTTCCACTTTACAAAATTACTTTTTTCAAGCATAAGCACCAAAACTGGACACAGTATTGTGTAAACAGATGTAGTGTGACATTTTTTATATTTTCCTGTATCTTTGTTTCTCTCCTACTGCCTGTCTCCAAAGGCTCATTTTTTGTTGTTGTTTTGTCTAATCAAATTGGGAGGCCACTTCTGGCTACACTAGAAGAAAACTTACTCAGATGAGTTATCTTTAAAATTTGATCTGTCTTGATTCCTATGTGTATCTATCAGAACTCATTTAATTTTTAAACTTGACCAGGAATTTTGTGTTTTCTTCTGCATCATTGTTTAATTCTAATGCTGAGTCTAGGTTCGACTAGGTTTGACCCAAAAGCACCTTCCTTGGATCTAACTACTCTGTATCTGTTTCAGTATGTTAATGATACATTCAATTCAGCTGTTAGTTAACTTACCACACTTCCGAACTGTTGTTTTTTAGTCTCACTGAAATGTGAGCTTTATAAGGACTATTTATATCAGCCTTTTAAATCCCAGTTTGGCTTTACAGAGCCTACGTGATGTGTTAACTATTTGAAATAATTAAATATATTGTTTCCTGTTTTTCCTAAAATACACTGACTAGTACCTACTGGTGCCTTTGAGATTTACCCTCAAAATAATAAACAATTTCTGAAATACCATTTACACTAGTACCATTGTCCATTTATTTAAATTCCCAAATAAATAGTAAATAAGTAATTTTTCTTCTGGTTCCTTAACACCAAAATAATTTTAAATTTAATTATCGTCATTAAAAGTGCAATTATTAATTTGTATATATATGCTTGGTGTATATGTGAGAATATTTCAGAATGTCCTGTTATGTGAAGAGACAAAAACATCTTCAGTGTTTTTTGTTACTCACTTTGCACAACACAAGTGAAGGCATTTGCAATTTGATGATAATGTCACTTGCCACAAGTGCCATTAATTGCAACTATTCCTTATAAAAGTCTTACAATTTGGTGAAACTTACTGCTTGAGCAATAAGCCTCAACAATGTTGTAAGCCCTGGAATCAATAACAGCAGAAGTTAGATTGCAGTTTCAAGCAGTCTAACTTCTGCTGTTATTCAAGCTACATGTTTCAAAATTGCAAATATTAGAGAAATTGCAGTAGAATGAAACCAGAATGAAGATCTGGTTCACTGGTAAAATCTGTTACCTGTTCTTTTTCTTCTTTTCTCCAGTCTAGCCTATGGAAGGAAATTAAATACCAGCCTGAGTAAAAAATAGATCTTCTGACTTTTTTGACTTGCCAAAAACAAGCATTAAATTTATCTAAATTTGCTGGAATTATTCACAAAAAATAACTGTGGATTTTAATTTAGTCATTACTGTTCTTTTTGTCTTCTGTTGTACATCCCACCTACACATCAGGATTTATTTTAATAAGGACAATGTACTGAGATGCTTTGTATTTAGAATTTAACTAGCCTTTGTGTGCTGTGAGGGTGTTTAATAATGCTATATGTAATCAACTCAAATCTACTAACTAAACATAATTTTCTGAAGTAATGCATTAGTGGTTACCTGTCCTTGCTTAGAATAATTTTCTGGTGTTAGCCAATTCATTCAACGGCAGAATTCAGGCATAAATAGCGTGAAAGTTCCTCCTTTCTTTCACTTCAGTAAGGACCTGTTTTCCATTCTGTGTGTATGCAAAGTAACCATCTGGAGTAAATGGATATTATGTGCTGTGTGCTACTTGGAGTGGGTGGGCTTTAACCATTTCTTGCTTCCATGGACAGACTCAGTTACCAACTGGTGCCACTACAGCCTCTATGTGCTGTAACAGTAATTTTAATATCTTGGCTCTGTTCTGCTGAGAGAAAGGATGAGAAGGACGAAGGCAAATAATCTGTCTGAGGACTCAGTAGTGTGCTTTATTCTTGTGAGAGTCACTGGTAGGTTTAGCTAGAACTGTAAATCTTTACTAAGGAGCCTCGTCTCAATTGTATGTAATGCATTCATATTCCTGGAAATTAAAGCAGGCATTACATTCTTTCAGTGTAAGTCGGGAACTAAGAATGGTTTACTGTATTTCCCTCTTGCCAAATAATAGCAGTACCATTTCCCTCAAGTCCCATAATGAAACCCTGAATGCACAGCATAATCATAGTCAGATCCAGCCAAGAAATGAAAACAAAAGAAAAACAGCTCAGTAAGTGTATGAGAAGAAAACTATTGCATGAGCAGAAACCTCTTGGATATTGACAGTTTTAAAATGTAATGTGGTATTCTTTTACAGTTGAAGGTAGGATCTATTTCTTTTCTCTTTACTCTCTTTCCTTTTTTTTTTTTTTTTTGCTTATTATTACATAATTTAAATTTTATGGTGGTTGGGTGGGTGTGCATGGAAGGCAGTCAATGTCCTCAGATTGTCTTTACACATATTCTCTTGCTTCACCTCAAGTCCCATATTTCTAATCATTCTGTCATGTTGCTTAACAAGACAATAAGTCCCTTGTGTCACATAGCACGAAACAAAGAATTGTGTTACAACCCAGTGCATTAATGCAATTTTTTGCAGGTTTGAAAAAATAAAATAACTTTCTTCTGTGTCTGATTATAGGTTCTTGTTCCCTACCTTTTACTCAATTTACAGGACCCTTTTGAGTGTATTCCCAGACTGTCCTTATCAGTTTACTTGCAACTTTATCAATTTATAGCACTGCCATTCTTCTCTTCTATGGAATTGTCTGGCAATGGTTAATTAAAAGCTATATAACCCCATGCATCTGTCTGTGTGGCCTATCTGTCAGAAATGTGCCAACCTCTCGAAATTGCTTTTGTATCTAAATCCCTATGTAGAAATAGTCTGTGGGAAACAAATAAACAGCTCTTGGAGTAGTTACACTTCGTAAAAAAATAAGTGTATCTTTCATTTCAAGCACCAAACAATTCCTGAATTTTCTTCCTGGAAAATGGGTGTTTCTCTGTATGTCCACCTTTATCATTATCAATCTAAATGTCTATCTGTGTACCTTCATAGACAGAATATAAGAACTAAATTTCTCTGATTCATATGGTCTTATGGTCTCTGCCTAAAAACAGAGACCCTTATTCTGTGGCACAGCAGAAAACCAGAACTTCTTTCTTTGTGGGGTTCCTATACCAGAGGTTCTTTTGTTGTTTTTTCCCCCCACTGGTTCCCTTCCAACCTCCCCAGTTCATGCATACCTCACCAGCCCATTTTTTAACTTAAAATAACGAATTAAGATTACTTATAAACACTCCAGTAAAAGCAGTTTTCCCTTTGCTCTTTTAATAACTTGTGTATCTCTGGGAAGGAGTAAAATATATGTTAAAAACACGATGAATCCCAAGCAGATGTTTAAGACAGAGTTGAAATATTTATTCTCCTTTATGCAATAGAGCAGTCTTATTTATAGACCTATGACTGGACTAAACTACATGTTGGAGATAGGGTAGATAATTTTTATAAGTCTTCCACTGCTATAGGAGGATGCCCTAGCAGAAATGTTTCTTGTAGTATTCCAATTAGTGATTTTAACCATTTACTTGCTAGAATAAAAAACTTTCTGAGTTTATTACTGAGCTAAATACTGCATTTGAATCTCATGTAAAGCACTGGAAATATCTTCATTTCAAATGATAGGAAGACTAGGGTCTTGTTACTTTTCAAGATACTTACAGAAAAAGGAAAAAGAAAAACCCAGAAAACCCAAAAGAACACAGAAATTAGGTGCAATGCAATTTGAATATATGTTACATGCTTTGTCACCTGACTTCTCTTAAATCTGCTCTGAGAATAAGCTGGAGTTTAAGTGCTCTGTGTAATCCTGGATTTTATTTCCCCTTGTTCTTTGTTGAGATAATGGTGTTCTGTATTTATTCACTGAGCCATAAAAATTTTTTCTAAATAGGTTACACAGTTGTTAACATCTAACAGCTTGACTTGCTTAACATTTTTTCTTTCACCCCCAATTCTAGGAAGGATTTCTGTGTACATAAGGATGAACCGTGTGATACTGTTGGTAAGTAAATAAACGTGAGAGACTGTGTATAAACTGCATAATAAAATTAGTTTTATATAAATGGAAATGTGAAGCTGAAAGATGACAGCAAAATCAGTGATGGAAAGGAGTAACTAGCCAAAATCCAAAATACATCTTAGATGCTAATAATACTGTTAGGTTGGTCTGTGCAAAATACTGTATTTTAGTACAATATTTCCATCTCTTTCACAGAGAAAACTTAAAAATTTTTTTCTTTTTAGTCTCACTGACTAATAGAAGATTTTTCTATTATTTTTAATTTTGAATATGAAGCTAAGAAAATGTGTTTATGATTCTTCTTTTACACTTTGGATTTGTCTTTGGTGTGAATATGTTTATGATATATAAAAGAAGTTACCATAAGAATCGAATGCATGATACAGTGTTTATGAGCTATGTATGTAAGAAGCTTATGAACTTCTTCACAAGAATACAGGGTGTGAGCTGTTGTGAAAGGCATCTTCTGACATCTTCAGTTAAAGTAAATGCAGGCTGCATTGAGTTTTTCTATAAACATTTATTTAGTTCTCACATTTTTTGGAAGAAGTTTTTTAGTGTAAAGGTCTGGTGGAAAAGGTTGGAAAAAGTAGCAGTTGTTCTGTTGAGTTCTAATTCTGAGTGAAAACACGACATGACCTTAATGGAAGGATGTCATAGTGTGTTCTTAACCTAGAATTTCAGTTTTCTAAAGAAGCCTTTATCAGTTCTGTATGTGAATACAAGTATTTATAACCTATTTTTTTTTCAGTGTGACTAGAATGACAATAATGTACTATTGTCATACTTGTGCTCCCTCCTAGGTAGAGAGAAAAGTAGATTTTTTTTCCTGTTTCATTTCAGTTTCAAAGGTCTGAGGAGAATTCTTACACAAACTGTATTACCTCACCTCTTGCTAGTTTTTTTTTACTGCTGTATCCCAAGTGTATGTGAGTGTGTCTGTGGGATAGGTATCCATAAAAAAGCCTTAAAAATAAGAATGTAATACGTTTCACAGCAGTAAATGATTAAGAGTTTGTAGTATTCTTTCACTAATTGGTATGTTAGTCTTAGGTGGATTTTGTATGAGCGTTTCTTCTTTAGAGGCATTTAGTTCTTTACTAGTGCAAGAAGTATTTACTTCCAGCTGAAAGAGGAAGCAATGTGACAAGAATTCTTCATCATTTTATGTTGATCTAAACTGAAATTTAAATCTGGAGTACTTCAAGTATATCTAAATCAGGATAGGCTGTTTCCTGAATTTCAGAATTGTAGTGAATATATTCAAGGATTTTCCCTGAGTGATGTTTTCTCTTTGGCTGAAGCTATGAAGTAGTAGGAGAACTATTTGTCTCTGAATTGTCCATAGAATTTTAAATTGAATAAGATTAAACTGACTCACGTATCACTAATTAAAATCTCTGTGGTGAATAAGCTGGGATGAAACTTGAAAATATGGCAGTCTATTAATTGTTAACAGCACAGATAGTAAAGAATTTGCAGTCTTAATATTGTGATAAGCAAAATGAAGTAGAGACCTTGACTGAATTATCTGGCCTATCGTGGATTGGCTGTTGTGGACTTTCCCATTCTCTGTGCTGTTGTTAGTAAGTTTCTTCAGGAACTGAGCCATAGTTTGTATGTATAGCTCTTTCTATATAGGTACAATTGTGCAGCAAAAGAAAAGATCATTGTTTTCCCTATGTTTCATTATTTGTTTTATGAATTTCAATCATTATTTTCCCAGATGAATATAGCGCCTTTCCATAAATATAGGATATCATTTCTTCCATGAATGTTTATAGTACTGTGGGTCCATGCTCACTGTTTAGAAGATAATTTTCTGAGAGTCTTGTCCACCCTCATTCTGGAGCTCATCTAAGGAAGGCTGTTAAAAAACTTTGCATGTTTCTCTTGAGGAGAATTTTTATGTTATCTTACTGTTACAGATGTATTATGTCAATTATTTTTAGGCTAACAGGTCTATAATGTTAAATGATTGAAAGTACATGTAGAAGATGGTTTCATTTTACCGTCTTTACTCTGACTATTTTTCCCCTAGGAAAACCAAAAGGAATATCTGAGATTGGATCATGAGTAAAAGTTTGTTGGAAGGACATGAAGGGCAATTCGATCTTCCTATATTCATGAAACAAGTTCATAGGCAAAAAGAGACAGTACATTTCAGGGATGTGCCACATGCTGTAAATTACAGAATTTGCCAAAGATGGTAAATGTACTGTACGATTCCCCAATGTCCAGACCTTGCCTCACCTTTCACCCTCTCAAAAAATTTAGAAGGATGTGCAATGTAGACTCTTCTCTACCATAAAGAGAGGAGTAAGGAAATTCTCTCTCAAATATTAACGTAACTGTACGGTAAAGTGAGGCAGTCAGGGTGATCTTTGAAGCACTTTAGGAAATCCCGTAATGAAAGTTATGAGAAGGGAGCATGTGCAGGACAGACCTCATTATTGGAAAGGGTTGTCCTATTGGATAATAGTTCTTTGCAGTGAGGGATACTAAGCAGACAAACACTGGATTTATTGTTTAGTCATTACATGCCAAGACTCACAATTTTCAGGCTGGACATGAGTATCCTCTTAAGCTAGAGAGCAAAAGTGCCAGTATTCTATTGTAGACAAAGTTTTCATGTATTTAGGTGGCAAATAACACATTTTTCTGTACTTCCACTCTTGTTCTACAGAAAGTACAGAACTTATACACTCTTCAAAAAGTACTATTTCATTGTCTCTTAAAATAACAGTAGTTTACGCAAAGATTTAATGGTTTAAAGATATAATTAACCAAGAACTCTATTAACCAGAAAAAAAAATGTTTCCTCAAAATCAAAACCATATGACAAACCTCCATAGAAATATACATTAATGTTATGTTTCATTAATGATTTTGAACAAAATATATGGTGATAATCTTCTGAATATTCCTTGAGAAAAGCATTTAAGGTGGAAAAGATTTTTTTTTTCTACAGTGATAAAAAATGTGATTTGCACTGATGGTCAAATCATTAAATTCTTAGGAAAAAAAAATCCGTCTGTCTTCGAGACCAAACATCATGGAGAAGAGAACGCTCTTGGGAGACCTCATTGCAGCCCTCTAGTACCTGAAGGGGTCTTACAAAAAGAAGGAAGAAGGGTTTTTTATGCAAGAAGTTAGTCGCAGGACAAGGGGAAATGGTTTTAAACTGAAAGAGGACAAGTGTAGATTAGATATAGGTAAGAAATTCTTTACTCAGAGGGTGGTGAAGTGCTGGAACTTGTTGCCCAGGGAAATTGTGGGAGTTAAGGCCGAGTTGGTTGGGTCCCTGAACAACCTGATCTAGTGAAAGATGACCCTGCTCACGGCAGGATGGTTTGAACTAGATGATCTTTAAGTTTCTGTCCAACCATTCTGTGGTTCCAAAACTCATTGATACTTCATATTTTATAGTTTTGCAAAGTAGACAGAAAGAGAAGAATTCTTTCAGGAATTTTATTTGATTTCCCCACAGTGCCTTGAAATTTAGGAAGTAGAATGTATTTATTTTATGCCTTTCAATATCAAGTATTTCCCTATTGCTAGAAATGTTTGGAAATCTCTGCTGTAGCCAAGGAGTTGAGGGTTTACTTTCTCGCTTCCTAATGTAAATCCAGAGTAACTCAGATAATAGCCTTTCTTGTCTAATATAATATTTTTGTAAATCATTAAGCTAGACTCTCACGTGGTATCTATCAGTCAGCCCAGGTCAATTGATTTCTGCTAAGCTGTTCTGATTTCAGCATTGCCAGTAGTTGCAGCCACTGTCAAATTCCTTCTGGGTGGAGAACCACAAAGCAATTGTTTTAGGCTGAAAATTGACCAGATCCAAGTGTTCTTTTTGCCTCTCTTGTTCTGCTCATGTGTATGCTTTCTGTCCCTTATTCCTGCACAGAAGTGCTATCATGCTCCCTTGATTCTCACAGTTCATCTGTAACCTAAAGAGAGGTTTAAGGCCTTATTTTTCAAAAGTATGATCATCAGGGACATCCTATGATTACAACAGATGATTTCTCTGAGGGTGGAAAAATATGAAGATTTTTTAATACAAATTAAATTTAATTTAGTTAATGAAAAGATTGTGTTAGATATGTCCTTGTCCAAGGTTCTTTTCCCCAGAAGACAACTGGCTTTCGGGATCAGGGTATGGTTCTCCTCCAAACAAGCTTTGTTAGCTTAGTCAGAGGAAGCTACCTTTTGTATTTGAGGTCATTTGGAATCTTGCTCTTTTTTCTTGGGCTGATGATGCTTAAAATTATGAATGTAGACATTACAATGAATTTCTAAAACACTTGGGAAGTAGTTCAGTTGTCAGTTCTCAGAGAATTAAGTCCATTGCAATAGAATCAGCACCAAATGTAAACTGGGGATTGCACATGCTGTACTGTTCTTGTGTGTGACTCTTCTGGTATTATCATATTGAAATAACTGAGACAAGCAATGATTCACAGGGAAAATTGCTACTGGGATATTGCAAAAACCTTTAAGAGATGAAAATAAATAGATATTTTCTCACTGAAGTCAACAGAAATTTTCTCGACAAGTAGGCTTACAAGTAAACACAGCAAGACTATTCTTGAGGCAAGTGTATGCACATTTTAATTTCTCTTCCTCTTGTCTACATTTCTACTTCAGCAATCAAGATTATGACTCTCTGAGGCATACTTCTTTTGGATTAGATTTGTTATTTGCTGCTAGCTAGTGTCTTCTGTGGAAACACTGTACTAGAGAGTTCTTAGAGTGCAGTGTTACAGACATGGAAAGATTCTAAAATGATGCTCATCTTGTTTGGAGCCCTGCTAATCTGCTGAAACTCAGGTAGTGACTTCCAGTTTCGGTAGTGTATTTTTAGATAGCATTTTCAGTTAAAACCACAGCTTTAAGAACATGTGATTCTATCTAAACTGTTTGCTAAAAAGCATTATCCAGTAAAGTACGATCTTGAAACAGAATTCCTCTAAAAACCCATCAGGTTTTTTTGGGGGCACAAATACAGTATATTAAAAATTTCTAAATTTGGTAACACCTAGTGTTGCAGATAAAAAAAAAAAAACCCGCAGAAAGTTAAGGTGCCATCAGGTCTTTGTACTGTTGCAAAAGAACTCAATAGCATGGCTACAGATCATAATCGATGAGGAATCAGACAAACATCTACACAATAAAGACCACAAACCAAAATTAAGTGAAAGAAAATATTTTCTATCCAAATTAGAAAAATACCAAAGATAGATTTATTTACTTTTCTTTCCTAATATGAAAGCTATCGATCTTTAACACAAAGAGCTTGGAGTTTTCCTGCAGACTTTTACCCTAGATACAAAGGTTTAAAGCAGCCCTATGCATTAAGAGATATGATAGAAATAGGGAATTGGGCAGACTATCCATGTCCAGTGAGGGTTAATGCTGGAAATACTAAAACTGTATGCTTAGGCCCAGTTAACCAGTGAACAAGCAGCCAAAGAAGTTGCACAGAACACAGGCAGCAGCATGGCAGAAGTAAACTGCAGAAGTCTGTTTCCCTGTGCAGATTCCTCATCTGAATCCATTCATCTGGCATCCTTCCTCTTATCCAGACTATGGCTCTGTTGTAGTCTTACACAGCTGCCCTTAGCCTAACTAGCTGGTAAGAGTTTGTTGAGATTTGCAGTGAACCTCCTCACATCGAGCTGTTCTGGACTCCCGCAGGCGCTTGATGCTGCTAGTTCAAGCCTAGTTCAAGTACCTCTGAGCTGCAGAACAGGAGCACTTGAGACATAAGCTGTGCTGGCAGGATTAGTCTTTGTTAGTCTTTGTTTTTTGCTTGTTTCTTCTCTTCTGTTGGGTCACAGTTATTGAAGAAACTCACTTGCTCCAAATCAACATTCTGGGTTATTCAGGTGTTGTCACTTCTGGGGTATAGGAAGGTTTCTGATCAGTCAAGGCAAACAGGAATCCAAAAATCCCAGAGCCTGACTATATCCTAAAGTTAATATGTATTCTTGGAAAGAAGTGTTTCCACAAGACACATAAAGCTGAAACTAGGGTGTGGGCCAGGACTACTGCCATGTAGGATGTAATATAGAACCTGTGTATGTATCCTGCTCTGTGCATAGCAGAGCACCGTCAGTCTTGCAGATAGAAGTACCAGAAGCATGCTTAGAGAAACTGTTAAGGTTAGAAAAATGAGTCTTGTAACATTTTTGCAACATCTAGGTTTTCTAACATTTCAGCGTTGCCCACAGTCTAGTTGGATATCAGTGAAAAGTGTTACGTTTTAAGTAACTGAATACTGTTTGAGTATATACCCTTTTAAAATTCTGTTGACTGAGGTTGGCTGCTCATTGAGATTTTTTTCTCAGCAATTTTTTTCAGATATTCATCACTAGTGTAATTAATTTGCTTGGTTTTGTGTGAATGTTACTGTTCTTGGTGCCATGGGGAATTCAGAATGGGAGGAGGGCTGTTGAATGACAGATTGGGTGATGAGAAACAATTGCAGCAAGTTTCTCCAGCGAAGGCATAGCTACAGTCTGTTAAATTTCCTAGGTTTTAAATATTCTCTGACATATCTCCAAGACTGATGCTAGACAAAATTTGCAAAAACAGCAAACGTGTTTTAAGCTCTGAGTTTTGCTCTGGTAATTGATTTGCCCCAATGAACAAGAGCTGCTCTAAAAATGTATCCTATGTAAAGGAAAGATAATTTTTTTTCAGTAAGATGGCTTTCAGCAAAACTCTTAAGGTGCAGTCCTGTCTTACCTTGCCTCTTGTTTTACTGAGTTGGAATAAATGACAGGACTCCAGTGAGACCAGAGAGATAAGTTTTCACATTGAGATGTGCAAACCTTTGTTTTCAAGCGATGTGGTAACTCAGACACGAAATAACTGGGTTACAACACATCAGATTGTTTCGTTTTCCAGTGCTTTATTTAAAGTGTTTAGAACTTAATTAATCTCAACAGCAGTAGGGTGACAGAGAATGAATCTGTCTGAATGGACTCTTGATGGCAATTTCACAATCACTGAGCTTTTAATTAGTGACCCTTACCATACTTTAAAAACAAGTCTTTTCTTCATTAAACAATTGATCAAGGACTTGATGCAGGGAACTCTTTTGTTTTCTTTATTTTATGTTATTTTACTTTGAAGTAGTTAGCCAATGTATTTAGAGAGCTGAAAGTAATGGGAAAAAAGTATTTTCTGTTTTGTTTTTCAGATTATACTACAGAGGCCACTTACTGCTTTCTTGCCAAGTATGTGTCAAAAGTCTGTCTTAGAGAGCAGTAGGGTCTTTGAGTGTGTTTAGGAGGATGGGAAGGTTAACTTTCCTGTTTATGTATAGTTTCGGATGTTTACAATGAAATCGATGTGTTAGATAGAGCCAAGAAAATCTATGACATTCAGTATTGAACTTCCATTAGCTTTTGCTTCTAGCCCATCAGCGTCTAGTTCTAGTTCAAGGAATTTTTGAGGCTGAAACATGTTGCTTATTTGATGTGCGGGATAATTTTGTGTATTTGTTGATAGTGTTGATGTGTATGATTGTCTTTGACAGTATTTATTTGTATAATAGCTGTTTATTTGTGTAATAGTTCTAAATAAAAATAAATGCACTATAGTTAAGGTAATATTAAAGGTACAATCATTCCTCAGTTACTAAAGAAGTAACTTTTTCAGATAGTGTCTGTCTTGAAATATCTCTGAGGTTAGACGTGATTTTTTTCTCATTTTTAAATAATAGCTATTAGGTTAGACCTATATCTAATTCTTGTTGCACATTGCAGTTCAGATTTAGTTGTGCTCTTTCTCATTTAGTTAACATGTGATCATTAACACATGTTCTTAACATATGTGGATACAGCTACAAGATCAAGCTCTGAATTTGGTTCTTGACTTGAGTAGGGGATTGTGTAATGTGCCTCAGTACCATCCATAAATAAGTTGCGAAAGAAAGCAAGACAGTCTTGTTTTCCTCATAGTTTGTTGCAGAAACAAAAATAGTCCAAATAATTTATTATAGGGTGAAAATTATGTGAGAAATTTCACACTGGTTTGTTGCATAGGGGATGACACTAGCCATCTTCCAAAAAGAAGGCACTAGAAACTAAGTTACAGGAGAATCAGCTTAATAGGGTATCAAGGCTGTAATTCTTTTGCGACCAGGAAAAGCATCCGTGATCTATTATAAGTAGATCAAACTGGTAAGGAAAATTGATATTACACAAGCCTGGGAAACATATTCAGGGGAAAAAATGATTTGATGGAATGAGACAGGAGGTGAATTCAAAGGTGTTTGCAATGTGGGTAGGTGTACAGAACAAGGGGGCAGCTTCAGCAGCTGCACACTTCATGAATGTGATAACTGGAACCCAGATGTCAGGAAGGCAAGAAGAGAGATAAGCACCTGGGTGAGTATTTTCACTAGTTGGATAGAGTGACATAATTCTTAATTAATTCCAGTATATATTTTACTCTGTGATGCTAGTATATTTTGGTCCAAGTGTATAGAGTTGTAGGCTCATAGTATTTTAAAATATGTTAAAGTGAACTCACATTGCAGTTCTGAGAACTAATCTTGGGTTCCAATACTACATTTAGTCATCACATTTTTTATGGGGAGAGTCAAATTTTTTCAGAGGGAGAATCAGAGACAAGAGAAAGTTGTAAACATACAGCATTTACATTAAAATAGGAGTGCAATACGTATTTTCTGTGTTTTTGTTTTTTTCTATTTACAAATAACATATGTCTTTAAATGACATATGCACTCAGTTTTAAGGCCAGCATAATTTTTTTAAGGTTACAGAAGTGATATTAAATTTCCATTTGGAAGATAAAGGCTGACGCAGAACTGATCTTGAAAACTAGGGTAAATTCTAAAGCCCCTGTATAATTCCCTGGAAGTCTAAAACCTACACTTACATCGGCATTTTCATCAACGTGTTGTTTCTATGCACTGTGCTTCCTATTTCCTTAAGCCAGGGCCCATGACATCAAATGATAAGGCTTTTTTTTTTTAAATACTTTAAAAGAAAATGTTGGGGTCTTTTAATGTTTTCCAGATTTTAATATTTTTTTAATTGATCAAGCCTTCCTGTATGTTATTTTTATTAAAATATGTTTAAATAGTGATTAAATTATAGAAAAAAAGGTAATTTAAACAACTGGCAGCAGCAAGAAAGCATATGCGAGCAAAGCTGTAAAAAATTATTAGAAAGAGTTCTCTTCATCAAATGAGGTCAATTTCTCTTTCTTAATGGTAGCAGGTATTCCTATATGTGATTTCTATGGTGTTCTTGGCAAACTAAAATTTCATTTGCCTTTTTGGCAAATTTTGAATTCAGACTAGAAAAACTTTCCCTTTTAAAGTTATACCCTAGGAGAAACTTCAGTTTACAAGCCTCCAAAACATTTTGCACAATTATAGTGTGTTAGAAAATGAACTTGTTCTCTCTTTTTGTTTAAGTTAACTCTTTTTAAATACTTGTCCTAGTAAATTCTATTTCTTACAGATTTTTGAATGGACAAATATCAGATATAAGTCATCCAACACTGTTCAGGCTGTTTTTAAGCATGGGAGATTTGTTCCCATGTATCAGGTGTTTTATTTCTAAAAAAGTGTTCTAGAAGGAAAAATGCAAGTTTCATAGTACTTTTTTTCCTGTTATCTTTTTTTATAATAATGTGACATTTATTTTTAAATTATCTGAGGAATAATTTGTCTCTTAAAAGAAATTCACACAGAATTTTCAAGAACTCTTCTATCAAGCTTTTTTTGGTGGCACTATAAAACACAGATAACCACTTACATATTCCAGATGTTCACAGTGGTTCCACTTGCTTCCTCATAGTTTCAAGAGCTACTGCATGCTCTGAAATGAGGGCAGTTTCCAGCAACTGAACAGAACTTGACTCAAGCTGGAAACAGCAAGGAGGAGGCTAGTTCTGTATGGATGCTGTATAGAGCAGTATTAATTTTCTTCTGTCTTTGAAAGAATACCCTCTGTGGGGAGCAATGAAATGCATGAGGGTCAGAATCCTATGACCAGGTTCTATTAAGTATTCCACATGAGGAGGATTTAATGTTTAAAACAAAATGTACTTACCTGAAGATATTTGATGTTATGTAGGATTTTGATTTAGCAGAATGATATGGCAGTATACTGAAATCAATGCAAGCCATTGTGTATATGTGGGATCACAGTACAAATCTCATTCTCACTATTGGGCCTCATATGCTCACTGTCCTGATGCTGAGCATCCCCCCATGCTGGGAAGGAGTATGTGTGTTAAAGCCTGCTCAAGCCCATTGCTCTATTCAAAGCTCATTTTCTCAGTTACTCAGTTTTTATACTCTCTCTTGGGCTGCGCTACATATGCACTTACCCCTTGCTGGGCTGGCTAACTCAAGAAGCCATTCACACTCTTTTGATTAACTCAGGGATAAGCATTTCCACAAGCGGTTAATCCGCTGAACTGATACAGGCATTTATCTAAAACTGGCTCTCCACTCCCTCTTGGGTGCAGTTTTCTTTGCAGCAGCTGTGGTCAGTCGTCCCCTATATTCTTTGCTCAGCTTCATAAGTACATCACCCTTGCTCACTACACCTCTTTTAGGGGTTTACTGACCAGGAATCAGAAAGGGTTGGTTTTTTTTTGGTTTGTTGTTGGTTTTTTGTGGTTTTTATTTTAATAAACAGGTTTATTTAAGAAAAGCAGGTTTGGAAAAGAAAAATTAAATATGGACTGAATAAAGATCAAAAGAGAAGGAAAAGAAAAATGAATATATGTACGGGCACAGAAGTGTAGAGACAGTCAAATGGATACAGCCTTCATACCATGTGAACCTTGCAGTACTATCCAAGTGTAGGCGTTAGTCTGGAGTAGTAGTGGATGCAGTCACAAAGGTAAAGAAGTAAAAGGGAAGTGTGTGCTTTGGTTTATGTATTTCCCAGTCATTGTGATGATCCATTCATAGCAGTCTTCCCTTAGGTTTTGTGTCAGAAAACCTGAAAGATTGCCAAGCAACATTGTCACATTGCCACCTTTAAAGAAAATGTAACTGTAGAACAAGTTGTAAGACAGAAAGCAAGTTTGAATTGTTACTATTACTTCCTGTGGTGTGCTGCAGGGTTCACTGTCATCATCTCACCATTTTGTAGAGTAACAAAGGCTTTTGTTGATGGACATAAACAGTTATATGGTAGGAAACAGGCCCAAACTCCTGATCTGGGGCATGTGATAATCATTCAAAGTAAGCTGTGTGTCTGTCATGTCTGTCCAGTGCATCAGTAAATCCTCAAGATTAATTTATTTATGCATGTATTTGTTAAGAGCTGTTCTCATGCTAAGCTTGAAACTGGTTGCTGGCTCTTTCAGTAACAAACTTTACTAGGTGAAACTCGTTCAGTTTTGTTGCCAAATGAGTGAGTTGTCTTCAAAGTTGTATCTTATTTGATTGTATACAGCAGTTCCATGAAGGTTTCATAAGGCACTCTTATAATTTACCCAGGTAATTTAAGGACTGAAAATCTTTACTGTGTGAGTCCTAAAAATAGACATGTCTACTTCTGTCCAAATATTTAATTTATTAATTTAGATCAAGATTCTCATTAATTTTCTGAGCCATGTGAAACAAACAATCTAGAAACTTTGCTCATGAAAGTTATGCCATGAGGAAGTTAAAGTAAACTATTTCCATTTCTTAGAAGATTGAGTTACTTCTTAGAAAGGTTACTTTGGTTTTTCTTTCATGTTCATAGTGTAAGACAATGTGAAGCAAAGAAAATTTTTATTGCATGAAACTTCATATCCAATTTTTGATATTTTCTTCTGAGTAGACTCATTTAGTCTTCAACACTAATTATATATGAGCTNAAAGAAAATTTTTATTGCATGAAACTTCATATCCAATTTTTGATATTTTCTTCTGAGTAGACTCATTTAGTCTTCAACACTAATTATATATGAGCTATTCAAGTAGGGTTGTTTTTCTCTTTCTAGATTACAGAAAAAAGGTTAAACGAGGAGAAAAGGAAGTTGTGACTTTCTCAAATTTGTGACTTTCTGCTTTTCATGTAACACTATTCCAACTGTGTCTTTTCCTGTTCAGGCATATTTTTATGGACAAGTTTCCCACTTGGTGATGTTGCCTTTGGAAAAAAAAAAAGGGGCAATTCAAAGATTTTAAAAGTATAGTGATTGTACTCAGTGACCATGTTACAGTGTGTTGTGGTGTTAAATATTTTCTTCTACATTTTTAAGAATTTTTTATATTTGGCTTAGAAGTTAAAAAAGGAGACTTGGCAATTATTTATCAGTTTTTACACTGGAAGAAAGTATCATTGAGTTCAGAGCTGCCTTGCTTCATAAACTATTTGGAATAGTGGTAGCCTGCCTATGCTTTCATATTGTTTGAAGCATTCTGGATAGTTCATTATAAAACTGACAAAAATAATTGTTCACAGGTATCAAGATACTGAAAAGGAAGTGAAAGAGAAGATGGAAGTATAGACAAAGTAATGCATATTCAGAAAAATACTAGTCTTTAGCCTGTATGTGTGAAGTCATGGGCTTTGCTGCCACTGAGGAAAGAGATCAGAGAATGGTAAGGGCCAGTTTTCAAAAAATTCCAGAATTGTTAGGGTTAGAAGGGAATTCTGGAGATCATCCAGTCCAATCCCCTGCAAAAGCAGGTTCACCTAGAGCAGGTGAAAAAGAAACATGTCCGGGTGGCTTTGAATATATCCAGAGAGGAGACTCCATGCCCTCCTTGTGCAGCCTGTTCTAGGTGCTCTGACAACCTCAGTGTAAAGANTTTATATTCACTAATGAGATCCCCTCTCAGTTTTCTCTGGACTAAACAGACCCAGCTGCTGCAGTCTGTCCTCTTAAGAGAGATGCTCCAGATCATAAATCACCTCTGTATCCTCCACTGGACCCTCTGCAGTAGCTCCTTGTCTTTCTTGGGACCCTGCACATGGGGAGCTACATGTGGCATTCTGTATGTGGCCTCTCTAGTGCTGAGTAGAGGGGCAGGATCTCCTCACTCAGCCTGCTGGCAATGCTCTTCCCAATAGATGCCATTAATACCATGCTCTTCCCAGGATATCGTTTGTCCTCATGAGTAAACTGAACATTAGGACTGACTAGGAAAGAACAGAAAACCACAGAAAAATCATTATGTTGGTCTTCTATTAACCCATAGTAGAATAGTCCTTTTTAATATAACCACTTCTGTCTGAAAGACTGTAGTAGAACAAGACTAAGTAAGGTGTGCAGTGGAACATAAGATGTCAAATACATGCAAATGGCCTCTGTCAGAGGAGTTCCTAAATTCACTAGATCTTCTCAGCTGATCATTACAGTTGCTGACAGAGGTCTAAGAGGGCATAAATTACTGAATAGATGAATAGAGTTTTGTATTTGACTTAGAATACCCCCTCTGCAGTCTTCATAAAAAGAGAAATATGTACTTTTGCAGGCAACTACACTCTGGAGTTATTTTCCATGACACATTATAGACCCAGGTGGATGCAGGTGAGAAAGAATACCCAAATTCAGAGAATAAGTACTTTGCTGACGGTTAAAGTTGACAGTGCTGATGGATCCAGCCTTCAGCTCAGGGCATCCCTACATCCTTTGTCAGCAAAGGCCAGGAATGGGCAGTGGGGAAAATTTAGTTATTGTCTCCTTGGTATATTCATCTTGGAAGAAATGTTTTCCATGTGGGCTGCATTTTAAAAGAAAATTAGTATCTTCCAGCACTTTTGCCATCCCATCCCTATAAAGCATCGTAGACTCTTTAGAAGTTGCGAGAACTAAGAACCTAAATCTGTATAAATACACATTCAAAATTTATTTTTGCAGTTATGTCATACATACATGCTCTCCATTTTTAGTCTTTTTTCCTGCTCTAAGGATTAAAGCGCAGCAGTTTGTTTCAAGGTGTAAGAGTAAGCTTAATAGTCTATTCTGAAACATAAAATCACACACTTATTAGTGCTTATAAATTAGTGTAGTTATTCATGTTCTCCTGAAAGCGTGGATTTTCTAAGATGTACATAAATCATAAAATAACAAAAGACACAAATCAAATTTAAGTTACATTTGGGAATAATGCAACAGAAGCTGATTTGATTGTATCCCGTTATTTTTTCTGATCTCTTGCAGTGATGTGTGTTTGTGAAATACAACACACACACATATAGTTATATTTGTCCTTACTATTACATCTCTCAGTTTAAAAGAGAAAAAAAATATTCCTGGGCTTTGCATATTGTATTTGAGATTTCTGATTGTTAACTGTCTTGTTTTGATTACTGCTATGTTTAAGAGCTGCTGAATCACAGCCAACTGACAAAACTTGTTTTTCCTGGAAGTCATCTGTGACTCTCTTTAGAACAGCTTGTGCTAATTAGACTTTGAAGTGTCAGCTTGGTGGAAAACTTTTTTTCTCCTGCTTTTTAAGAACAGTATCTGATCTGCTAAAAATATCATTTGTTAGATTAGTAATTAAGTGCAGTTAAATAATGTTTTTTATGCTGACAAGCCCATTGATTTGCCAGTTTATTTTAAATATTTTTAAAGTACTTTTTACTGTAAAATATTTGTGAATCAAAAGCCAAATGTACTTGGGCTTTAAATTATGTTTCTATTCTACTGGCTTGTGAGTTTGTGCACCACTGATAATTCAAATGAAGATAATACTATTGAAAGTTCTGAATAAACACATAGCCAATACCATGACAAAAAACCTTTAGTGTGTTGTGAAACCAAGGAAGTTCAGAGGAAAAGAAATTTAAGTGGGATAAGTAAGTAATTTGAGTGATTAGACTTCCAGAATATTAACTCTATTTTTACAGTGCTCTCTGTGAAAGGAAAATAACCATTTTCTAACCTTTTAGAATGCAGTATTACAGTCATACCTACATGTTTTATGGTCACTGTAAGGAAGACCAGTGCTTTTGACTGCATGTCTCTTACTGTGATTCTGTTTGGGGTTTTTAAAGTGGAGTTTCTTTCCTGGGGGCAATCCTGACAATAGCCTTTTTGACAGAGGTAGTGGATTTATGTTACAGGCAGCTGACCATGAATGAATAGCTTGTTGAGGTACTTCAGCTGGTGAGGAGTTAAGTGTAACATCCCTGTCAGCCGAACTAACACTTTTCAACAGAAAGGGTGTAGATGTGCACCTAATTTGAAAGAATGAGTGGGTTGGTGATTTGATGAAAATTTGTCATAGATTGTAGAATGAAGCATCCATGCCTGCGGGTAGCACTAATGGCAGGAGTAATAAACTACTGCTATGACTTGGGGAAAAGTTCAACTTTTTTGAAGCAGTATTTGGATATTTACATGATTGATAAGAAAATGTAGTCCCTATGTGATTGTTCTGC